>JAKWJC010000369.1:31159991-31759991 GCA_027704865.1 Solanum neorickii
ATGTCATCTATTACTAGTCCATAGTTCCAAAACTAAACAAAGATTATTACCACCAAAACCGCAATCAGAAACGAGTTATGAGCATCAAAAGAACAATTTCAAAAGAGTTATGAACATCTAAATAACAATTTCAAAGATTAAAGAATCTAAGTGAAGTTATATGTATAATTATGGGTGGCAGCCCATGGGCAAATGCCTAGAATGGGTCAATTTCTATTGGTATAGAGGGTGGCAGATCAGGGGCGAAAGTGTAGCATGGGCCGATCCCTATTGGTGTGGAAGGGTGGAAGCTCAGGGGTGGAAGCCTATCATAGGCCGATCCCAATTTATGGAATTATTAGGACATCATTCGAGGGGCTAAAATGTCTAGCATTGGTCATCCTCTTCTACCGCTGACGGTCATTTGTATCATATGTCTTATAAAAATTATAACGCACAACAAAGTAAAGAAAATAATGTAACCTACATGATTCCACAAGTATAAGCAAATGTGGTCTCTAATGGTTGTATATTGGTATTTGGTTTCACTTGAACTGTCATTTTACATATGGTTGTATCATGCCTTATATATTCAGTACATTCTTCATACTGACGTTCCTTATTGGGATGTTGCATTTCATGATGCAGATGCAGGTACATGTACTCAACTAGTAGATCTCCCCAACAGAAGCACATGATACTCAACGGTTGTTGATTCGGGGCTTTGCCGGGTCTTTATTATGTGTATTTCTTAATGGTACACTCATGGATCCCGGTAGAGGCTTTGTAGACATTGTAAAGCTATCATTTGTAATCATAGTTTCACTTGTCACATGTATCGGTTCAGCTAGTCAACATGTGTTGTATATGAAGTTTCTGATTTGTAAATATATCTGCATAGTAGTAGTTTACCTTCACATTATACCTGACTCGTAAAGCATGTACTTCTCCGCCTCACCTAGGGTTGGGATTTGACACTTCTAGTATTTAATCAAAATTGTCTACCAAATTAATTATTTCAATAAAATAAAATAGTATATAAGTTATTTTGAAGGTTTACAATTTTTTTATCGAGAAAAAAAATAAAGACTGATTGTAAAATATTTTAATGATAATTAAGAAACTAAAAGAGTGATTGCGATATTCTTGTAGTATTTAAATCTACTTTTAAAATGTAAATTCAATTCGGTCAAAATAAAATGTTTTTAACATTTCTGTAAGATTTTACAACTTTTTCTTCTTACAAAAGAAAAATAAAAAACTGACCATAATAATATTGTTATAATAATTATTTTCCAAAAATAAAAGAGTGTCTATAATATTATTATTATAGTATTTAAATTTAGTTATAAGATGTAAATTCAATTCAGTCAAAATGAAATAGTTTATAGTTTCTTTTCAAGATTTATAATTTTTTTTTACAGAAGAATAAACAAAAGACTAGTCTTTAAATTTTATTTTTGATATCTAAATTAAAGTTTAATTATTTAATAACATTAATAGTGTAATTTTGGTCAATACTAGTTAGCATTATCTAGAAAGACAAAAGAAAAATATAATAAATGTTATATAATTTGTTCATACCACTAATAATTATTAAGAGACTCTACATAACAATTTTTGACCACTTTTACTAAATTGTATTAGAAATTTATTTAAAAGGGCAAAATAATTCTCTAAATAGAAAAATAATAATTTTTTAGATTTTATTTTTGAATTTTATCATTTAACTTTAATTGTATTCTTTTAGCCAGTCAAATATGCATTAATGCGTCCATATTCACTTGCAAGTGTGAGTCTCATTGTCCTATAAATTCTTCTCACAATCCATAGTGTTGATGTGTATCATTCAAATCATTGACAATTTCTGAAGAGATCAAACAGGTAAATTCAATTCCTATTTTTTAGAAAATTCTTAGAGCATTTTTTTTAACTAATGCATCTGACGATTTTTTATGTGAATAATTCATGGTCTTCCTTCTCATATCGGACAAGTCAGATAGTTAAGCTAGATTTTTTTTAAAAAAAAAAGTCTCAAATTTGGTTTGATTTTGAATATTCGTGTGTTTGACATTGATTTTATCTTTTTCTTCTTAGAATGTCAAGTTCCAACCTTAGATTGTTCCAATGCCATATCTGTAACCGAATCATTTTCACTTATCATGAATTTATGATTCATGTTCAATCTCACCCAATTCAATTGCGACCACAAGTTTACATATCAGAAGGTTTAAACAGACCGAATTTAGAACCACTATCAATACTTGCACCACCAACGCAAAATGCAAGATACCTGAGAAAAAATAGACACGTGTCACAAGAACCAGCATCATACCATCGCTGGTTCCAACCACATCCACACATAGCAGAAAGTTCATACATATTGAGTTCAACAGCACAGTCAAGACTTGCAATACTAGTACAAAATGCAAGTGTTCTGAGAAATGAGAGACACGTGTCACGAGAACCACCATCATATCATCGTCATCCTATTAGACATAATATTAGTGTCTGGCGTGGGCATGTAAATCGTGGGACACAAGCGTTGATGTTAACAAGAAGTAATCAAGTCAGAATTTCAAATTCGATCGATACAAATCTAGCCGAAATTTCTTCTGAATCCATCACAAGACCTCTCATAGATCAGTTGGATGTTCCAATTCAACATATGCCTCATGATGATAATGAAAAAATAATGGGTTAGATCTAACCTTAAAGCTTTGAAGTTATGAGTATCCTGAAGGTTGTACTTTTTTCTTTCTTGTGTTTTCTATATTAGACAATTATTTGAATAATTTTTAGATAATCCTGTTTTTTCATTTTAATTTTACTTTCTTTTCCGAGTGTTATTCACCTTGCAATAGAAAATTTCATCTTTCTTACAATTTAGAAACTGTTTTTTTCACTTTTCATTGTTTGTTTTTTTATCCTTTTTAGACAATTAAATAAGTAATGGTTAATTCATTTTTTTACAATTTTGTAATTCTAATTTTTCACATATCACCTTAAACAAAATAAAATAAAATGACATTTAGATATTATTATTTTTTACATATAGTTAATTTATGATTACAAGATATAAAAGTATTCTTTGCTTTTTAAACTTCATAATTAAAATCACATTATTCTTTTATTTATTTTCCTTGTAGTTTGTTTTTATTTTTGGTGTAAATGAAATTTTGTTGCGAACAAATGCTGTTCGAGAAAACAATATCATAACTTTTGAATGTTATAAGAAAAGTTAGTAATGAGTTAAAATTTTAACAAATAAACAAAAAATATTAACATTACATTTTATTAAATAGTCTTAGATACATTTGTAATTCTAAGAAATTACTAATTTATAATATTAATGGACTATATATTATATTATTGAAATTGGTAATTTTTATCACTAGCTCAAGTCGAAATGAGACAAAAATATAATATTAGAGATTTATAAATTTATGGAGTATCGATTTAGAGAGATAAATGTAAATGATAAATTCTAAAAAAGTTAAAAGTTATTTTTGTAAATACAATTTGAAGTGGAAAAGTTGGAGATTAGAATTAATTGTGACTTGACTATCCTTTCAAATTGAGTCTAACACTACATATCTGTCTCCAGAAGACATCTTGTCAAATCAATAATCTTTACTTTTTTTTGGTTAAAGCGCTAACTGTTAGGATTGAATTCACGCACACACACTAGATGAATGAAGAACACAAGGACTTTCAAGAGAAAGAGATGAGAGATCTAGAGAGAGAAAGAGAAAACCCAATATTTCGTGGTAACACCCCGTAAGTAAACTTCCACGGCGGTGAGGTATATTTATATTAATAATTCAGAGTATTTTTTATTACAGAGAATAAATAGAGAATAAATAGGAAAACCTAAAATTAATCAGGCTCTACTACCTAACAATTCTCCCACTTGGAGACTGACTCAATCATCCAAAAAATACATTCTCAAAAAAAAAATCTCTTCATCATCAACATCTTTACCGCACCGCAACATCTGTAGCAACAACTACAAAAGACCAACCGAGGTTTTACATAAACTCATTTTCCCAATATCAACACATTTCATCAACATGTCTGCCGGGTTCTTTGCACCCTCTATCTTCTCCAAGCACATATCACCATCCTCCACTGCCCTGCGAGTGAAATGGTATCGCCTTCTGATGTGTTTTGTCTTCGAATAATAGACTGGATTTTTCACCAACTGTATGGCACTCTGGCTATCTGAATAAAAAATCTTCTCGCTCTGCTTCTTGCACAATTCCTCAAGATAATCTGCCAGCCATATCATCTCTTTCCCAGCTTCAGTTATTGCCACATACTCAGCTTCAGTAGATCAAAAAGAAACACACTTCTAAAGCCTGGACATCCAACTCACTGCTGTTCCACCTATGGTGTAAATGTACCCGGATGTACTCTTGCTCGAGTCAACATCCCCACCAAGATCAGCATCCAAAAAACCCTGTAGAGTCACCTTGCCTTTTCCAAAACAAAGTGACGTACTGGATGTATCTCTCAGATATCTCAGAAGCCACTTCACAGCTTCACAATGCTCTTTCCCAGGGTTCGTCATGTACCTGCTAACAACTCTCACTGCATCTGCTATATTAGGTCTAAGCAGACCATAACATACATCAAACTACCAACTGCTGAAGCATATGGAACAAGTGCCATGTGATCACGCTCCTTGGCAGTCTTGGGTGACTGCTCCTTTGACAATTTAAGGTGATTTGCCAATGGAGTAGTCCTGGGTTTAGCATCATTAACCCTGAATCTTCTCAGCACCTTCTCAATGTACAACTCCTGAGATAGATTTAAAGTGCCAGCAGATCTATTCCGAGAAATCTTCATCCCCAAAATCCGCTTTGTTGGACCCAAATCTTTCATCTCAAACGCTGCAGACAACGTTGTCTTTAGATTGTTAATCTCCCTTATACTAGATCCTGCAATCAACATATCATCCACATACAAGAGTAGAAAGACATATGAATCAGTGTATTTCTTGAAGTAACAACAAGGATCCTTTTCATCTTTGCAGAATCCACTCTTGGTCATGAAGGAGTCAAATTTCTTGTACCACTGCCTTGGTGCTTGCTTTAGTCCATACAAGCTCCTGCTGAGCTTGCACACCATGTGTTCCTTGTCTGGAACCACAAATCCTTCCGGTTGCTGCATATAGATCTCTTTGTCCAGATCTCCATGTAAAAACGTTGTTTTTACATCCATTTGCTCTAGATGCAAATTCTCCGATGCAACAATACTCAACAGAATTCGAATAGAGGTTAACTTCATAACAGGAGAGAATATTTCAGCATAATCAATACCTTTACTTTGTGAATATCCTTTAACCACTAAATGAGCTTTGAACCTTCTTTTTCCATCTAGTTCAGTCTTGATTCTAAACACCCACTTGTTCAGCAAAGCTCTCTCCCTGCAGGTAACTCAGTCAACACCCATGTGTCGTTCTTCTCAAGTGACCTTACCTCATCATCCATGGCTTGCTCCCACTTGATCGAATCCTCCACCTGTAGGGCCTCATCAAAAGACTCTGGTTCCCCCTCATCAGTCAACAATAGATAGTGTAATGAAGGTGAATACCTATCTGGTGCCCTGATGGATCTGGATGATCTTCTTAACACCTGCTCAGGTGTAACTTGCTCCACTTCAGATTCTTCGCTAGGAGTTGGTTGAGTATCTGCTTCGACATCTCTGGGGTTACTCTTCTCCAACTCAACCTCAACTCCCACTTGCTTTGTAATCTCTAGAACCTTCTGCTCTCTGTCCTTGTACAGGACAAACTCATCAAATGTCACATCATAATGTCTCAGAATCTTTCTGTTCTTGTCATCCCAAAACCTGTAACCAAACAAATCAGAACCATAGCCTATAAAGTAACACTTCACAGCCTTGGCATCAAGCTTGTCTCCCTTTTCTGGATCAACATGAACATAAGCAGTGCAACCAAAAGTCCTCAAGTGTGAGTACTTGAGTTCTTTTCCTGTCCACACCTCCTCTGAAATCTTGAACCCTAAAGGAACTGATGGTCCCCTGTTGATCAAGTATGCAGTTGTGCTCACAGTATCTGCCCAAAGTGTTTTGGGCAGCCCACAGTGTATCCTCATACTCCTTGCACGCTCATTCAATGTTCTATTCATCCTCTCAGCAATTCCATTCTGCCTTGCCTTACCAGGAACTGTTCTCATCAATCTGATTCCCTCAGCTGCACAAAATGCCTTGAACTCTGATTTTTCATACTCTCCTCCATTGTCAGACCTTAGGCATTTGCCTTTCAAACCGGTCTGATTCTCAACTTCAGCTTTCCACTTCTTGAAAGTTGCAAACACATCTGACTTATGCTTCAAGAAGTAAACCCATACCTTCCTGCTGAAATCATCAATGAAGGTAACATAGAATCTTGATCCTCCAATTGATGATACTGGAGATGGTCCCCAAACATCTGTATGGACCATTTCCAACCGCACTTTCTTTGGCTCTTTAGGATTCTTTGTGAAGCTTACTCTTTACTGTTTGCCCATAACACAGCTCTCGCAAAGACCCATATCAACAGACTTTAGACCCTCTAATGCTCCTTTTGCAACCAGCATCTTTATTCCTTTAGTACTCATGTGTCCAAGTCTGTTGTGCCACAAACATGAACCGGAAGCACCTTCAGCAACAACGGCCATGTTTATACACCCTGCAGTGGTGTACAAGGTTCCAGATTTGGTGCCACGAGCTACTACCATATCACCTTTCACGATCTTCCACGAACCTTTCCCAAACTCTGCTGCATATCCTGTGCTATCCAACTGACCAACAGAGATCAGATTTTTCTTGATCCCAGGAAATCTGACATCCTCCAATGTCCACTAGTTTTCCGAGGTGGTCTTTATGCAAACATCCCCCTTTCCTTCAATCTCTAAGGCTTTATTGTCAGCAAGATATACTTTTCCAAAATTTCCAGATTTGAAATTTTGGAACAACTCCTTGCTTGGAGACGAATGGAAAGATGCACCAGAATCCAAAATCCATGATTCAACCGGGCTGTTCACACTAAGGTTTAGAGCATCCCCAATGTCCTCTGCTGAATTTACAGAATCATTGTCATCTTCAAATTTCTGATTCTGTTTCTTTTTTGGCTTTGTACAGTTCGTCCGAAAGTGCCCTTTTTCTCCACAGTTCTAACAAGTCACGTTTGACCTGTTCAGGGATTTTCCTCGATTCTTTGATTTTGATCGACCATGTTGATTTTGGCCTTTCGTCTTACTTCTCCCCCTTCGATCAACGCTGAGAGCACTGCTCGATGAATCTCCCACTTCTCGTTTGCGAATACTTTCGCTAAGAACAACATCACGGATTTCATCAAACTTCAGTTTCTCAGATCCACGGGAACTGCTAATCACAGCAACAACAGTATCCCAAGACTCGGGCAGAGATGACATCAAAATCAACGCCTTAATTTCATCTTCAAAATTAATATCCACAGAATTGAGTTGACTCACAATCATATTGAACTCATTTATGTGATCTGAAACGGATCCATTCTCAGACATCTATAAATTGAACAATCTACGCATCAAATATACCTTGTTCATAGCCGATGGTTTTTTATACATGTTTGACAGTGCCTTCAACAGACCGGACGTAGTCTTCTCCTTCACGATGTTGAACGCCACGTTTCTTGACAAAGTCAACCGGATCAACCCTAGAGCCTGGCGATCCTTGAGTTTCTACTTCTCCTCCGTCATGGATTTCGTCTTCACCCCGGTCAACGGTTCGTGAAGATCTTTCTGGTACAGATAATCTTCGATCTGTATCTTTCAGAAACTGAAATCGGATCCTTCAAACTTCTCGATTCCAAGCTTCAAACTATCCATCTTCAGTGATCGTGTTGAATCTCCTTGGCTCTGATACCAGTTGTTAGGATCGAATTCACGCACACACACTAGATGAATGAAGAACACAAGGACTTTCAAGAGAAAGAGATGAGAGATCTAGAGAGAGAAAGAGAAAACCCAATATTTTGTGGTAAGACCCCGTAAGTAAACTTCCACGGCGGTGAGGTATATTTATATTAATAATTCAGAGTATTTTTGGTTACAGAGAATAAATAGAGAATAAATAGGAAAGCCTAAAATAGAGAATAAATAGGAAAACCTAAAATTAATCAGGCTCCACTACCTAACACTAACGAATAAATTTAAATGGATGAAAAATATTTTTATCATTCCAAATTCATACGATAATGCATGAATAAACAAAACTTAGTACATGTAGTATATATACTTGATACTTATCAACAATTACTTTCGATTTTGAACCTTAAATTTGCCCATGAAATAAATGATGGTAACTTGATGAAAATTTAATTATTATTGTTTGCAACGAATTTTAAACATATGAAAAATAAATAAATCATACAAATAAAATATGAAAAAATGTGATCTTATTCATCAAGATTGTGAGTACAAATCTGTTCCTCCCTTGATTCTACTCTCTAAGATGATTTATCCATGATTCGAGGGCCGTTAGTGGCGTATTTCTCGAACTAGGATGATTTAGATTTGACCTCTCTATATGAATAATCCATCAATTTGTGGAGTATTCGAGATCTTGATCTCTTTGTAGATTTTTCGAGATGTCTTTTAAGGAAATTTAGTACCCTTTATATAGGCATAAACTAGGATTTAGGGTTGAGTAGCCTCCAAGAATCATTATCTGAGTTGAACACAATTTGTAGAGTTCCAACTCGAATTGAACGCATCTTGTAGAGTCCCAAAAAATTTCAATGTCTACAATTATTCTTTCCTTTCCCGCAACATTTCAATTGAAATATTCGATAAAATTTAGGAAAAATATATAAGTATCTTTTTGCCTCAACGTAAAAATCTTCTTAATAATATTTCTTTTTCTTGTTTTCTTTTTCTACCTGTATTTGTTTTTTATTTTTTATTATTATAAACTTTTTTAGTTTTTTTATTATTATTATACCTTTTTATTATTATTATTATACCTTCTATTTCTATTTCAAAAAATATTTTATTTATCTCTTCTCCTTAATAACATATATGTATTCTTCTTATACCTTCTATTTTTATTATTTTTTAAAAATAAAATATTTTTATTTATCTCTTCTCCTTATTAAGATAAATGTGCTCCTTCTTCCATTATTTTTTCATATCAATCAATATCATTTAGTTTATAGCCATTAAAATTGCAGAACAATAAAGACATTTTCTTTTTAATATGTTTCCTCATATTATTAGTCTTACCACCCCCCCTTTTTCTTTTGTTGTATTTTTTTATTTATTAAAAAAACAAAACACTTCTTTAATTTTAATTTTTAAAGTATGACAAATTTCAATCACATTTATTTTCTATTAGATGAGTTTTACCAATTAAACCTTATGACATCAAATAAATTACAATTTTTTTTTACCTTCCCTTCATTTTTATATTTTCATAAAATCAATATAAGCCAAACTTTTGATAAACCATGAGCAATTCTTCTTTTTTTTCCAGCCCCTCTCAATTGATTACAATATCTCTTTAAATGAACTACTGGATCTCCATGTCCATCATATTTCTCAATCTTTGGAGTTTCAAAATCAATGGGAGATGAATGTGGGGGAAACATGCACAATTTATGGAACGAGACACTTAAGTGACCTCCCAATCCTTCCATATTTCTTATGCTTTGTTTCAAACTCTTCATATTCTAGTCATTTTTATGTTCCTTATTCTTAACAACGTTTTCAGCTTCAACGGGGAATTTATACTGATAAGTATAAGGGTAGGAGCCTGAAATTCTAAAAGTCAATTCAGAGTATAATCTCGATCATATTAAACTTTGGGTAGAGGATTATTGTGTGTGTGTGTGGGGGGGGGGGGTTCACTCCATTAATGATTGTGGGACTATATTAGTCAGTGTAGTTGTCATGAAGAGAGGATTATTCATCATAGGCGTACTCAAAAGGCGCGCCGTGGAAGTTCCAATGACGTTGAATGTACTAGCATAGGGGCCGAATCTCGGTGGATACATTTGATCATTTGTCAATACTTGGATAGGGGGGGGGATATTTGTATTTATATAGTCACAGATTGAAAATGGTAGAGCTTGTCCACTCATCTAATGTAAGGACCCCAAAATGAATTAGGTCCAAATAGATCCTAACATGTGGGGGCATGAGCTTATAAGGTCCTAAAATGGTCAAATATGGTGTTTAGAGACAGTGTGTAGAGTTTGAGAGAGTTTGGAGGTGAAATGTCCAAGAACGTTCAGTGACATTTGAAAGTTAGTCTTGAGAAGTGCTAGCGTGCCTTAGTATGTTTCACGAGGTTTTTGGTTGAGTTTAGGGATCAAATTGATAGGGATGGTTCCTAACACCTAGACGAACATATTTAGAGTGAAAACATCCGGGAATGACTCCCAAGGACGCACCTAAGGGTCCTTGAAGAGGGACCCAACTTGGGAGGAAAACTGTCAAAATAGTCCCAACCAACGAGGGGCACCAATGGACGTAGGTCCATCGATGCCCCGTTGGTGACGGGCATTGGTTGATACTTAGCTCCGTGATCTTAAGCCCCAAATTAAGGGTCTCTGACCAGAACGACGGCTTGTCAGGACGGCCCGTCGTCTGTGGTTGACGCCTAGTAGGTTGCATCCGTCGATGCAGCCTGCAACAATTTCACAACTCACTGTAAGGTGGAGGGGTGAATTGGAAAATTCACCCCACGTACAAATAATTATATGGGCGGTTATTTTAGGTAATTTTAGGCAATATATGAGTATTTAAACAACAAAATACCCCTTAGACTCTAGACTCCAAATAGAAACCTCTCTCTCACCTTAGAATTCTCAAGAACACCATTGAAGAAGAAGAAAAATTGGGGGCAACAACTTAGGAAGAATTCACCTAGGGTTCAAGCTAGGATTAAAGCTCTATATAAGATATGTGAAGCTTATTCATCCATGGATTCTTCCATTCATGGAGGCCCCCTAGTTTTCCTTCGATTGTGAATCCAAAGAACCCCAATCTAGCGAGGATTGTAATTGCACTGTGGGTAAGGCTTGATTGTGATCCCAATCTAGTGGGTAGCATCCAATTATGTTTATATGATGATTATGCATGGTTTTCATGATGATTTCATAGTAAATTGAACTTGAAGGTGATCATGGTGGTTTTACGCCATTAGAGAATAGATGAAGGTTTTATGTTGATCTTCGTGATTCAATTGTATTCTATGCTATTTGATCATGATTGAGTCACCCAGATATGAATTCAACTAGTCTTCATTAATCTAGGTTGGCCTTGACTTGTAAAGATGAAATTGAACATGTATGATCAAGTATGACTAGAATTGCCTTCTAATAAGATAATTGAATAGATTATTATGTAATTGAGTATGAACCATGAGGGAATAAATGTGTTAATTGGTTGTAGGGCATATGACCATTGTTTTGGGTCTTTGGGGGTAAAGTCATGATGAGGATAATTGTGATGATGTTTCCTTTCTCTTCTACACCTAGACATGAACATTATTAGGAGAAGCAAGTTCTCTCAGATAGATGAATTTTAGGTTGACCTAAGAACCTGAAATGAATCAAGACATGATGAATTAAATTAGCTTGAAGATGGATTTTATGATCACTTCACGTATAATAGACTTGGTGATATAAGGCTTAGGCATGATAGCTTGAGATGTGAATTCTCATGATAGCTTGAGATGGTGATCTCATGATAGCTTGAGATTTGGATTCTCATGATAGCTTGAGATGGTGATCTCATGATAGCTTGAGATGGAAGGTCTTAATGGTAGCTTGGGATAGTAAATCTCAAGGAGGCTTGAGTTGAAATAATCATGGTAGATTAAGGTGATAAACTTCATGGTAGCTTGAGAATGGTGGTTCTCATGTTAGCTTGGGATGGAGGAAGCGAGCTCTCCTATGATTATCTTTGTCTTGTGTTGTAAGGATCTTGATCATGATAGATTGACTTGGTTAGACCAAAACCATTTCATGATAGCTTTAGGGGAAAGGCCTATACTCTCCTAATGTTAGCTTGACTTGCATGCAAGGTGCATTTTGTTGTAGCTTGATTTGCATGCAAGTTGAAATTCATGTAATAGCTTGAGATTAGTTTCTCATGGTAGCTTAGGGTTAAGAATTCATTATCCCCTAGGGATTATCTTGCATCTACATGATTGGTTGCATGGTGGTTAGGATGGTTGTATCCTTCCATTAGTTAGCTTGATTAGTATGTTGAGATGCTTTCCATGGTAGTAAGTCTATTATGGTAGTATGTTGAGCTTAATAGACAAAGTTGCAACACAAGTCAGCTTGGATTAGGTTGGTCTTGAGAAGTACTTAGTATGGATGGTAGTATGGGATGCCGTATATACATTGCACAAGTATGACTTGAAGCTACCTATGACATGACCCCTACATTATGTATGCTTAGCTTGGATAGTGACTATAGTTGAATTCCATGACATGGTTGACTTAAGATGATGGTTCCTTGACAAGGTGAATTAGGTCTCTTAGATGACTCCTAAGATGACATGAACCTAGATAGGGTGACATCAAGTTATACTTAGTGTGATAGGTAGCATGGGAAGCTTCACATGCATTGCACAACTATGCTTTGGGGTGTCCTAGGGTCATAGTTCTCATGTCATATGATGAACTTAGGTCTTAATTATGAAAGTGGACTATGATCAAGAATGACCAAAGAGATGTACTTAGCTTTGGAAGTAGTATGAGATGCTACCTTAGCCTTGCACTAGTATACTAGAGGTGGCTTGTGAATATTTCATTTGACTAAGAAGGATAATGAGTTAAGTATGAATTCTTATGTGACTTTAATAAGCTTTCATATGCTTATGATATTCATGTTATGCTTATGTCTTTATCTCTTATGATTATGTCTATTATTGACTAACCCTTTGAGATATCTTACGTTTGGTATGATGCTTTCCATGCTTAGTACATATCGTACTAACTCATATTGCATACATGTTGTACATGTAGGGTCTTGAGTAGATTGAGTTGATTTCAAGGGTAGAGTTTCCAAGGCTTATCAAGAAGTCAAGGTTGGTGAGTCCTCATAGCATCCGAGGACATCACTACTACGTTGTCTTTTATGTTCTTTTCATGTTTAGACTTTTATGAGATGTGACCCAAGACTATTGTACTCATGATGTCATAGATGTTTTTTAAGACATGTGTTAGACGTTTTATGAAATGACTTCTACATTACGTTTTGAAAGAAAAGTTTTAATTCCGTGTACTTTTCATATATATTCAATGAAATATATTCAAGGGCTTGTACAAGACCTCCGAGAGGTAAAGTACGTCATGTTGCGACCTAAGTATGCCCTAACTTCTAGGGTGTATGTGTGGGTCTTGACATCCAAGATTCGTATATCTCTGTCATATGTTTTCTTTATACCCTTAACTATTTTGTTAATATTGTGAAGTCATCTGGTTTAGGACCTCATCATAGTCACACTCATTTCCGTCTTTGTGGGCCCTTTTTTCCCTTTTGACCTTGTATTGTAGGGATGGGATGTTAGCTTAACCACAAATCAACCACCTTTAAGTTGATTGTGTGCATGAATCATAAAGTTTGTTTGAGTTACACCTTTTTCAGTTTTAACCACACGTTGCATATCATGCATACACAAGTCTTTTGATTTATAGAATGAGTTTACAAAGTCTAATGTTTAATCCTAACTAGCTCAACTATATTTTTTATTATTTGATTATTTTTTTATATTATTATTTATTTTATTTCCTTATATTTTTTTTAAAAAAATAATGCGTTGATCAATTTCATTTGGATTGCGTACATAACACACTTGATAAAACTGATAAAGATATTTGCATATTTTTTTGAACTTTTAAGCTAAAAATTTGTCTTCTTGATTTACTAAAAGAAAATTAAGAAACAATCTATTTTTGATCTTGTACTTCATACAAAAATGAAATAGAAATAATATAAAGAAATTCTTTTTTTTACTTTTAGTTTGAGTGACGAATTCGAAAAGTTCCAACATTATTAAGATAAAAAAATAATAAATGAAGACTATAACTTTTATTTTGAGTTTTTTTTAAAGAATTATTTTTAATTTTTGAGTAAAGATCACTGAACCCAAATAGAGTTGTCTCGTATATCATTAAGAAGAGAATCAAGTGTGCGTGTTCATTCTGATTGGATGGTTTAAAAATAATAATTAAAGCTTGACTTGACAAATACAATATTTCTCAAATAATAATGAAAGCAAAATCTTTTGATTTTTTTGAATGTACAAAGGAACAAAAAATAATTTATTATCTTTTTTTATAATTTTTATTAAGTAGTGAAAAATCTTTCATTTTAGTTTTTCTATTTTTATAAAAAGGTATAATAACTTCTAAAAGAAGAATATAACATTTTCTCTCATTCCACCAATCCACTAAAAGGAGTCAACTTGTTAAGACTGTCACGACTGGAGTCTAGACCCCAGACGAGACCGGCGCCGTTGACCTCTCAGAGGTCGCAGACAAGCCTACTTATGTCATTATTACTTCGTCTAGGTTAATTTTAGCAAAAAATTTGACACTTTTTGTTTCTTAACATACATACTAATCATTCTATTAGATTCATAATTGGTCACCATCAACCATCTAACATTAAGATCATCAAACGAAAGAAATAGTTTAATATAACATTAAATGTATACTTGCCAAAATGGCATCAATATAATGTCTGAACAAAAGCGGAAGGAAAAACTAGTGGAACATACTCCACTAGCTCAATCCTATAACTAAGCTAAATTATAATGGGCAAGCATCTTCGAAAGCATGAGGTCCTACCAAGTCCGGATGAATGCTCCACGTTCGGATAATTTCAGCGTCAACCTGTAGCTCTAGCGTCCACCTGTGCCTGCACCTAAAATTATAGAGTTGTATAGGGTTAGTACACACTTGTACTATGTATGAGTATATGTAAGCACACACCAAGGACATGCATGAGTAAGAATAGCTCTTTCCTAACAACATGATTATGAAAAGTCAAGTCAGTGGACTTGCCAAATTGGGATTAGGAATGTTAGTGAGCTTTCCAAATTTGGAATAGGAAAGTGAGTGAATTTTCCAAATTTGGATTAGGAAAGTCATGCCATGAGAGTAACATGCATCATCCTACTTGTCATATTGCACATAGCACATAACATCTTGCACATAGCACATAATATATTGCATATAGAACATAACATTTTTCATATTAATCGTTCATATGCCATGAGACCTTGGAATCATGGACTTGACATCAAGACTTCCAAAAAATAAGGGCTCAATATATGAGACCTCAACTAGGGAGCCTTCTTTAGCAAACACAAAGTCTTCTTCATTCATTCATACGTACTTCATTTCATTTCATTCATAGGCTAATGTAAACACCAACTATACCTAGGTTCATCGGGTTCGCTGTGCAATGATCACGAATGACCTAGTGTCATTACTTAAGTCTAGCTCACTTCTTGATTATCCTATCCTAACATCTTTGGTATCATTCATTTCATTATGTGCATCATTTGAGGCTGGCCTCATTCATTCATGGGAAACTTTAAATTTAACCGACATAGATCATGTGAGCATCATGAAATCCAGTGTCTCCACCACACCGATAAGAGGTGGAATCACCGGTAAAAGTGACCAAAACACGCTAGTGTACATGGGAATTGAACCCCGCCAGATCCCTATATTGGTTGTATAGGTTCAAATTTAGGAGATACAAGAAGACCCATGCCCGGCATGCCGGACAGTCTCGTCTCATGAGAGTTACGTGAACCTCCGCCCTTCCCGAAAGAAGGCATCACACTCATAGTTAATCTATCGGTGCTCAGTATAAAGTTCCATTCCATTCAACTCATACGTCATGGAAGCTGACTTCTAGTATGAGAACATCATAGATCAATAGATAATTTCTCATATCATCATTAATATTAGTGTATTAATCTCAATTCTTTCATTAGAGTGTTCATAGAGACTGATCTCTTCATTAACTTTACACTCTCATAGGTGAATACGTTTTGGTAACATTTACTTAAGTTCATTTGATATTGCTCTCATCTTTACATTAGCCTCATATCATGTTGTCACCACATTCATTAACATTAGCACATTTTCTCTTCATAAATACTCACCCCATTTTACGTGAATGTTCATTTCATCATATGTCAATGCACTTGGCCATTTAGTGCGTTTTTCAACTCTTACTTAACCCTTCTAGGGTTTCATCATTTCATTGTTCATTTCATCATATGCCAATACACTTGGCCATTTAGTGTGTTTCACACTCTTACTTAACCCTTTTAGGGTTTCATCATTTCATTGGTCATTTCATCATTTCTTTGTTCATTTCATCATTTCATTGCGTACATCTTAGGTTCACTTAATTTTAGACGTATGCTAGACTTATGGGTCTATACATACAAGCACTGAGGCTTCATTTATAGTTCGTTTAAGTGATTCATATCTTTCTAAGATTATGTGGTACAAGACTTATGCATCTTGTATGCATGTCAAGATCTCGATTTCAAACTAAGTGGCAGCATTATTCTTGAATATTTAATTCACGTATGACTTATGTATCAATACAAAATTTGGGCAACGGAACGCGATTTCAAATCCCTTGTACAACACTTACATTTTTTTATTTACTTTATTAGATCCATACGGCTTGGGGACCCAAGTTCGAGCCCCAATGCCTTCATTTTATTTTTTCCTTAATTTCTCTATTCATTTTTTGCTTAATGGAACTAAGAGGATGTGTGATCGAATCCCCACAACCTCATCTACTTTTTATTTTCATTATTTTTAATTTCTCTCATTTGGCCGAGGGGTTGTGGGTTCGAACCCCCCACAACCCCTCTTTAATTTCTTTTAATTTTCTCCTTAAATCTGCCTAAGAGGTCGTGGGTTCGATTCCCATGCATCACATATCTTTTCTTTCATTTTCTTAACTCTCCTTCACTGCCTAGAGGTCGTGGGATCGATTCCCACGCCTCACATTTCTTTTCTTTCATTTTCTTTACTCTCCTTCACTGCTTAGAGGTCGTGGGTTTGATTCTCACGCCTCACATTTCTTTTTCTTTCATTCATAGCTTTCTTATAGTGAGGTCTTGGGTTCAATCCCAACTGACTTCACATATTTTAAACATTATTTTCAAACTCCCCTAAACTTCAACATTAGCCGAAATTAAACCATTAACATGGTGAAAATTTTAATCACATTTGTAGCCTACTTTCTTCAACATTTATACGTAATTTCATAGGGTAATTCGTAGATCATTTAATACGTTCTTAGATGCATTTTTCATGGATTCGTTTAGCCAAAATATTATCGCTCCAATCAGCCACATTTCAACTCATATGAACATCACGAATTACATAATCATTTGTACATGAAATAAAACAACAACATCACATTTTTAAAGTCTTAACCCGAGGCACATAGATATGGTTCACATTGCACACACACGTACACATAATTTCAGAAAAACATCAACATAAGTCACATAATTCCAAACATACATATAAACACATAATCATCACGAAAACACGTCTCATCCCTAGTTTTCTACCAGCAAACATAACCAACCTATGATTCAATGGGAGCTAGTGACAGGGACATGCAACAGGGTATAACCCTAGTTTTCGGAATAGATTTGTCTTAACCTTAGGGGTCTCTTGAGAAAGGTACCAAGAGAGAAGAGAACACATACCTTTTTGATGTTAAACCCTCGACTTGCTGCCCAAAAACTTCACCCAATATCACGTCCAAATCCCCTCAAAGTCAACACCAACTCGACGGACAAACTTCTCTTTGCATACATGATTGATTTCGTTTGTTTTCTCATATTTTTGTTGTGAGTTCTTCAAGTGTGAAGAATTTCGGTTTACATACTATTTTTTGAATTTATGTGGTAGAGAGAATCGTGAGTGAGAGTGATAGAGACGTGAGAGAGAGAGATATGAGCGTGGGAGAGGAGAGTTTTCTTAGGCTTA
Source organism: Solanum neorickii (assembly GCA_027704865.1). Taxonomy (NCBI): domain Eukaryota; kingdom Viridiplantae; phylum Streptophyta; class Magnoliopsida; order Solanales; family Solanaceae; genus Solanum; species Solanum neorickii. The sequence continues at coordinate 31,178,023 of JAKWJC010000369.1, forward strand.
AGAGTCTAGTTTAGGACTTAGTCAAATAAGGTTTTATTTAATTATTAAAAATCTGATTTCCTTTTATGTTAAATAAGCTAATAAATAACAAATATTAATTAAATACATTAATTACCAACTTATATTAAAAATAATTTAATTCATTGTTTCCACCTAGGTTCGAATTCGGGTGGATCAAGACTTCACTTCAAGATCCAATTTTCAGCCCTCTCTCTCCAAAATGCCCCTCCACCTTATTAATTAAATAATTAATTATATATTTAGGGTAATTATGATACTACCCTTAGCCTGGAAAGACCATTTTACCCCTAGACCCTCCAAATCTAAGATTTTTCCTTTTTAAGTCGGTAAAGACTCCTTCAAGTAAATCTTTGTATTCGTGAGCCCTATATGGTTGTACCCAACCTTTTCTAGCTCAAATAACTTCCCAAGTTAGTGGGCTTGGCTGTACCAAGGGTTCAGAGGTCTGATTCTATGTGCATCAATCCGTCTGAACCCGGTTAATGGTAGGCAATCTAGACACATTAAGCATTACTTAGAATATTCATTTTTAGGATTGTTACGAAGACTTTCTAAATAAATGCATTTTCATGTAAATGGTTAAATATGATATGGGTACATGTCCTAGATGAATACGACCCCTATGTCGAGTCTCACTAAATCACATGCAAATAAATGGAGCCTACTCAGGATAACCATGTTTCTATATTAGGTTTAATAGGCTTAAACCTAAAAAGATTAGTGCCTAGACTGATTTACCCGAGTGGAAAACTAGGGCCAGAAGGGAAAAATTATCGGTACTAACGCTAATCTGACTTCATTGCTGGTCCAACCCCCGCCTAACATGTAAGACTAAAAATTCTTCACTAGGTGTCAAGACACTCCAGCTTTATCTCAAGAGAAAGTAGGATGCATAATGTATTCTTGTGAATGTGTGTGAAGTATCAATAATATAAAAAGCAATAAATGAGTAGCAAGTAGCACATTAGGCCATGATACGCAATATATAAAAAATAAGTAATAAAATCAAATAAATGTCAATACAACAAAGCTTGAATTCTTGTTATTCCTTAGCGGAGTTGCCATAAATGTCATACTCCTTTTTTGTGCACGGTGGAAAGGTTTTTCCGATTAAAGTGATGGTATTGATTAGAGATTATTTTATTTTTTCAGAGTCACCACTTGAAATTGAATTATGGTGTTCCAAGTCACCTTTTTGTTTAATCCCTAACCAAAAGAAAATGACTATTTTGTTTTGGTCTGTGAACCAGAAATTCGGGTAAAGAATTTTGTTGACCGAGGGGAAAGTATTAGGCATCTCCCGAGTCCCATGGAGAGATAGATTACAACAAAAAAGACTCATGAGGATAACTTGAAGCAAGGAATTTAGCACGATCGATTTTACCAACTTCTACTTGACTTAAATTATTTTTAGATATATTATTACAGGTCAAGATTTTTTTAAATTTATATTTTTTGTTGAACTTTTATTTGTTCTCAACCTAGATGTGTAAATTCATTCTTAATTTTGACATTCAGAGGAATATTTATCTTTCTTTGCATTGCACCTAATAATTTTATCTATAAGTCTTGTGTTAAATAAATGAAAGTCAGTTATATTTTCGGATAAGGTGTGTCACCGCATCCTTGAATTTTTTCTTACTGTCTCAAGAAAAAGATGTGTAAATACATCTTAATCGAAACAAATATTTTAGGGGATCATACATCTTAATATTTATCAATTGCTTGAAAGTTTAAACATATTATTAGTGATTAAATTAATTTTTACTATTCATATTAATAACACTATTAAAATAATCTATGTCTAAAATCTTAAACAAATAAAAAGTTATTTCATATTTAAATTCGTATAAATACATTTACATTTTAAGTACACTTAAAAGTTATAAAAAAAAGCTTTAAAAATAAAAAACAAAAATGGGTAACTCCTCATCTCTTTTTTTTTTTCTACAGCAAATATCTTTAATTTCTGTTAATTGGACTAAACAAACTATTAGAATATACTTCTTTTAGGCATGGAGAGTTAATTTTGGCTTGATACAAAAGGTACTTAATTATTAGTAGTTAGTGGTACAAATTCTACGACCCAAAAATGGACCTCATGGCAGTCGTATTTTCCGATAAAGAAAATTCAGCTTTAAACCAAACTAATATAGTTAATGTGGAAGTAAAACGTGAATAAAAGTCTAATACAATAAAAAAATGCGGAAAACAAGGTCAACTTGATTTAACCCTCAAAACATGGTTGTCACATGTACAAGTCTCTAAAGTATTATAACTGAATCAAAAGAAAAATATAAGTCGCATATGACATTGTTTCTAGAGTAGAACAAAATCATAAATAGGAGTGGAAAGGTCTGCTGAAATGACAAGCAATTACCTCACAAATCTCCATAAGAAGCCTCAAACAAGGAGGAGAGAAATATCACAAGGGTTCAGGCTAATAACCTACAAAAAAAATTGTAGAAGTAAGGGGTGAGTACCAAATCACACGGTACTCAGTCAGTAAACCTCTAAATACAAGCTAAGGAGATAAAATACGGGTACTCCATACACCCCAATCGAATCTCCATAACTACAACCTGCATAAACAAGCCCAATCTAACAATTCACCATTTACAAGAACATATCTCAACAACAACGTTCTAACAGTCGCATATTCTCAACAACAAACTCAATATTCATCAAATAGAGATAACCAAATATCAGGTTCTTTCCAACCACCAACAAAATACATAATCATCAAGAATGAAGGATGTCATGGGATGCAATGCAAGATGACACCATGAAATGATATACCTCAAAATACCAAGTACTCTCTCAATCATATATACATGATACTCCTCGGAAATGCATTGAGAGTTCATGACCCATGGGGACGCGCGAGGTCCATATACCAACACGGACGATCTCCACGTGTATGTGCGGATAATTTCAATGCACTATCATAAAATCAAACAAATCTCAGGACCGACAATCTCCACTTGTCAGCCTTATAATCACAATCAATTCCTCGCACAGGCAATCTCCACGTGCCCAAGTTATAATTATACTCGATCTCAACACAGACGATCTCCACGTGTTAGACTTTTACTCATACCCGATCACATGTCAATGCATGTGCACAATGTGATATCAAATAAAGGGGATGATTAAACATCTCAACAAATCAAATGTAACTATGACATATAATCACTTTAATTATCACAATTATACAGGTTCAGTAAAGAACAAAATCATATATCATAAATCAAGTCAATAATATATCAGGTAATGCCTATATGTTTTGACATTATCAGATTACAATCCACACTATATAGTAATAAACCTTGCCTTTATAACACTGGTATTCATACCATTCCCGACCCATCACACACAAACAATTAATCACATTGCCTTTTATAAACCCTTTTCATCATTAGAATTAATCAAGGTGGACAAGTCAACCCTTCACCAATGTCTCACTACTCCTAAACACATACTCTAGGAAATATAGGAATTTCATAAACTTAACAAGGGTTTAGAGATCCACTTGCCTCAATCAATCGAGAATTTACTATGAGGCTTGAGTCTTCCCCTTTCGCTGAACTTTCAACTCTAAGAAATTTATTGACATTAATAATCACGTTAAAATTTTAAAACTTACAACACCCGAATACATATTTACATTCTTAAATATCGATGTCATTTAGCATGTCAACTCTTATATTTTTCCAAATTTTAAGCTTATAATTAAGTCTCAATTTATAAGAATAAAACCTCCATATCCCAAATTTAAATGCGAGAAAAAAACTGCACAAATTTTCTTTTTTTTTTCGAAACCTCCAACTTAGCACCTAACAAAGATCTCCAATGATGGTTTCATCATTACACTATTATTATGTCCCAAATTCCTTGCTCATTATTACCCTATATTCACTAAATTTAAAAATAAAGTTTTAATAGAGTTTAAGCAACGACTCCAATTTATTTCCTTGCTATTATGGGTATAATCCAATATACCAAAATTAATAAACAATTGAAATTAACAATAAAGCCACTAAATATAAGTTGGAAACAAACGAGAGAATCATATAACCATTTGCAATGTGTAACCCCATTCATCCCAATCAATGTATAATAATGAATTTCTACACTTATATTAAATGTTTATTGTCTTCCAAATTCACCATAAAATAATAATAACTAATATTTTCCTCTCCACTGCCAATATTTATCAAACAGAAGATTGTAACTTGGATTATTTTTACCTGTAGAAAAAAAGTCGCGGATTGTGCTATAGTTGTAATGTTCTGGGGAGGTTTTCTTCTCTTCTTTTTTTCTCAAAATAAATTAGTTCTAGATTGACACAAGGAAATGAATTAAATGATATTATATATGGACTTGATCCACTAACCATCACTGTATTAATTATTTTAAATTACCCCTTAGTTAAAAAATTGTAGTTAAACAAATAACCCAAAATTTCAATTTAAATTTACGGAAAGGTCTTTTATAAAATAAGAGGACTATATCTCAAAATGACTTAATGGATCATTACATTATCCACCACTAAAAATCATGTTCGTCCTCGAACATAAAGAAGGAGAAGAAAGAATAACTGATGTTATCAAAAGCCGGAGGTATAAATTCCAGAGTTAACGTTTATCTCTCCAAGTAAGATCATTCTTAAGACCATGCCATGAAGAGAAACTAGAAATAATTGAACTTTCAAATCAAAATTAAATCAATTTACAATTCAAGGTTGATTATCATACCGCATACTAACCCGTGAACCCAATATGAACATAAATCCTTTGGAACATAAGACAATCACCATGATGAATCTTTTCTCACATGACCACAACAAAATTCTAAATCAATACCAACTACAATCAGAAATCAATTTTAACCAACCACCGCAAACTATAACTCATCAACCATCATAGACCTTATCAAGATTACATATTCACAACATAATACGTCCTCGAGCTTAAGCTGTAAAAGTATGATTTTTAGACATTAAATACTCATCAAGGGAGGATCAAACTCATCTAACCCAAAGAAGTAAATGATCAAGTAACCACCACTCAAGTTATAGAACCAAGTATACAAAACCTTTAACAACACCACCGGGATGCTAAATCATTAGTCATGACTATAGAAAAATATTAAAAATAGTAAAACTAGAACCAATGATCCCCACATTTAATCACGCGTAGTCAAAACGTGGCCTTAAGGACGATATGAATATTAAAACTATCGTACAATTGTAACTATTTATGGTATCCCTCTTGTAAGTTCTCATGAGCAAAGTTGTTTGTGTAGAATAACTAGTATACTTCAACAATACCAAACAATACCAAATCTACCATCAATAAAATGATCAAATCCACCCAAGAATGTCACTCTACTTAGAGGACAGTCACAAGATTGGTACACCCGATCCACCACTAAGAATTCATCCAAAAATGTGAAAACATGTGTGGGCATAGACAACTAATCACACTTCAAATCATATTCAAAATGAAGTACGTGGTCGCATCAGAATATACAGAACCAAGGTCAAACAACACTGAATACTCCTTCCATAGTGCCCATATCATTCATATGATTTTATCTCTTCAATTTTCTAGCCCCACACAATCATTAATCTAATCCAGTTATAATTTCACATATATTTAGTTTGTCGAACCCCACATGATCTTCAAAATACATCATTAAAGTCAACACTCTTAATACTAAAAATCATAATAACCACACTGATCATTTAACTTACTCTCAAGCCGTCACTAGTATCAAAGTCTTCTAATCAAACACATTATCACCTTTAAAAATTATGAATAATGGCTCCCTTTTTTTTCCATTTAAGCATTCAATAAAAGATAGGAGTCACACTTCAGAGTGATAACAAAATAGTTTTGAGTCTAATAGTACATTTCCATCGAGGTACACCAATTGAATCAAACTCAAAGTCAACTTCACACAAACTTTCACATACAATATTTCAACTACCATTTCAAACTGTCATATACCTCATGACAAAACTTAGAGATATCTTTGATCACTCCAATAATTGTGTATACTATAAGCTTGTAACCTCTATTCAACATTAAATGTCTATGTAGCGCATCATAACAATCAATGTAGTCCCGTCAATAGAATAGCATCAATCCAACTCGAAATCCTTGATAACCATGTAAAATGATTGTATCTCACCCCTTAATGAATCCATAAGTCAATTGTCATAATTTGATAATGTAGCTTAGCATAACCACATAAAATCTCCACACATCATTGATTGTCTCCCAAATCAAAACTTAATCTTCATAAAAGTCATCGATAAACCCCTTGTAAGTCTGTACCGAATAAATCCACCTTGTATAGGTGAAAAACCCTACTAGCTTCAACTTCAAACCAAGGGTCAATACAAGAAGTCTTATTCATTCACTTTCCTTAAATTCTCCTCATGACACAAAATTCTACATATCTTGAACTCTTCAATACACTAAACTTTTGTTCAGTTTGCTGATTTATTTATCAATCTTATTCTTTGTCAAACAATCCACAACATTTTTATCTTATCATCTAAATCATTACATTATGTGAAACCCTCCTTAGGTTATAACAATTAAGAGTAACCAAATTCACTAATAAAATTATGCATAAGTCCTTCAAAATGCTTTATACTCAATTGATCACTTCATACCTTACCAATCCATATCTTGACAAAACATACTACCACAAACCTAAACTCACAATGAAAACCGTGAATTTTGAATCCAACTGTGTAGCCCAATCCTTTTATCTATCAACATTAGATTATACCTTGAAGATTTTTATGAATTCACGTATCTTAGCACATTTTTGATCGTTTAACCATCGACCTTATCATATCTTTCTCTAAAAATCATCCTATCTTACTCATTATGAAATTCAAAACCACAAACAAACTAATCATCATACTCGAGTTGAACGTCTGTACACTCATTTCTCATGTTTTATCCAATAATTTTTAACTAATCTGATGATCCTATGACACTATATATTACCATAAGCATAGCAAAACAGATGAAATAACGTATCTCTAAACTCAATTCTTAACTCCTCTGAAGATACCTCCCTAGCCCTTACAATCAGAGAAAAAATATTCTTACTATCACCTCCTACAACTTCCCAGCCACGCTACTCACCATATAATAGCAAACCATAACATTAGATGCTCACAAGTTGTCATTACCATACAAAAAATCTATTTAACAAACAATCTTTATCATATAGTTCATCCCAATCACAATCCATCACAAACTCTTATTACCATTATGCTCAGTGAGCCCTTGTCATCACCACAAAGTCAACTTTGTTATCAACAGGACATATCAAAACCAACTATACGATTCAAATTCAAAGACTAACACAATTTTATATCCATTTTCTTACTAAAATTCTCAATTACGTTCACACAAGTATACTCGTTGAGACTTTCTTTCCCTATAAGCTTGTCATCCTAATTTTAATCCATTTCCATGGAGCTTACGGTGAAATCAGCACTCATTTAAAATTCTTAAGATACAATAACAACCTACACACATCAATAGCATTTAAAAGATCCACTACTAATAGCTTCCATATAAATAATGTTAACTCATCCATCTATACTAACAAGCTAGTTGGCTTCTCAAATATGTATTCAACACCAAATCTTCTTATATGAGCATGTGATACAATAGATAACTCCTTAAGTAGTTGGTATTTGCACGTAATAATCGATGTATCCATTTTTATATACCACTAGTACCATATCGCAAAAATTTGTTGAATCCACCGCTAGAGCATATCATACCTATCGAGAATATTGTACTCAAATAGACCACACATTTCTATCCATTGAATAACTACAAAACATTATCAATTTCATTCCTTATCGAGATAAGCATATGCATTCTTTCTTAGACTAGGTCGATGGCATAACTAACACAACTCTATAACTCTAACTCGGTAAACATTGATATCGTTATAATAGTCATATCATGACCTTCTAAAATATACACTCAATCTATAAAATCGTAATAGATATTCCGATTTCGGTTAATACAACATCATTCTCGTCATACACTAAGTAACCTATACATATACAACTTTACTAACTGGATATTCAAAGTCACGCTGTTCATTTCCTATCCATTCTCTTACTCATCCACTTTCAGTTATCGAACTAATCAAGATATAGGTTATACCACACAAGTACTATTTTCTCTATTGGGGTTACTAACCCAAAATGAAACCATGTTTATAAAATCCCCCAAACATTATTCAACATCATCATCAAATATCCTCAAACTATTTGTCTAACTCAATCTATTTGAGTTGTTTAACATTCTATATATGATCATATATCATTTTAATAAATATATCACCTCTAATTAAAACCAAATCTAACCTCTAAGCCATACACGATACCAACTACTCCTATGAAGAACCACACACGACTCATCACTATAGGTAAAAGAGAATGGAATGAGGTGATAAGAATCAAAAGTGGATCAAATACGCACAATAGAGATCCAAAAAGTCATTATAGCCTCTCAAAGATAAGTACAAACGTCTCCGTACCGATCTTCGAGACTCTACTTCAACTCGACTTTTATACCCGTGAGACCTATGAAGCTGGGGCTCTAATACCATGTTGTCACGACCCAAAAATGGATGTGATGACACTTGTCTTATCCTAACAAGATAAGTCAGTCTAAAACCCAACTAATATAGTGAATGCGGAAGTAAAACGTGAATAACAGTATAATACTATAAAATACTGCGAAAAAAGGCCAACTTGATTAAACCCTCAAAACCTTATTGCCACGTGTAGAAGTCTCTTAGGTATTACAACTGAATCAGAAGAAAAATATAAGTCGCACATAAAATTATTTCTAAAGTAGAACAAGATCATAAAAAGGAGTAAAAAAGTTCGCTGCAAAAATCTCCATAAGAAGCCTCAACAATGAGACAAAATATCACAAGGATCCAGACTAATAACCTACAAAAATTGTAGAAGCAAGGGGTGAGCACGGTACTAAGCGAGTAAATATGGGTACTCCTTACACCCAAACCGAACTTCCATAACTACAACCTGCATAAAACCAACCCAACCTAATAGTTCACCATTTACAAGCACATATCTCCTCAACAACGCTCTACCAATCACATATTCTCAACAACAAGCTCAATATTCATCAGTTAGAGCCTTCACAAAAAGACACTCACAATATCAACAACACACAAGATCAAGTTTATCAAATAGAGGTAACCAAATATCAAGTTCTTTCCAACAACTAATAAAATACATAATCATTAGTATGAAGGATGTCATAGGATGCAACGCAATGTGACACCATGCAATGATATGCCTCAATATACCAAGTACTCTCACAACCATATATACATGATACTCCTCAGAAATACATTGAGAGTTCATGACCCATGGGGGACTCGCGAGGTCCATATACCGATACGGACGATCTCCACGTGTTTGTGTGGACAATCTCAATGCACTATCATAAAATCAAACAAATCCCCAGAATGGACGATCTCCACTTGCCCAACTTATAATCACAATCAATTCCTCGCATGGGAAATCTCCACATGTCCAATTATAATCATAATCAATTTCAACACAGAGGATTCCACGTGTTCGACCTTTACTCATACCGATCTCATGTCAATGTATGTGCATAATGTGATATCAAAAAAAGGGGGTGATGGAACATCTCAATAAATCAAATGTTGCTATGACATATAATCACCTGAATTATCACAATTATATGGGTTCAGTAAAGAACAAAATCACATATAATAAATCAATTCAGTAATATATCAGTTAACGCCCATATGTTTAGGCATTCTCGAATTACAATCCACACCTATAGTAATAAATCTTGCCTTTAAAACACTGGTATTCATACCATACCCAACCCATCACACACAAACAATTAATTACATTGTCTTTTATTAACCCTTTCATTACTAGAATTAATCAAGGCGGACAAGTCAACTCTTCACCAGTGTCCCATTACTGCCAACACATACCACTAGGAAATATACGAATTTCATACTTTTACAAAGGCTTAGAAATCTACTTGCCTCAATCAATCGAAAATTTACTCTGAGACTTGAGTCTTCTCCTTTCGCTGAACTTCCAACTCAAAGAAATCTATTGACATTAATAATCATGTCAAGATTTTGAAACTTACAACACACAAATTCATATTTAAGTTCTTAAATATCGATGTCATTTAGCATGTCAACTCTTATATTTTTCCAAATTTTAAGCCTAGGATTAAGTTTCAAATTATAAGAATAAAACCTCAGAATCCCAAATTTAAATGCGAGAAAAAAACCTAAAAAGATAATTTTTTTCGAGACCTCCAACTTAACACCTAACAAAGAATCTCCAATGATAGTTTCATCATTACACTATTATTATATCCCAAATTCCCTGGCCATCATTACCCTATATTATTCACCAAGATTAAATATAAGTTTTAATAAAGTTTAAGTAACAACTCCAATTTATTTCCTTGCTATTATGGGTATAATCAAATATATACCAAAATTAATAAACAATTGAAATTAACAATAAAGCCACTACATATAAGTTGGAAACAAACGAGAGAACCCTATAACCATTTGCAACGTCTAACCCCATTCATCCCTATCAATATAAGAAAATGAATTTCTACACTTACATTAAATGTTCATTGTCTTCCAAATTTACCATAAAATAATAACAACTAATATTTTCCTCTTTACTGCCAACATTTATCAAATAGAAGATCATAACTTGGATTTTTTTTACGTGTAGAAGAAAAGTAGCCGATGTGCCATAGTTGTAATGTTCTCGGGAGGTTTTCTTCTCTTTTTTTACCTCAAAATATGTCACGACCCAAAATAAGCCGCGAGTGGCACCCACACTTATCCTACTATGTGAGCGAACCAACCAATCTAAACCCCAACATTTCAAACATAATAAACAGAAAAATAATGCGGAAGACTTAAAACTCATTAACGAAATCAATAATCAACTTCTAAAACTCAAAACTTATCATTATCCCCAAAATCTGGAAGTCATCATCACAAGAACATCTATCCTCAAATTCCTAAAGCTAAGAGTATCTAAGAAACTAAACATAAATAACAGCTAGTCTATGCCAGAACTTCAAGGCATCCAGACATGAAGAAGAAGATCCAGTCCAAGCTAGAAGCTTTAGCTCACCCTGAAATCTGGTGTGACGAAGACTGGCTAGAGTTGCGATTGAGTTGAAGACGACGGTACATTTGCTGCACGCCACAAATAATAAAAAGAAAACATAGAAGTAGGGGTCAGTACAAAACACAGGTACTGAGTAGGTATCATCGGCCAACTCAAAATAGAAAATAGTATATATCAGATAATATCATAAAAGCAACTACAATACTCAACAGGTAGCAACATAAGTACGAGAATCATTGATAAATAACGCCAAATACACCCATGAGGACTCAAGCATCCATACCATACTCATTTGGGAAATAGGTTCATTAAATTGAGTATATTAACATATTTCAAGATTCATTCTCTTTACTATCCTGGTTTCGGAACGTGACACTCCGATCATCATCATACTATCCTGGTGTCGGAACGTGACACCCGATCCACTATTACTATCCTGGTGTCGGAACGTGACACCCGATCCCATTCATACTATCCTGGTGTCGGAACGTGACACCCGATCCACTAACCTCATTCTTTTAGTTAATTAAGCCTGCTTTTATACCAAGGCATCATCATTAACAAAGAGGTTTCAAGGTTTAGGATTCAATAGCCTCATCATGCTTATTTTATCGCAATTATATAATCACATCATGCAAGCATACAATTAAGCATATAGGAGACTTTACAAAACTACCCAATACATATCATTCGCTATCAAGAGTTTACTATGAAAAGCATAAACCATAACCTACCTCTACCGAATAATTCGTGATCAAGCAACTTACTTTCCCAAACCTTTGCTTTCCTCTTCGTTCTCTCCTCTTGATCGATCGTTTCTCTCTCTCTCTATTCTTTCTCTTTTTCTTATTCAAACCCTTTTGTCTTTTACCCTAATTACCATATAATTAAGTATAAAAGATGCTAAAAGTAACCCCCTAATTAATTCAAGGTTATCTCTTTTAACCCCCAAGTTATTGAATCATTAACATTAAACCACTAACTTTATAATTATAAGCAGGAATAGTCCAAAACGCCCCTTAAAACATTTAACAGAAATCTGACCCAGTCAGGGTTACGAAGCCTGTGACGGCCCGTCGTGCCTGCGACAGTCCGTCCTACTACTTCCGTCACAAAGTTCAGAGACTCAATTCATTAAAGGGTCTGTGACGGTCCGTCGTGCCCACGACGGTCCGTCTTGACATGTCATTGCGAAGTTCAGAGAGTTGTTCTCAGTACCCAAATTTCCAGAATCTAAGTGTTTTGGAACGAGACCCCCGCGACGGTCCGTCGTGGGATCCGTCGACTCAGACAGTTATTACCAGAAATAAACTCTACAGCTCAAAACGACTAAACAGGTCGTTACAATAGATACCAATTTACCCATCGTTCGTCCCCGAACGATCACAAGAAGAAAAACAAGGACTAAAAGGAGTACCTGAATCTGTGAACAGGTGTGGGTATCTTTCTTGCATATCGGCCTCCTTCTCCCAAGTGGACTCTTCAACTGGTCGATTCTTCCATTGAACTTTGATGGATGCAATCTCCCTTGATCTCAACTTGCGGACTTCTCTATCTAAAATAGCAACAGGCTCCTCCTCATAAGACAAATTCTCATCAAGAAGGACCGAATCCCAACGAATAATGTAGTTTCCATCACCATGGTATCTTTTCAACATATACACATGAAATACCGGGTGCACTCCTGACAGTCCTGGGGGTAAGGCCAATTCATAAGCTACCTCCCCCACGCGCTTCAGAACTTCAAATGGACCAATGTACCTTGGACTAAGCTTACCTCACTTACCAAACCGCATCACCCCTTTCATGGGCGAAACCTTCAGTAAGACTTGCTCACCCTCCATAAACTCCAAGTCTCTAACCTTTCAATCTGCATATTCCTTCTGTCTACTTTGAGCCGCTAAAAGCTTTTCTTGAATGCATTTAACTTTATCTAACGATTCCCTCAGAAGGTCAGTACCCCAAGGTCTAACCTCAAATGCATCAAACCACCCAATGGGAGACCTACATCTTCTCCCATACAGTGCCTCAAATGGGGCCATATCAATACTTGAGTGATAGCTATTGTTGTATGAGAACTCTGATAAGGGTAAGAAGTTATCCCAATGGCCGCCAAACTCTATCACACATGCACGAAGCATATCCTCCAACACTTGAATCGTTCGCTCAGACTGACCATCGGTCTGAGGATGGAACGCAGTACTAAGGTCCAACCTAGTACCCAATTCCGCATGCAATGTTTTCCAAAACTTAGAAGTAAACTGCGTACCTCTATCTGATATGATGGAGAGTGGAACCCCATGCAATCGAACAATTTCTGAGATGTAAATTTTGGCTAACTTCTCTGCATTATAAGTCACCTTGACCGGAATGAAGTGAGCAGACTTAGTTAACCTATCAACAATCACCCAAATGGAGTCGTACTTACCCATTGTCTTGGGAAGACCAACCACGAAGTCCATTGCAATTCGCTCCCACTTCCATTCAGGAATGGGCATTCTCTGAAGTGTCCCTCCAGGCCTCTGGTGTTCATACTTTACTTGCTGACAATTCGGGCATTGAGCAACAAACTCAACAATGTCACGCTTCATCCTACTCCACCACAAATGTTGTTTTAGGTTACGATACATCTTGGTTGCACCCGGATGTATAGAATAACTTGAACTATGAGCCTCTGTAAGAATAGTGTGAATCAAATCATCGACACGGGGTACACATACCCTTCCCTTAATTCTCAAAACACCTTCCTCATCGATTTTTGCTTCTTTAGCCTCTCCTCGCAACACCTTATCTCGGATCCGGATCAGTTTCTCATCCTTAAATTGTTTTCCCTTAATCTTGTCAAGAAAGGAAGATCTTGCCTCCACACAAGCCAAAAATCCTCCCTTCTCATTTACTTCTAGCCTCATAAAGTTATTAGCCAGAGTCTGAACTTCTCTAGCCAATGGGCGTCTAGAAACCTGCAAGTGAGCTAGACTTCCCATGCTCCCTGCCTTTCTACTTAAAGCATCTGCCACAACGTTAGCTTTTCCTGGATGATACAAGATAGTGATGTCATATTCTTTCAGTAGTTCCATCCACCTCCTCTGTCTTAAATTCAAATCCTTCTGAGTAAAGACATACTGTAAACTACGGTGATCTATATAAACTTCACACTTAACCCCATATAGATAGTGCCTCCATTGCTTTAATGCAAACACTACCGCAACCAACTCCAAATAATGGGTCATATAATTACGTTCATGCACCTTTAATTGCCTCGAAGCATAAGCAATTACATTCTTCACTTGCATTAGCACTGCACCAAACCAGAATAAGATGCATCACAATAAACAGTGAAGTTCTTACCTTCCACTGGCAAGGTGAGGATTGGTGCAGTAGTCAACAAAGTCTTGAGCTTCTGAAAGCTTTCTTCACACTCGTCCGACCACACAAATGGAACACTCTGCTTCGTCAAGTTTGTCAATTGGGAAGCAATAGAAGCAAATCTCTTGACAAACCGACGGTAGTAGCTAGCTAAACCAACAAAGCTCCTTACTTCTGTAACATTAGTGGGTCTTACCCAATTCTTCACTGCTTCGATATTAGAAGGATCCACCATCACTCCATCCTTAGAAACCACATGCCCCAAGAAGGACACTGAATCTAGCCAAAACTCACACTTAGAGAATTTGGCATAAAGCTTTTTCTCCCTCAACATTTCCAATACAATTCTCAAATGCTCCTCATGTTCTTTCCTGCTCTTTGAGTATACCAGTATATCATCGATGAATACAATGACAAAGAGATCCAAATATGGCTTAAAAATCCCGTTCATCAAACTCATGAAAGCAGCAGGGGCATTAGTAAGCCCAAAAGACATTACTAAGAACTCATAATGTCCATACCTGGTCCGAAAAGCAGTCTTTGGTACATCCGTTGCCCGTATTTTCAATTGATGATAACAAGATCTCAAATCGATTTTTGAGAAGGTACAAGCACCTTGTAACTGATCGAACAAATCATCGATGCGAGGAAGAGGATACTTGTTCTTAACAGTTACCTTATTCAGTTGTCTGTAGTCAATGCACATCCGAAAACTTCCATCCTTTTTCTTCACAAGCAGAACGGGAGCACCCCAAGGAGATGCACTTGGTCTAATAAAGCCTTTGCTTAACAACTCTTGAAGTTGGGCCTTTAACTCTCTTAACTCAGCGGGAGCCATCCTATAAGGGGGTATGGAAATGGGGCGAGTACCCGGCTCCAGATCAATGCAAAAGTCAATATCCCTATCCGGTGGCATACCAGGAAGGTCTGCAGGAAACACATCCAGAAACTCACGGACTATCGAAACCGACTCAATTGAAGGTACTTGGGTATTATCATCCCTGAGATGTGCCAAGAACGCCAAACAACCCTTGCTAACCATTTTCTTAGCACGAAGAAATGAGATGATACAAACCGGATTGGAAGTGTAGTCACCCTCCCACACTAACGGATCTGTCCCAGGCTTGGCTAATGTCACAGTTTTAGCATTACAATCTAAGATTGCAAAGTTTGGAGAAAGCCAAGTCATACCCAGAATTACATCGCAATCAACCATTTCTAAGATAACCAGGTCTACATGAGTATTGCTCCCCACAAACGTTACAAGACAAGACCTATACACCTTTTCAACTATCACAGACTCACCCACCGGAGTAGAAACACGAATAGGCATGTCAAGCAATTCACAATGTAAATTAAGACCAGTAGAAAATGAAGAATATACATATGAAAATGTGGATCCAGGATCAAATAATACGGAAGCCATGCAATCACAAACCAAAAGATTACCTGTGATAACAGCATCGGATGTCTCCGCTTCCGACCGCCCGGGGAAAGCGTAACAATGGGCCCTATCGCCTGTCTGCCCGTTTCCCCTACCATGTTGTGTTGTAGTGGCTCCAGTTTGCCCGCCACCCCGATTGATTTGGTGACCACCATTACCTCGGCCACCACGTTCTCCAGAATAGCGGCCTCTTCCAGGACCACCTCTACCTCTGACTATTGGGGGTCTGTAACTCTGTTTTGGACAATATCTCTTAATATGTCCAATTTCCCCACA
Organism: Solanum neorickii; assembly: GCA_027704865.1. Lineage (NCBI taxonomy): Eukaryota > Viridiplantae > Streptophyta > Magnoliopsida > Solanales > Solanaceae > Solanum > Solanum neorickii. Next base: position 31,194,375 of record JAKWJC010000369.1, read on the forward strand.
TCCATAACACTCTCTGGGTTCAAGCATAGGTCTCTGTGAGAACAACAGAGTCTGGGGATAACCTCAAAACTCAGAGAAATGTTGACCGGTCTGCGGTGGACCCCCAGCTGCAGCCTGCAGTGAAGACTGAAATCGGGCTGTATAACCTCCAGAACTCTGTCCTCTGGAGTAAGAACCACTAAACTCACCTCCCTTACGAAACTTCTTAGTAGTTGATGCTATGGTGAAATCATCTGGCTTCACTCCCTCCACCTCTATCACAAAGTCTACCACTTCCTGAAAGGATTTTGCTGTAGCAACTACCTGTAAGGCTGAGATCCGCAAATCTGACCTCAACCCCTTCACAAAACGGCGAATCCGCTCTTGTGGACTGAAGCAAAGCTGGGTGGCAAATCTGGAGAGTGCACGAAACTTAGCCTCATAAGCAGTAACCGACATCCTGCCTTGCTCTAGGCTTAGAAACTCATCTCTCCTCCTATACCTCAAAGTACGGGGTATATACTTCTCCATAAATAAACTAGAGAATGATGCCCAAGTCATAGGTGGTGCCTCTGTTGGTTGACACTCCACATGTGACCGCCACCACATTTTGGCGTTCTCTTGAAATTGATAGGTCACAAACTCGACGCCAAATCGTTCTACTATACCCATCTTGTGTAGTAACTCATGACAGTCAACCAGAAAATCGTAGGCATCCTCAGATTCAGCACCCTTGAAGACCGGAGGTTTCAATTTCAAGAACTTACTGAAAAGTTCATGCTGATCACTTGTCATAATAGTCCCTGTAGTCAAACGAGGAAATGTGCCTATTTCAAGTGAGGCATCCATGCGGGGAGCCCCAGCAACGGCATGTCGTACTCCCGTAACCTGAGGTGCGGGTGCAGAAAACACTGGAGGTGTCTGGCCTTGATCAGATAACCCGCTAAGATAAGCAAGAACCTGATTAATCATCTCTGGGTAGGTTGGGGGGTAATTCCTCATTCTGCACCTGCTCGCTCTCCCCTTCCTCACCCTCTCTTAATACTTCCTCAGTCGGTGGAGGAGTCACCGCCCTAGTACTAGATGGGCCAGGTGTTTGTCCTCTTCCTCTGGAGGACGTCCTCCCGCGACCTCTACCACGACCTCTTGCCACTGTTCCTCTTCGGGCTACAGCCCCAGTGGCTGGCTCAGACGCATCTTGACTTGCCGGTGTTGATGTTGGCGCAACTGTGGCTCTAGTTCTAACCATCTACGAAATAGAGTGAAGATGGTCAGATACCAATTTGTATCACCTAGATACCAATTGGATCCAAGTAATAGCACGAAAGAAAGAAAGAATAGAATTTTCCTAAAGTCTTATAGCCTCTCAAAGAAAAGTAAAGGCGTCCCCCTACCGTTCCTCAAGACTCTACTAGACTCGTTCTTGTGTGATGAGACCAACGAACCTAATGCTCTAATACCAAGTTTGTCATGACCCAAAACGAGCCGCGAGTGGCACCCACACTTATCCTACTATGTGAGCGAACCAACCAATCTAAAACCCAACATTTCAAACATAATAAACAGAAAAATGATGCGGAAGACTTAAAACTCATTAACAAAATCAATAATCAACTTCTAAAACTCAAAACTTATCATTATCCCCAAAATCTGGAAGTCATCATCACAAGAACATCTATCCTCAAATTCCTAAAGCTAAGAGTATCTAAGAAACTAAACATAAATAACAGCTAGTCTATGCCAGAACTTCAAGGCATCCAGACATGAAGAAGAAGATCCAGTCCAAGCTAGAAGCTTTAGCTCACCCTGAAATCTGGTGTGACGAAGACTGGCTAGAGTTGCGATTGAGTTGAAGACGACGGTACGTTTGCTGCACTCCACAAATAATAAAAAGAAAACATAGAAGTAGGGGTCAGTACAAAACACAGGTACTGAGTAGGTATCATCGGCCAACTCAAAATAGAAAACAGTATATATCAGATAATATCATAAAATCAACTACAATACTCAACAGCTAGCAACACAAGTACGAGAATCATTGATAAATAACGCCAAGTACACCCATGAGGACTCAAGCCTCCATACCATACTCATTTGGGAAATAGGTTCATTAAATTAAGTATATTAACATATTTCAAGATTCATTCTCTTTACTATCCTTGTGTCGGAACGTGACACTCCAATCCTCATCATACTATCCTGGTGTCGGAACGTGACACCCGATCCACTATTACTATCATGGTGTCGGAACTTGATACCCGATCCCATTCATACTATCCTGGTGTCGGAACGTGACACCCGATCCACTAACCTCATTCTTTTAGTTCATCAAGCCTGCTTTTATACCAAGGCATCATCATTAACAAAGAGGTTTCAAGGTTTAGGATTCAATAGCCTCATCATGCTTATTTTATCGCAATTATATAATCACATCATGCAAGCATACAATTAAGCATATAGGAGACTTTACAAAACTACTCAATACATATTATTCGCTATCAAGAGTTTACTATGAAAAGCATAAACCATAACCTACCTCTACCGAAGAATTCGTGATCAAGCAACTTACCTTCCCAAAGCTTTGCTTTCCTCTTCGTTCTCTCCTTTTTATCGATCGTTTCTCTCTCTCTCTCTGTTCTTTATCTTTTTCTTATTCAAACCATTTTGTCTTTTACCCTAATTACCATATAATTAAGTATAAAAGATGCTAAAAGTAACTCCCTAATTAATTCAAGGTTATCTCTTTTAACCCCCAAGTAATTGAATCATTAACATTAAACCACTAACTTTATAATTATAAGCAGGAATAGTCCATAACGCCCCTTAAAACATTTAACAGAAATCCAACCCAGTCAGGGTTACGCAGCCTGTGACGGCCCGTCGTGCCTGCGACGGTCCGTCCTGCTGCTTCCGTCACAAAGTTCAGAGACTCAATTCATTAAAGAGTCTGTGACGGTCCGTCGTGCCCACGACGGTCCATCCTGACATGTCGTCGCTAAGTTCAGAGAGTTGTTCTCAGTACCCAAATTTCCAGAATCTAAGTGTTTTGGAACGAGACCCCCGCGACGGTCCGTCGTGCCCATGACGGTCCGTCGTGGGATCCGTCGACTCAGACAGTTATTACCAGAAATAAACTCTACAGCTCAAAGCGACTAAACAGGTCGTTACAAAATAAATTAGGTCTAAACTGACACAAGTAATTAAATTAAATTATATTATATATGGAATTGGTACATAACCACCACTATATCAATTGTTTTAAATTACCCCTCAATTAAGAAAATTGTAGTTAAACAAATAACCCAAAATTCCAATTTAAATTTACATAAAGTTTTTTATGAAAAATAGAGGACTAAATCTCAACATGACTTAACGGGTCATTACTTTAACCACCATTAAAAATCATGTTCGTCCTCAAACATAAAGAAGAAGAAGAAGAAGAAGAAGAAAGAATAACCGATATTATCAGAAGCTGGAGGTATAATTAACATTTATCTCTCCAAGTAAGATCATTCTTAAGACCATGCCATGAAGAGTAACTACTAAAAACTGAACATTCTAGGCGAACTTGAATCACATGAGGATCGAGAGTGTGACCTATATCTTGATTTTCCGTTAAAGTTTCTCTTGTCAGCTGAAAAAGCATCTCGTTCTCCATCTTTGACAAACACACTAGACAACTGTTTGGCTTATGATTCCTTAGACGACAACTTTTCAAATTCATCCATGGATGGCTGATGAACCCATTCTTGAATCAACATCCCAAATGGAATATATTCAGGTGTCAAATCACGAATAACTATTCTTCTCAATTGTGCTTTAGAAATAACTTCTTCCGAATTCAATAAACATATTTTCTTAATGTTTAAAAAGTATTCGACAATAGAAATCTTACATTGAGCGGTGTTAGCCAATTCATTCTCTAATATCTGCAGTTGAGCTTCATTCTTCTTGTTGAACAAGCGATTGAGGGCCCTTCATATTTCATGAGCTAATTAAAATGATCGAATAAATCAAAGGAGATTGTCCTCTTCAGAATGAACTCTGCCTTCGCATTAACCTGCTTCCACTTCTTATATATACTATAATTTTTCGATACGACAACAGAAGGACTTGTGTTACTGTCACGACTCGAAACTACACCCTAAAAGTTAGGGCTAATCTCGGATTGCGACACGGTGTACTTGACCTCTCGAAGGTCTTGTACAAACTCTTTTGTATCATTCATCGCATATGAAACATATGAAACGTAGTGTAGAATTAAAAATTTTCATAAACATTCTATAAATCTTTTACAAACTCTTTCATATGAAATCGTAGGAAATACTATGTCTCAATCTCATCAAATCTTAGACACGAGACTACTTTGGGACATGACCCATGCACAATACTAATATAGAAATTACTTAGTCTCTTACAATACTTCAAAAGAAATAAAAGACTTCTATATATGCCCTCAAGTCAATTGAGGACATACTTCAACTTTGCTTGAATGACTCTAGAATCTAAGCTCTCCTTCACGATCCTTCTCACCTTTCACCTACACCTTAGAGATAACAAAATGTATGGAATTAGTACAAAAACTTGTACTAAGTATGACATTATGCATAAAATCATAAAAACAGACATTTATTAGAAATATGCATCATTTCATTTAAATATCATATCATAATCATAAAAATAACATCTAGCACCTTAGAAACACATAAGATAACATTTAAACCATTTATCACATTTTTAGGAGCCACATTACAGTAACCCCCTTCACTGTTACAGTGAAGTTTTCTTAGTTTCACTTTAGACATCTTCTAGCATGCAATCCCCTCACTAAAAGCTATCCTAAGACTCACTTAAGCAATACAAAGAGAGACCACCCATACAACTTCTCTAGGCACACCTAAATGATCCTTAAGACCACCTATAATGAGATCAACACACACCTACAATATATCACACATATGAACATGTGCTTCTTCTACCAAAGGTGATTCTAAGTCTCACTTGATTGAGTTGTGAAGCGACCGCACATACAATCTCTTATACACACACTTAAGAGATCATATAGACTACCTAAGATAGAACTATTCTCACTTAATACATCAACACATAGATAATATGACATTCTTCTTCCAACGGCTATTAAAAGACTTACTCGATTGACCTCTTCAAGATTACCTAAATATTCCTTAAGACTACCTAAGGCTTAGATCATGTCCATATAATCAATATCTTCCCTAAGTAGAGTCATTCTTAAGACTTATATAGGTAAGATACGAAGTGACCATTTTTATGCCCCCTTCACACCTTAACTAGACAACCCTTAACTACTCTAGGTAAACACTTATTCATTTAACATACTTTCTTAACTTAAGTCATTACATTCATTAGTTCATTTAAGACCCATTCATCGCATAAGGACATTCAAGTAAAGGTCTTTAACAAGACCTAATGACTCTAACTAACACCTTCAAAGCCTATTATGCAATGTCTAGATAGAATCCCACACCACCACCTTTACTTCATAGAACTCCTCTAATACTAGTAGGTATCCCATATGAAGAGAATAGGAAATAACCGACATAGACCATGATATCTATACATGGAAAATCCGGAGCTCTAACCCACTCCGATAAGGGTATTCTACTTGCCAAAGGTAGAACTTAGACACATCCCATGTAGGCACATGGTTAAGGAATATGAAGTGCTTTTATGCACTCTAGTCTCACTCTCAAGTAGAGATACATTTTACTATAGTCTCCGTCTCAAGTAGAGCTACTTCTCATAACATAAAAACTCGGTGCTAGCCTTCGTTCTCATAGAGTAATTGACACTAAATGATCACATGAAGATGTTATATATATATATATATATATATATATTCAAGTCGCGGGGCCGTTTGGAAGAGTATATAAAAATAATGCTAAATAGAGTTTATTAATAATGTTTACATTATCAATGCATGTATTAGTTATGCTTGTACTAAATGTATATGAATTATTTTTATGCATTATTTGGTTTGATGCATTAAAAATAAAATGTATTTCATTAAAAAATTATATACAATATACCCTTCACTATTATGGTGGAAAATATGTAAAAAAAAAGTTGAGGGATAATTGAGTCTCTATGCATTAAAATCATTGCATTGCTTATATCTAGAAATCTATTGTATTAACAATTCACACTAGTGTATAACTAATGCAAACAAGGTACTAGTAATATACAAGGCTAATGCACACATATTTTTGTTAATACATTATACCAAACGAGACTACAATGGATTGATTAAATGAGCTTATTTAAGTATTGCTTCTTGCTTTCAAAAAATATATGAATTTTAAATCATAAATTGTCAAAAAAATAAATAATATACCATTTGTTTTAATTAACTTTACCTTTTTGGATAGCTAAAGAGGAGCTCATTGAATATTTGGTTGTACTAGAAAATGAGGAAATATATCACATCTAATTTCAAATGAGGAGAATATTCAATTTATTTTTTTAGAAAAAGGACAAATATGTCCCTAAACTATTTTAAAAGGTCTAGATATATCCTCCATTTAAAGTTTGGGTCACTCATTCCCTCGCCGTCCAACTTTTGGCTCAAATATGCCCTTATGGGCGTTATTTGGTATATTGGACATATCCCCAACTCATTTTTCATTTATTTAAATGCCACATAGAATTGACATGTCATTTTAACCTTAACACATGACATTTATATGAAAATGGAGAGGGATTCAGACTCATAAACACCTAATTCGATCCATAAATCAATCCCTTTTTAAATAAACTATACGACCCATTTTTACCAATTTTGATTAATTTTTATTTTTTCGATAAATCCCAAAAATGAGTAATTGATAAATAAAAATAGGAAAAATATAAAAAAATTATAAAATTAATGCCAAAAATTCAAATAAATATAGTAAACTTAAATCCAACAATTTTAACATTTTAATTAAAATTTGATTTTTTGGTAAATCTCAAAAATGAGTAATTGATTAATAAAAAATATGAAATTGACGCCAAAAGTTCACAAATAAATATAGTAACCTTTAATTCTACAAAAAAAATTAATTTTATTTTTTCGATAAATTCCAAAAATAAGTAATTTATTAATAAAAAAAATAAAAAATATAATTGACTTATCGAAAAATATTATATTAAATTTTTTTCCTATTTATGTGTCAATGCATATACACTTTGCCAGTTCTATTTCCTCAACAATGTCTAGAGCATACTTTTATTGTGAATAACAATGTATGATCAGGACCAAACCACCTTAATATATAGAAAATACTTCAATTCGTGAAGATCCTTAGTATTGAAGTGCTAAAAGAGATGTTGTTTTAAATAAGTGATAGATCTTGATTATTGCTAGTGATAACAATATCATAAATATAAACCACTAAATCAATGCATAGAGTTGAATCAAAATGTTGATAATACATAAAATGCAAGGTCATTATTGGTGTTTTGTCAAGATTGGGACGTGAAGGGATGGTGAGATTACTTGCATAAGAGTAGAAATGGAAAAATCTCCTCGAATTTGGTCCAAATTTAGCAGTATCTTGAATACATACACACATACATACATACACACACACACACATATATATATATATAATTAGTTATGCTTGTAACCCCAAATATATGAATTTTAAATCATAAATTGTAAAAAAATTAAATAATATACCATTTGTTTTAATTTATTTTACCTTTTTGAATAGTTAAAGAGGCTCATTGAATATTTGGTTGTACTAGAAAATGAGGAAATATATCACATTTCCAAATAAGGAGAATATTCAATTTATTTTTCGACATAAATATTGCACAAATATATTTAGTGTAACAATATCAAATAACCTTCATTATTAGCAGAATAATGAAAACTGAAAATCACCAAAAAGGATCAAGTGTGTCGGAGCCTTAAGCTCAAAACCGTGGAATTAAGCATGAATCTAAATGAAGAAAATTGCTAATGAAAAGAAAAATGTAAGCAAACAGAATATATGAAGTAAAATTCATGTTAATCAAATTTTAAAAACCCATTTGAAAATTATGATTAAATGAATACATTTTAGTTTTACTTTGTTTACACTCAATTTTATCCCTCCGCAATATGAATTAACTATCTAATTTCTCCAACTTTAAACTTTGAAATAATTAGTACTTATAAAATTAAAAATATTTTGAAGTTAATTTTAATTTGTCATTTTCAAATAATGTATATATATATATATATATATATATATATATATATTAGTTTAATTATAATTTATATTTATGAGTTAATTATTTTTTTTGTTAAGATTAAAAAAACCCGTTAATTAATTAGTCTTATTCAATTTTTAGGTGAATCGTTGACTATGACTAAACAAATCCAAATGGTCATTTGATAATTGCAAGTATAACCACATATTGACTCCTAAGCGAGTACTAAATGAGGCTATTACCCTCAATTTTGTTGCCCCAAATGTGCAACAAAACCTGGAATTTTTTTAAAAAAGTGACATTAAGGTTTCAAAATAAATGGGTGGTGACATAAGTCTTCATCTTCTTCTTCTTCTTCTTCTTCTTCTTCTTCTTCTTATTTTCCTACATTGCTGGTCTTCGCTGGTAGTGCTTGTGCTTTCTTCTTCTTGAATTAGTTTTTTACCTAATCTGTAACAAGTGGACCAAATTTCGTTTTGTTCAATTGGAATTACTGCATAAGCGTTATACACCATTGTTTTTGGTAAGTACAATTAATAGTTATTGAAAATCAATTCATTATCATCTGATCTGGGTACCTGCAATTTTTTTAATAATTTGCATTAGCGTTTCCAACATATTGTTATATATGTTGCAACAGTTGACTATTATAACATATTATAGTCATATGTAGCAAAATGTGATTTATTTTCATAACAGAACAGTCATATGTAGCAACATATGACTTACATCTCGCAACGGAATAGTCATATGTAGCAACATGTGATTTATTTTCACAACAGAACAGTCATATATAGCAACATATGACTTAATCTCGCAACAGAATAGTCATATGTTGATAAATATGATATAACTAAAAAATCTATCAACATGTGATTAATTTTTCACAATATTACAGTCATATGTAGCAACATATGACTTACATCTCGCAACAGAATAGTCATATGTTTCTACATATGATATAACTAAAAAATATAGCAACATGTGATTTATTTTTCATAATAGAACAGTCATATGTGCAACATATGACTCAAATATCGCCACAGAATAGTCATATGTTGCTACATATGCTTATTCTTCATAATTAGTAATTATTTTTTCAATTATTTTCTTCACGTACAATGTCATTATTTGTAGGGATTGATTGTCATGGTGAATGCGTCAAGAAGAAAAATCAATTCATATGTCATTGGGAGGATAGTAAAAAATGAGGAGCCGGTTCAGTAGGGATGTATGTCGAAAGAAACATTTTGTATGACGAGTTCTTCAATTTAGTCATGCAAAAGTCTGGATACAATTGTAAACCACAAGATCTTGTCATGAGTTACGTTCCCCATTTTTTCATAATGAGAAGGTTTTACCTTTTAGAATAACTGATCAATCTAGTTTGAGTGTTTATTTGGGAGGAAAAGAGAAACCGTCAATATTAAGAGTCTACGTGAAAGAAATACATATCGAGGAGGATCATAATGTAGACCAAGGCCAACAAGATATGTTTAATGATGAATTTCATCCTGCGGACATGAATAATCCTGATGATGAAATTGGAATAGGTGAAGGTGAAGGTGAAGCTCAAGTTAAAGGTTTGGACCTTGAGAGCAAGTTTCCTCCCACACCTAAAGTTGCCAGCAACAATTCATGTGCTTCTCAAACTTCACGTGTGAATAATGTTAGAGATGATGAAACAAAATTTTATAAGGGAATGAAATTCAAGAACAAGCAAGAACTGACAAATTCATTGAAAATTGCTTGCTTGAAAAAAGATTTTAGACTGAAAAAGGTGATCAATTCTCATAATGTGTTTTTCTTTAAATATTCATATTCGGATTGCAATTGATGGCTGAGGGATGTGAAATTACAAGTAGTGGCAGGGTTACCATTAGAATCTATGAAAAGTACCATACTTTTGGTTTAGAGCATCTTACAAGCCATAATCTCCACGCCACGACAAAAGTTATAGGTAAGTGCTTTGAAAATAGGTTTCCCAATGGTAAAGTCTCATCCAGAAGAGATGTCAAATCAACTCCACACAAAATTGAGTTGTAAGTTAAGTTATTCAAAGATTTATAAGGGCATGGGGCATGCTAAGTCTAATGTTAGGGGAACACGTGAGCACGGATATGCAGTGCCTAATGCGTATCAGTATATGCTTGAAGTTGCCAATCCAGGATGTAAGACGGCATTGTCGCTCGATAAAAATGGAAGGTTCCAGTACTTCTTTGTATCATAAGATGCTTGGATAATTGGTTTTCAAGAAATGAAAAAAGTAATAGCCGTTGATGGCACATTTCTAAGGACGAAGTATGGAGGAATTCTGCTATCGGTGGTGGCACAAGATGTCGAGAATCATATATTTTCAGTGGATTTCTATGTCATGGACAAGGAATGCGATGCCTCATATGAATATTTTTTTCAAAATATGAGAAGCTTTGTAGAAGATACTCATGAGTTGTGCATTATCTCTGATAGGCATCCAAGTATTCGAAAGATGATTTCGAGAATCTGCCCTGCATCTCATTATGGTTATTGCATGAGACACCTTGAGGAAAATATTCGAAATAACTTTTACAATTCAAAGGTAGTGTCCCATTTTTATAAAGCAGCAAAAGCGTACGATATATGTGAGTTCAATGACCATTTCAATCAAATAAGAGATTTTGTACCAAAGGTCGCTGAAGCTCTTAAACGTATTGGATTTCACCCATGGAGTAGGGCATTTTGCCCGGGAAATAAGTATCATATGAATTGAGTTTATTTTTACTTTATGTGTTTTGTTTGATTTTATATGTTGTTATGTATATATAACATTATGACGTCAAACATCGCAGAATCAGTGAATGCTATGTTTGATGTTGAAAGAGAATTTTCCATTGTCGCTCTATTTGATGAAATAAACAGGAGATTTGCATTGTTATTTCACAAAAGTTGTATGGAACTGATGCACTCCGCAAATAGATTTGTTCATTCAATTGAAAAATACATATCAAAGTATGTCAACGTGGGCAAAAAGTTGTTGGCCCATCAAATCGCTAACTACAAGTTCAGTATCACTGGTCATGGAGATGTTGCTATTGTGGATCTACAAAGAAGAACTTGTACTTATAGAATTTTTGATTTGGACAAAATACCTTGTCCACATGCCATGACAGCGATTCGATCCCAACATGGTGATGATTTTGGAAATTAGATTTACCTGTACTCCTCTCCATATTATTCAGTGGAAAAATACATAATGGCATATTATCAGGAAATTCACCCGGTGCCTACTGAAGATTCTTGGATTGTCCCTTTGGATATCATACAGAGAGAAATACCTCCTACATATGTTGATCCAAGTAAACCCATAAGAAGGACATATAATAGATGGCGTGGAGTTGGTGAATCATTTCCAACAAGAAAAAATAAGTGTTCAGTATGTAGGGACTTTGGCCACAAAAAAACTACATGCCCAAATTGAAATGCCCCATAAGAAGTGATAAGCGTGATTTGTTGCTCTTCTTTGTTTCTGTGTTAACAGATGTCAAATGTTGCTACAGGATATACTAGATGTGGCAACATATGAAACAAATGTTGCTACAGACAAATCATCTGTAGCAACATATGCCACATGTTGTGATTCGCATGTAACAACATTTGTTGCATATGTTGCCATATATAATATATCTAAAACCACACTCCAACGTAATCATTATTTAAAAGTATATGTTGCCACAGATTATTATATGTAGCAGCATATCACTCAAATGTTGCTACATATAATCACTTATAGCAACATATGACTTAAATATTGTAACGGATGAATGTTGCGATATACGCATCAGCTGCAGCAACATTTTAACTCAAATGTTGCTACATATTATCATATGTAACAACATATACTTTTAAATAATGATTATGTGGGAGAGTGCTTTTAGATATATTAGATGTGGCAACAAATGTTGCTAGCAACATATACTTTTAAATGATGACTACATGGGAGTGTGCTTTTAGATATATTAGATGTGACAACATATGCAATAAATGTTGCTACAGACGAATCAGCTGTAGCAACATATGCCACATGATGTGACGGATGCATGTTGCTACATATAATCATCTATAGGTATATATGAATCAAATATTGCTACATATAATTATCTGTAGCAACATATACTTTGAAATAATGATTCCGTGGGAGAGTTCTTTTAGATATATTAGATGTGGCGACATATGCAACAAATGTTGCTGCAGGCGAATCAGCTGTAGCAACATATGACTCAAATGTTGCTACACATAATCATCTGTCCCAATATACTTTTAACTTATGATTACGTGGGAGTGTGCTATTAGATAATACCTTTTGTTTAATAATTACGACTCTTCAATTCACTCTGTGGAAACGTCATGTCTTGCAACATTTAAAAATTGTTAGCCTTTATAAGAACACATAAAGGGAGAGATAAGTCAAAAGTTGTCTTCTCTTCTTCTTCATTCTCAAAAATGGCTTCAACTAGTTTAAACCTCTTCGAATCCCTCCCGACTGAACTAGTAATTCTTATCGTTGAAAGGGTTGCTTCCTACTCTCTAGAAGATTTAGTTAGTGTTATATTATGTTCTAGGTTCCTCAATGAAGTTGGTAATGAACGTCCTGTATATCAGAAGGTTATGGCCAGCGTTCTACTGAACCTACATGGACGACGAATTAACATGCCATGTCTTTCATGAATATTTGCATAGCATCGGAGAACTTAGAAGCCTTATACATAAAAGGCGTGGTACTTTTACTGTTTTTAGTTCTTTTACACCTTGCATCAATTTATTTTGTAATCTTAATGTGTTGTTTCTTTTATAGTTTGATTTTTTCAATCGTACTGATCCAACTGCACTGAGAATGGTTAAAAAAACAGCAAAAGGTAGCCACTGTGGTGCAGAGTATGTGCTTGCTGTAATTTCAATCTTTGAAGGCGGTATTTCCATAAGAGAAGGCTTGATGTACATTGCCAACATGAAAAAAAAAATATGTCAGTAATAGTGAGAAGATGTCAACACCATTTGCGGTGCATTTTAAATTGAATGTGGGTGCAAGAACCTAATATTTTGGTTGTAAGACCCATTTATTGCATTGTGCATCAACCCCTACAAAATGCCCACAGGATTGCTTGGCCCAGTAAAAGTGACGATGAAGATGATATTCATTGCGAATTGTGTATTTGTGATTTAGAACTAGATTATCTAGTTAAATTTCTTCCGCATACTATTGTGTGGGAATAATTTAATTTAACTTGTGTTGAAGACGATGTTGATTTTATTGTTTTTTGTATTTATTTTGAAATTATATATGTGGCAATATTTTATATTACATATGGTGAAAATATTGCCTTCACTTATTTTGTACTTATTTTCGAATTATGATATAACAAATTATGGTCGTACACAACACTCTCCATTGTTATACGTTATTATTATTGATTATTTATGTTCTAAATCACTAAAATTTGGTTCATATTTCTATTTTTTCTTTCCTAAATTTATCAAATTGTCTATTAGTGTCTCCTTGATTTTTCATCTGTAGCAACATATGCAGTTTTGGTTGTTAAATTCGCAACATATAACGAAATTGTTGCAACATATAATTATAATAAATGACTTTTTTGGGGCTTAATTAAATCAAATTGTCACGTAATTCGATATGTAACACCAATATATAGTCCTACAACATGTATAAGTAACAAATTATGATTGTTAACAACACTCTCCATTGGATTATAGCAATTATATTTATAAAGATAATCATCTCAATACTTCATCATACATGATCCTAGTAAATCCATGTGATAGTTATATAACACCGTTCTAAATCGTTGTTTCAAATGTTATACCTTATTATTATTGATTATTTATGTTCTAAATCACTAAAATTTGGTTCAAATTTCCATTTTTCCTTTCCTAAATCGATCAAATCGTCGATTAGTGTCTCCTTGATTTTTCATCTGTAGCAACCTATGCAATTTCTGTTGTTGAATTCGCAACATATAACCAAATTGTTGCAACATATAATTATAACAAATGACTCTTTTGGGGCTTTATTCAATTAAATTGTCACGTAATTCGATATGTAACACCAATATATAGTCCTACAACATGACTTAGTAACAAATTATGGTTGTTAACAACACACTCCATTGGATTATAGCAATTATATTTATACTGACAATCATCTCACTAGTTCATCATACATTGTCCTAGTAAATCTATATGATAGTTATATAACACCCTTCTAAATCGTTGTTCCAAATGTTATAGCTTATTATTATTGATTATTTATATTCTAAATCACTAAATATTTGTTCAAATTTTTATTTTCCTTTCCTAAATCGATCAAATCGTCTATTAGTGTCTCCTTGATTTTTCATCTGTACCAACATATGCAGTTTCTGTTGTTAAATTCGCAACATATAACCAAACTGTTGCAACATATAATTATAACAAATGAATATTTTTTAAAAGTGGCCCAATGATAGCAAAGCCCATTCTTTTTAACAAAAAAGTAAAATAGGCCCAACCCATTCTAGAATACGTTTTCGTTTTCATTTTCATTTCAAGAATAGGATTTTCATATTTTTCATCTTTGCCGCTTCAGTTTTGGCGCCTTCTCTCTCTCTCTCTCTCTTCTTGTATGTTCTAGATAGGATTTGTCGCTTCACATTAAATGTAATGATCTTATTTGATTTTCTCTCAGTCACACTGTTTCATATTTGATTCGCCTTTGGTTAAACCAAATTACGATACTCCCATGATATGATGTCAAATGCTATACTAAGTCGAATTTGTGATGATGAAAAAATAATACTATGTTTAATGTTAAAATGTATTTTAAACATGGAGATCTACTTTCAATGCAAACTTCACAGTCAAAAGACAATTCAGGTCGGAGATTTTGATCTTGTCCACGATATCGTGTATGTATGTTTATTTCTAAAATATTTGGAGATTTCAGATCTATTTATTTTTTTAATTAAAATTTATTTCTTTGTGGTATATTAGGAGAATTCATGCAACTTCTTTAGATGAAGGGATCGTGAAGATGTTGATTTACGATCCAAGTTCATTATTCTCTGATTGGCAAACAAAATTAAGGAGTTGGACACTGTTGATGAAATTCATATCAAAAGAAGTACTGAATGGGGGATGAAGGAGAAGAAAAAGACCAAATGTTGTAAAATCTGGAAGCTAATATTGGTGTTCTTTATTTTTTTTCTTGTATTTTAAGCATTACTAAGAAGAATTTTGTAGAGGATGCAAAATTATTATGTAGTTGTGTACAACCAATACAATTATCATAGTTGTGGAATTAAATAGACGTAGTTTGGCACTCCTGATTAAATAACAAATTATTATGTAGTTGTGACGGACGAATGTTGTGATATAAGCTTCAGTTGTAGCAACATATGATTCAAATGTTGCTACATATAATCAGCTGTAGCAACATATGACTCAAATGTTGCTACATGAAATCATCTGTAGAAACATATGACTCAAATGTTGCTACATAAAATCATCTGTAGAAACATATGACTCAAATATTACTACATATAATCAGTTGTAGCAATATATGACTCAAATGTTGCTACATAAAATCATCTGTAGAAACATATGAGTCAAATATTGCTACATATAATCATATGTAGCAACATATGCCACATGTTGTGACGGACGAATGTTGCTACATATAATCAGTTATAACAACATATGACTCAAATATTGCTGCATAAAATCATCTGTAGAAACATATGACTCAAATGTTGCTACAGAAAATCATTTTAAGAAACATATGACTCAAATGTTGCTACAGAAAATCATTTTAAGAAACATATGACTCAAATGTTGCTATATATAATCAGTTGTAGCAACATATGACTCAAATGTTGCTACATAAAATCATCTGTAGAAACATATGAGTCAAATGTTGCTACAGATAATCATATGTATAAACATATGCCACATGTTGTGACGGACGAATGTTGCTACATATGATTTCAGTTATAGAAACATATGACTCATATGTTGCTACATATAATCAGTTGTAGCAACATATGGCTAAAATGTTGCTACATATAGAAACATATGTAAACAATGTTGCTACAGGCGAATCATCTGTAGCGACATATACTAAATGTTGTGACAGACAAATTGATAAAATAAACATTGTCTTTAATTACATTGTCTTTAAGATAAAATAAAATAACATAATTTATAAATTAAACATTGTCCTTAATTACAAATATAATGTCAAGGTTTTAAGCTCTAAGATATTATCCCATAAGCACAAATATATTGCATCCGTTCAATTAGATTGTCACATAACAGTGAACTGGGTTGATGCAATTCTGACCGACTAATCAAATGCTCAATGAATGCAATGCAATATGACCCGCGCGCTGATCCACTTGCATTTTGTACCATCGATTCTATTCGACAGTTAAATTTCCATGGTTGAGTGAGCAACTTCTCTAACAAATTATTCATTATTCCATTCTGCTTCAGCAATTTAGGCAGCAACTCGAAGACAGGTTGTATGAGTGTTAAAAACTTGTCATGTTCGTAACCACCAAGTTGCAGTCATAAATATTAATCAATTCCTCGTGTAAGAGAATCTCGAGAGTCACTAAATGGTTACCCGACGTGTTCATGACTGTAAAAATCCATTTTGCATCAATCCAATCCATGCCTCCAGGAGTTGTCCTAATACCCCTGACATTGTCAATCATATCATCATCCCATACGGAGTCATCTAGTAACTGACTCATGCTTTTACCACTTGAACATTGTTGCCTCATCGCTTATTTGATTATATCTATGTAAGAAGTCCGCATAGAAGTTGAGATCAAGGATTTTATCCCTGGGATCATTGTAGCCCAGGTATTCCGATTGCCTGTGACACATGAGGTTAAGAATTTCGTCAATATACTGAAATAAAAAATAATATTAAATAGTTAGGAAGAGTAGTCACTAAAAAGACATAAGAAATAGCTAATAATATAAAAAGTAGGATTACCAGTCTTCCCACCAAACTGTTAGGCTTGTCATGTTCCTGAAATCTTGACCGGTAAAATCATGCATGTCGTATTCCATTTGAATATCCTTTGCACTGGTCACCTTAATTTCTTCTTCTTTTTCAGCTACAGAGGGACGCTTATAAATATATAACTTTTTATACTCCGTCACCACTTCCTCCATTATGGCCCTTCGAATTTCTCCAAACATCTTCCTCTTTAAATTTTTCATTGCCTTGACAAATGATTCTTTTCTCTGCTTGGCCTTTGGAGTATATGCATGCCGCACATTCTTTGATACAATGCTCTTTACACCCCTCTTGTTTTTTAATTCATTGACAGCTTCACTCAATTTTTGTAGATACATGATAGAATCTTCATCATGTTTCTTACACTTCTCACAGATAATACACAATATCGTCTACAAGAGGTAGCCGCTTCGTGTTGTCCTGCACCAGTAGCAGCAGCAGCACCAACACCAGCACCATCATCAACACCAACACCCGCACCATCATCATCAGCAGTACCATAAAAAACAACTAATTCATTAATGACTTCGTTAGGAACTCTCTCTCTTTTGATGGTTGTTGCTCCAACCAACACCATTTTAACTCTATCCACAACATGATCAAAAATGGTTTCAACCAACCCTAGAGTTATTAGATATGGAATTTGCAATTCCTCTTCTGTTGTGGTAATCCATGGATGGACAACCTAAAATTGTAAAAATGAGTCATCAGTAAGAATTATCTGTTGCTACAGACGAATTGTCTGTCGCAACATGTGTCACATGTTGTAGCAGATGACTCGTCTGTAGCAACATGACACAATTATTGCTACATACGAGTCATTTGTAGCAAAATTTGTGGCACATGTAGCAACACATGATTCGTCTGTAGCAACATTTGTGTCACATGTAGCAACAAATGAATCATCTGTAGAAACATGTGACACAAATGTAGCAACATATGCCTGTAATATACTAATAATAACTTATTGCATCAAAAGGAGGGTTAAACTATTTGGCATATGCCCTTATTTGGTAGTTTTTGTTCTTGCCATCAACCATCTCATCATCCTTGGGGATGATCTCTCTTTTTTTGCAATTACTTGATGGGTCAAATAAGGAATGACTTCAAATGTCCAGGCCTGTAAAAAAGAAAATATGTCAATAATCAAATGTTGAATTATTACTTAATATAATATAAAAAGATTAAAAACATTCAACTTTACCATGAAAGCCCATGAAACCCCAAACAAGTTATTGGTCTTTTCTCCTAAAGGCCTCAACATGTAGTCGACAGTTAGATGAAAGCTTTCATGACCGCACAGGTAGTTCTTGAAAGCTTCAATATCCTCACAGAAGTTGACATGCTTCAAAAGTATGTTGTTGCCTGGATCCTTCGGCAAAAGTATATCATGTGTAAACCAAAGTAAGCACAATGACTCCTTGTGCTTCCTTGGTATATTATCCCATTCCAACAAACTTAATAAGTCAGAATTTTTAAAGCTTTTGCCAACAAGGGACATCAAGGCCTTCTCCTCAGTTGGCAGTGATGTTGTCCTGCTTCTTTTACTTCTTTAACTACTTTCTTTCTTCGTGGTTCTGTTTTAACAATGTATCAACGATGGGCTCAACATGATGATGACATTTTAGCCCTGTAACTATGACAAACTCTCTTATGCCAAAGAAAACAGGCATGCCACAATAATTAATTAGAATCTCATTCTTCTTATTGGGATTTTCAAAAATGAACCTTCTCTTCAGAAGTTCATACACGATGTTCAATTGAAAACGTGGAAGTGGATCAATGGGTAAATCAAGAAAATGACCAAAACAACTATTTCTGAAAAAAATCTTCCAATTGTTTTCTCTGGAGGATATTCCTGAATTTGACGAAAGGTCTTCCTTGGACTGACCTAATAATGTTGTCACCATTAGCATCAGGCTGCAGATGCACAGGAAAAGTGTCTGCATTGATGATTTTAATCCCATCATCACCACTAGCATTGATTTCTTTATGAAGTTCTTGTTCTTCTTCATGAACTTCATTTATTTTTTCTTGTTGTGCCACAACTACTACTTCTGTATTTTCCCCTTCTTCTTCCTGAACTTTATTTATTTTCCCTTATTCCTCCACTTCTTCTTGTTTTCCATCTTCTTTCTCCACTACTTGTCTTTGTTCATATTACATTTGACAAAATTCTACTTTTGCTTGAGAAGAAGAAACTGCTTTAGTTGCAAGATTTTCTAAAAGTGTAGTATTTTCGTTCCTAATTTTAGACCTAGTCTTCTTCTGGATCTTTGTTTGGTTAGATGTATCAATATCAAGTTTTCTTTTGACAGGAGCCATTATATTGTATCTGCAACCACAAGTCAAAACAGGATAATAAGGAGATAAGCAAGTAAATGCATTTCAAACCCTAATTTAATATTACCTAATAAGATATATATCAACGATAAAGTAGAATTTATGAGGACAACACAACACCGCCTTTGCTATAGAAAATGATCTGTGAAAGAAGAAAGAGAAGGAGAAGTGTACTGTACTGGCAAAGGGAGAGGAGAGGAGAAAACTGAAATTAATTATTAGTATAATTAATAAATAAATCTTGGAATACGAAACGACACATTTATAGAAGAAGGGAGAGAGGAAGGGAGAGGGGATAGGAAAATGAAAATTAAAGCCGTTTATTTTTTTTTTAATTAGGACAATTCAAACTGTGACATATGTTGCCACATATATATTATATGTTGCTACATATATACGATATGTTGTCACATATAATCTTGTCGTGTTTATTACTATAGAAACTACATATGTTGCGACGCATATACTATCTGTTGCTACAAATGATTCACTCTGTTGCCACATATAATTTTGATCCTTTCCATTATAATTAGCATTTGTTTAAACAAAATCGAAATAATCATAAAAAAACATTTTAATACATAGCCACATATCTAATCAATGGTTGTAAACACAACATTTTCATCGATCTTAGTTTTTTTTTAGTTCTATGCATCTCTGGGTCTTCATTGTCTTCATTTGTCACTAACATAACCATTTCGAGCCTTTACAATCCCATAATTCCATTGGAGTGAAACATATCGCAAGCGAAGGGTGTCAACACTAATTCCACATGATGGTACTTGTAATCCATCACTCAAATACTCAGCGTATGCAACAATAAAAATTCCACAATCTCTTCATGGTATATCATCAATCACAAAATATAATAACATTGCATTTCGATAGTCGTAAGACAAAATAATATTGGGATACTTACAGACTACTGCTTTCTTGTTGGGCAATACCAGTAACATGACTTACCTCCGAATGGGTGAGATTTGTTCTTTCCTTGGTAACATTTAAGAACTGACCAGTTGGTTCACTCATTTTGCTCAAAAAATCCACTCAACTCAAGGTACTTTGGCAACATTGTAGCCATCTTTTGAATCTCGGAGGATAGTTTTCTATTAGACCTATTTTAGGACATTAAAACATACACTTTTATGCACAGTTCCTTCAATGCAACGACTGCCAAGATCCAATGGAATTCCGCATTACCATTTACAAGGACATTATTATCATCTGTCAAGTGTCAAGGCATTCCAGAAGGTATAGCATACCCTTTCATTATGTCAATGATTTTATCATCATATTCACTAGAATTGTCAATGTAAGTTTTGAAAAAAACAACTAGTGGTGGTATATTGATATATAGAATGAATCTGCTGCTTCGACTTCTTACGCAAATAGTAAAATATGATATCCACATACTGAACACATAGATGAAACAAGTGTATCAATTTAATTGTATATATTAATTTACTAAACAATACATATAAAAGTGGACATGGATTTACCT
This sequence comes from Solanum neorickii, assembly GCA_027704865.1. NCBI lineage: Eukaryota > Viridiplantae > Streptophyta > Magnoliopsida > Solanales > Solanaceae > Solanum > Solanum neorickii. Next base: position 31,215,476 of record JAKWJC010000369.1, read on the forward strand.
CATCATTTCAGCACCTATTGGGTTGAAACATTACGTAGAACCAGTCATTATCCATTGAAAATGCAACTACTAAATCAAGATGGTCAAATTTAAGTTTTGAGCAGTTGCCTAAGTAGTGATCCTCATTTTTTCCTCTGCAATTGTGTATATATTATGAATCATATCATTATGAATCATTATTTACAACAAGAAGAAATTCTAATAATAGTTGAACGACCTTACTTTACTTACTTTTTTGCATGATGTTTGTAAAGACCCTCGTTTATCCATTGCGAGAAGGATGACATTAGTTTAGTTGGACCCTCGCGGTTAATGTTAAAACCTTCAAATGGATATTGTCGCTTTACATCACAACTGACAACTTCAACTTTCTTTCCTTTCTTTTTCGCTTTCGCTTTTTCTATCTGCTTCACCTTTTCCTTCTTCTCCTTCTCCTTTTCTTTCTGCTTCTCCATATCCTTTTCCTTCTTCTTCTTCTTCTTCTTCTTCTTCTCTTTATCCTTCTCCTATTTTTCCTTCTTCTTCTTCTTCTTCTTCTCTTTATCCTTCTCCTATTTTTCCTTCTTCTTCTTCTCCTTCTCTTCATTTGCCTTCTTCTTCTTAAGCTTCTCCTTCTCCTGTTTTGCCTTCTTCTTCTTAACCTTCTCCTTCTCTTGTTTTGCCTTCTTCTCCTTCTCCTTCTCTTCATTTGCATTCTTCTCCCTCTCCTTCTCCTCCTTTGCCTTCTTCTCCTCCTTTGCATTCTTCTCCTTCTCCTTCTCCTCCTTTGTCTTCTTCTCCTTTTCTTTCTTCTCAATAATCATAGAAATTATTTAATAAATAGATTTTTTCAACCTCCTACATTTCATAGGTTGTGAAGTCTTCCTGAATCTTTGCACATCAATATTATGAGACATTTCCTTAAAAATATCAGTGAGTTTTTCAACACGACTAATAAAATAATCATGTAGCTGCTCACATTCTTCGCATATACAAAAAGAGCATTCCATGTTAGAAGATTGAGTTGTTGTCTTGGATGAAGCTTCTTGTATCATTTCATCTACAAGGTAAATAAAAAAATATTGATATTTTACAATTCATTATAAAAAAATAAAAGCAGTATGTTGCAACCAATGGATAGTCTGTTGTGATAAATTAACATTATGTTGCCACATGTGTACCTGTTATTGCGCAACATATACATCTTATGTAGCAACAGATGCATCATATGTTGATACATCTATACAGATTATTACAACATTTGAATTTTATGTGGCAACAGATGACCAACATATTAATTTTACAATTCATTATAAAATAATATTAGCAGTATGTTGCAACCGATGGATAGTTTGTTGCGATAAATTAACATTATGTTGCCACATATGTACCTGTTGTTGAGCAACATATGCATCTTATGTAGCGACATATGCATCTTATGTTGACACATCTGTACAAATTATTGCAACATTTGAATCATATTTGGCAACAGATGACCAACATATCACTAAAATGTGGCAACATATGCTAAATATATTTTGAACGCCTAAACAACACTATATTTCTAAAATCATATCAACAAAATGACCAAAAAAAGGAACAATAATAGCAACAAAAAATGACTTTTCACTGAATGATAACATTACAAATACATTTCCTCAAAATAAGGATTTTTTGAGTTGGTTGATTTTCTTTAAAAAATGATAAATAATACACACCATTAAATCGATTATTCAGTTTTTACACCTACAGAACATTTTATTGTTCATTAATTCAAGAAAAAACTTCGAAAATTGTAAAGCATTTCAAAAAATAACTTACCCGTTTCTAATCGAATACGATTACAGATCAGAATGATGAGAGAGTAATGGAGGACTGGAGAGGAAGAGTATCGACTGCAGATGAAGAGTAACAATGGATTTTCAAATTTTTAAGGAAGAAGATGAAGAAAAGAAGAGAAGAGAAAAGGAAGATGAAAAGATTTATCTTTTTAAATGATTTTGTTTGAATTATAAAAATATGCTTTTTTGTATTTTATAAAAAATTAGAAAGTTTTAAAAATATTAATTTAAACCCATAATTAATTAATTTCATTTTAAAGAAGATTTGAGCACCACTTGATCAATCTGTAAAAAAATAAAACAAAAACAAAAACGAGACTTATTTGACATCTTTCTCGTTAATTTTCTCACAACGGAAAAGGGCCTAAAATACCCTCGAAGTATTGAAAATGGTACACAATTACCCTCCATCCACCTATTAGCCCCCAAATACCCTTCACATCCACCTTTGGGTCCAAATTTACCCCTTCATTAACAGACCAAAATTAAAAATAATTAAATAATAATTTTTAATGACGTGGCACTCAACCATTGGTTGTAATTTAATTATTTAAAATAATTTTAAACCCACCCATTTTAACTAAACCCACCCATTTTAACTAAACCCACCCATTACTTTCCATTCATTTTTCCCTTATTACCCTTCTCTCTCCTAACTTTTCCATTCATTTTGAATTAGATAATAATAAATAATACTAATAATTATAAACAAAATATCTTTCCTGCATATTTTCTTAGCCTCTCGATGTGCCTTTGAGATCAGAATCTCTTTGGAGAACATAAACATGCCTGCATATTAAAAAATAATTTTTTAAAAAAAAACGATCAAAAATATATCCAAACTATTCAATACTTTATTCAATTTATCAGCCATTTGTCTGTGTGAAAGGATTTCCCCGGTGGGTGAGCCGGAGAACACGTGGCATCTTTCTATTGGAGGAGACCATAATCCACTTTTAGAGTAATCAAAACCAAATTCAGTTAAATCGGAGAATTTAGAGAGCAATCTCCCTGATACTGACTTGGAAACTAATTGAATTTTCAATGAAGAAGAAATTATAGGTTCGTCTTCATCTAATTGCCATGAATTTGGAGAAGATGAAAATGAGATTTCAGATATGGTGGGCATATTTATTTTTTTAATTGAAAAAATAAAATAAAAGAGAGAAGGGGGGAAAATGAATGGGAAAGTAATGGGGGGTTTAGTTAAAATGGATGGGTTTAGTTAAAATGGGTGGGTAATGGGTGGGTTTAAAATTATTTTAAATAATTAAATTACAATCAATGGTTGAGTGCCACGTCATTAAAAATTATTATTTAATTATTTTTAATTTTGATCTGTTAATGAAGGGGTAAATTTGGACCAAAGCTGGATATGAAGGGTATTTGAGGGCGTGGATGGAGGGTAATTGTGTACCATTTTCAATACTTGGCCCCTTTTCCGTTCTCACAAAACCCAATACAGACAAGAATACAATTCGGAGAAGCCATACACAACTGGACCGACCCTCATCTTCTTCTTCTTGACCCAGCGGTGAGACTGATTTCTCTGACAATTCGTTCGAATCTATCCAGCATATGAGTTTCAAATTTCAATTTCCCTGATCCTTATCCTGTTTTCAAGCCCTAATTCAAGAGGTTTGGAGTCTAGATTTTAGTATCTCTCAACTTCGTCTTGCCCCAGGAAAAGGTTACATCTCATTTCTTTTTCTTTTTCTTTGTTGATCAGTCAGTGTGTTGTATTGACTTCGGATGCATTTTGTTAAGTTTTTTCCTGAATTCCTGTTGATTCTGTAGGTTTTAAAGTGATGATAAAGCTTTGTTGATATTAAATTTGCCCCTTGTTAGTTTTCAGTAAGCTTTTGCTATTTACTGTTAATCAGTCCATTTGAACCTTGGCATGTCTTAATCTTTTGAAGGCTATTTGTTCGAGTCTGCTTTACGGGTCATGTGTTCTCGTTATTATGATTATCTTCAATACAGTGTTTCTTTGCTGCCATTTCTTAGAATTACTAGATAGAAGTTGCCCTTGTGTGTATGGGCCCAACATATATGATGCTAACAAAATTTAGAAAAACTTGTAAGGCGTCAACTGAAAAATCAGCATAAAGTAGTAGTTGAAGATCGTGTCATAGTAAAAGACTGTCAGTATATGTACACACCAACTGAACTATAGCCCTTGCATCGTCACAGAAGCTGGTGTCACAAAAGGTGAAATAGTAACACAGTCCGTTACTATGTTGGTGGTAGTGATCTTGATTTTCTTAATTACCTATGTAATTTTGTGACATCAAGACTGGCAAAATATATGTTGGAGGCTTTATGTTGAAGTGGGAGAAATGTTTGGCCGACTGGTCGTGTACCTTTTTAAAGCATTGGAGCTCTCTTCAATTTGACACTTCAAAAAGATAGTGCAGGGACCAAAGATAACTGCCAAATCTTTTGGCAAAACAAATGAGAGGAATAAATGACGAGAGAAAAGAAAATACACATTTATAAACAAAAATATCTAAATATCTGCTGGCAAAAGTAAAGAACCTCTCCTAAGAATACACCGCATATGTTAATTTAGATGTAAGAATATCTAAAGGCTTCAACACTACTCAAACTACATTGCGTGGAACTCGTACTATTTATTGACATACATAAATCCAAGATTGAATGGTCTAAACTGATAAGAGGGCCTCACAATCTCATATTTGCGGAAAAAAAGTTGTCTCATTTTCTATCTACAAGAATCAAATGTTGAAAAAAGTACACATAAGCAATAGAAACAACACTACAACCAATTTATTTCGTTAGCATCGTAGTTAGAACAAATCAAAATTCACCAAGCACAAGATTGATAATTTCTATCGAGGATCTCACAAGCATTACATACTGTTAGAAAATGAATCTCCTTTACCACATGAGGATATAAATTTCATCCCATGAAGAGCCTCAAGTGTTCTATGAGAGCCTAAAGCAGATATATATCCAAAAGGGCTCAATAAATTTTATGCTAAAAAATGTGAACACTTTTGTCTAGACAATGTTGGCACTCCACTGCGTACATGCAGGCAGTAGTTTGGCATCATTTCATCCAAAAAGACATTTCGAATCCTTAGTAGACAATGTAGTGGCCAAACAAATGAAATGGGTAGATGAACAGAAAACAATTTTAACAACTAGCAATCTAAAATAACATCCTTTTCAGGTTAAAAGTGAAATTAACCTGATGTAATGATAAATTAGCTTTCATTACTATTAATCAATCTTTGGGAAGTATCTCTTCCTCCTCCCAAATGCTTGATCGATTATATACCTGGACAAAACCTTGATAGATCTTGTGAGATTGACAGAATATTCCTCTAATGACACTTGAAAAAACAGAACTTTAAGATTTCATCGCTTTGTTGAATCCTAATTATTTTCGGCCTCATGGTGCTTAGACCAATGAAATATTACAGTTTATTCATCTAAAATAGGATGATATAGTACTTTCAACCAATCGGGTAATTCATGTTGCACTACTTGTGCAATCTATGACCTACTAATACAAAGAATCAATGAGGTAGTTTTTTTCTTTTTGCGTTCTTGCGCATTATTGATCAAAAGGCTAGTGAATTGACAGATTTCAAAATATTCCTTTCTAAGGAAACACCAAACACATTTATAAGATTAAAGACATTTTGATACATTAACTTTCCACCTCACATATTTACGATCTTAAGATTAAAGATAATTTTGATGCATTCTATGTATCTTAATTAGGTATAAGAATAAATCAGGAATAAGTAATCTATGAAATTGCGGGAAACATATTTGCAATCTAATTACACAACAGATACAACCATTAAGTTAATAGAAAATATATGCTAAAGGAGTTGATGCTTTTGAGTAGATGAATTAGTACCATCAAGTACCAAAACCTATGGGTAATTTAGTGAATTGGAAATTAACATAGATATCTAGCGCAAAAACTAACCAACCCAATTTTAGGCCTATAACTTACTTTTGTAGAATTTCAGTTTTGACCTGAAATAAGGCACATACATAGTAACATTGAAAGTAGTAAAATAGTTAATGGCTATAATAAATAAATTGGATGATCAAAATGCTCGTCTATAATTTGCAAGAACAACTACCAAAAATGTGAAATGACAACCTGAGTAGCACAATTTGAAAATAAGACAACAATAGTGAGTACTTAAGAGCTTATTTTCAAAATCAAGCTTCACAAGCAAAATCAATCTATTTTTACAAATCAAATTAGTAGGAAGATATAATTAATTTTTGCTTCTCATAAAATTTAGAGTGACGGAAAACTACACACATACAACTATAAGTAACTTAAATGCAACGACCCGCTAATATATTAGAACCAGAAACAACAAAAACAAGGTATATAAGGAAAGTAAAATAGAACTAAAACAATACTTTGTAAAAAGTTGCACATAAGACACTTAGCTACTCAATTGATGGTTCTCTAAAACAATGATTTTGTGGAAAGTAGTAAGAAAGCAGGAAAATCGGCGGTCGGTGGTCTCCTCTATGTCTCTGATGCCATTTTTGGAGAGAACAGAGAGTAAGTTTTGGAAGATTCTAGATTTGGAGAAGAAAAATAGGAAATTGGCACATTCAGGGGCGGATCTAGCTGTTTGGGTGGGCTGCAACGGCACCCAATGGCCTCGATTAAACGTTGTATATATGTGTATAAGTATGACATATTTAATATATATATTACATTTGCCACCCAGCGAACAATCAGTTGAATATTCAACTGGCGAAGGTCGCAAATCTTAATGAGTGCATCGAGAGTTCGAACCTCCATGAGGGCACTATCATTATTGTATCCTTTTTGAGCTCCCTTTTTTTTCCCTCTCTTTTTGTTTTGTCTTTGTTTCAGTTTCTTGCCATCTTCAATTAGTTCCTTTATTTGCTAGTCGTTACTTATTTATCTATCTTTAATTTTATGTGTATATTGCGTGAAATTCTATATTAATTATAGATTGATATTAAATTTTACAAGTCACATAAATATTAAGAAAAATATGTTTAAGTAGTATTTTTAAATAATTTTTTTTGAAATGATGGATATTATTATGTTAAAGATTTTGAAATTTAATTTTTTTTTTCAATCTTTAATGTCACACTAAGTGGTGATGACTGGATTAAAGCTGTAATTTTTATTTTTTCTCAACTATGTGGTATTAGAATGTAGATGACGTGTACAAATTGAATTTTTGAGGTGAAAAAAATCTCTTATTTTCGCAATGTTACAAATAAGGTCTCTTATTCCTAAAAAAATTATGAAAAACTAATTATTTATTTGTATATCTTTAGTATCAGAATATTTAAAAGAAAAAAAAACATTACTAAATATGTATATTTGATCAATTTATTTATAGAAATCGTAAAAAACTAAATAATCCTAATCATAACCTAAAATTGAAGGAACCAACCCGTTTATAATTTAGATGATATGGCACCCCCAGCCTCCGAATTCTAGATCCGCCTCTAGGCACATTACGTGGCTTTCCAAATGCTGAGAGAAAGACACGTACATGTAAGTTAAAGTGAAAAGTTAAAATTACCCTTGTCTTAATTTTTAATGACAAAAAACAAGCCATGTTGATACCATGCTTCTACTATAGTAGAAAGTTGGTGTAGAATAATTTTGAGTACGTTAGGGAGTATTCACTTTCTTTGTTGTTCCTTTTGTTCACCGGAAAAGAGGTATGTGTTAGTTATAGTGATTAATTTCCTTAATTGGTTTGGTCATCTTGTATCCCGCATTTTGATATTAATTTCATAGTTTAGTTGTAGTTTTGCCTGTTGATGCTGCTGCTTTTAGAAGAGTTAATTTGGATAAAAATGATTTACTACAGTCTAAGCAGTTTTTGATGGATTTCATGCTAGAGAGAATCTAGGCATTTGATATATATTCATATGGAATGATTTTATTCATTAGTTTTAATTTAAAAATCTTTTCTTTTGGGACATCTTTAATTACTGGTAGAATTTCTTTGCATATGTCTTAAATAGTTGCTTAGTTCACTTCGAAGAGTTTATCCTTCCTCAAATGATTTCCTTGGTACATGATATTCAAAGATGTAATCCAGAGTAGATATTCCGGTATTTGCTTTTTTCTTTTTGTTGTTAAGATAGGAACTGCCGTAAATTTTCTTTCTTCCTTAGACACTCAACTAGACTCAAAATTCTGGCCAGTTCATTTTCTGATTTTAGGAAGCAAGCCTCAGGTGGCCTTGCAAAATGTTCTACTGCACAATTCACATTGATATATCTCCAAATTTTTATGCTTAAGTTATTCCCTCTTTTAAATTTGGTTCCTCCATCCTACTTTGTAGACCTGATTGGATTACCCCAAAGATTGGCCTTATTTTGTAAATTCTAAAAGATTACCTTCCTCTAAATTCAATATAGAATGACAAGATTCCGTATGCTTAAAGTTTGTTAGAATAGGAATAGGTTTATATAATCCTATTGAAATAGGAATATGTTTATACAATCCTATTAGAATTGGAATAGGTGTATACAATCCTATTAGAATAGGAATATGTTTATACAATCCAATAGAATTGGAATAGGAATACTAAATAGTATCCTACTTATAAAGGATTGTATTCTATGGTCTATAAATAGAGTCTCATGTAATAATGTAGACACAACAACAATTCAATAATATTCTTTTCCTATATTTCTCACATGGTATCAAAGCCTCTACGATCTTGGTAAACAATTAAAAAGCTTCAGCTGTCGGCGGGCGGCTATTACTCATATGTGTCACCCTGTATCATTCTGGTGACTATTTTCTCATATCTAATTTGTGTAGCACCACACCATCATTCTGGTGACTACTTTTTCATATTTAATTTGTGTAGGCACCATGCCATCCTTCTAGTGACTACTTTTTTTTGCATATCTTATTTGCATTGCACCGTGCATCTCTCCGGACTACTTTTCATATTTAATATGCGTAGTACCATGGGTTTTTTTCCGAACTACTTTTTCATATATGAGTTGCATAGCACTGTGTGTCTTTTCGGTGACTCAGATTTGATTTGCGTGTTCCATTTGTCTTTCTGGTGACTCAAATTTGATTTGCGTAGGGTTGTGCCACCAATTCGATCCTACCCATATTATTTCTCTTTTTCAATGGGGTCGTTCCATCAATTCGAACTATCCTATTTAATTTTTATTTTCTAGTTGGGTCGTGACATCATTCCGACCCTACCTATATAATTTTATTTCTTAGATTGTGACCACTGCTAGCCATCAAACCTAATTCTCCGACATATGAGCATGTTCGAGCCAGTTTTTCGGTGACTTGTTTAATATCGACTCATCAATTGATTCCAATATGATCCATATACTTTATACTAGGTTTTGAGCACTTTGTTGCTCAGGGGGAGTTCAGTAGCCTTGTATGTCGATTATGTGAGTCACTCTCCTTGTATGTCGATTATATGAGTCACTCTATAGTTTGAAGCAGTCTTTGCAGGTTTTGTTTGGGAAGTTCAACACTGAAATTTAATCTGTGTTTACTCACATTATGCATCAAATCCAGTATTTAATGAGAAGACAATCACATTGAGATTGACTGTCAATTTTGTGAAGTCGACTGATGAACTTGCGAATATCTCACACCAAGCCCCTCATCGGTCCTCGTGTTAATTACATTTGTAACAAGTTAGGTACATGAATTGTCTGCACTAGCTTGAGGGGGAGTGTTGGAATAAGAATAGGTTTATATAATCCTATTGAAATAGGAATAGGTTTATACAGATCCTATTTGAGTAGGAATAGGTTTATACAGATCCTATTTGAATAGGAATAGGTTTATACAATCCTATTAGAATAGGAATATGTTTATACAATCCAATTAGAATAGGAATAGGAATACTAAAATAGTATTCCTACTGCTTTCTCAAAAAATAAATAAATAGTATCCTACTTGATAAAGGATTGTATTCTATGGTCTATAAATAGAGTCTCATGTAATAATGTAGACACAACAACAATTCAATAATATTCTTTTCGTATATTTCTCACAAAGTTCAATATGATTTTAAAAGATAACCAATAATATCTCTTGTATTTGTTGTTTCAAGTAGAAGACGTTGCAGAAACCCATAAACTGGTGATGTTGGATGCATGACATTATTAATTCCTTGTATTGCCCTTTTATTAGATTAGTTTATGTATTTCCTGCTTAAAGGAAATTGATATTAATTGAGAGCAGTGAACAGACAGTGTTTTACTGATAACATGGCTAGATCAAGGAAAATCTCGGGGAAGATGACAGTATATTACAAAGAAAGAAGGTTAATAATGAGCGATAGGTTTCTGATTAAGTACGCGTGAATGGACGATAGTTGAGGGAATACGCATGAGGAGAATGTTGTTTCTTTTACAGTCACGGCTCCGAAATTGTGAAGAAAGCTAATTTCACTGAGTTGCATGCATTAGGAATGAGATATGCCTGTATGTGTGTTCATTGTTTGATTATCTAAGTGGTGGCACCTTTAAACTATTGTTGATGCTTGAAATCTCCTGTAAATTTGCTTACTTTCGTATTGCTTGTGACACAGGACTTTTGATATATGATGAGGCACTGGAGATGAGTTGAACTGGCTTGTCGCTGGAGTTTGTTGATACCATATATAGTCAATGGCTCGCAAAGGAAACCGACAGAAATACAGAAAAGGAGTTTCAGATTCTGGATCTGGATTGTTAAATGAGAATGAAAACAGTAATCTGACTGAGGCAGAAGGCAAAAATGCTGAAGAACCTTTTAATGGTAACCTTTCTGGCATATCTATAACAGAGAGCTTAAACAATAAACATGAAAGTGAAGGCAAGAAGAAAATCAAGAACAAATCTAGAAGATCACTTAAAAAGGAAAAGGAAGGTATTGATACATTGTCGATTCCAGAGGAAACAGGGCCAGAAGACACTGATGCAGGAATTTTCCAAAATTGTAAAAGTAGAGGGGTGGATTCTGAGTCAGGAAAAGGAATTGATACATCTCCACACTCCAGTAATCACTCAGATAATTCAAAGGGATGTTTTGGTCACTTAGGAACAGGACTAGATGGAGACAATACATTAGAAAATTTTAAAGTGTCTATGATGGTTGTTTTTAGGAACTTGATGACCTTGGCTTTGTCTGCCTCAAAGGTATCAATTCAGTGGTTGGAGAGGTGTAAACCTTTGCTTGACCCTTTAAAGAGCAATTTATTAGTTGCAATTGGTTATGTTCAAGAAAAGGGTCAGCAAGCATACCCTATAGTGTTTAGGTGGATCATGCATTTTGGAAATATAATGCTTTTGTTATCAATGGTTTGGTTGGATTGTGCCCTTAGAGGAATTGAGTCCTTTCTGTATATGAGGATGACATCAATTCTCTCAGTCATATGGTGTGGTGTTCTTTCTTTGATTGCAGCCGCTAAATTCAAGTTTCTATTGATTTTGGTAAGCATCTATCTTTTGTTCTTGTGTGGATAGCAACATTATCTACCCCTGAGAGGATAAAAGGTGTTTGTAAGCATAAATATATAACCCTAATTGCTTCTCAACATTGTGTTGACTAATGAATGATATCCTGCTGAACCAAAAATAGTTTTGAGGAGCTCTGGTTTTTTCTTATTATTGAAGTCACTGAATTAAGCGACTTATAAATTGTGTGAATTTGTTAAAAAAAAATTTGGACATTAATCATTGTATTCCACTTTTTGACTTTGGTCATTTCATGCTTTACGGTTCTTTAGTTGTGTTTTGCTGATTTTGATTCTGTATACTTTGTTCCGTTTCCTTAAGTTGATAATTGAATTACTGAAGGTGGTCACAATAGTGTCTTAGACGTTAACTTTGTTCAATTAGTATATTGATTTTGTGAGTTATCGCGGTCACGCTCTGGCTTTGTGTCTTCTTTCTAATTCTTGATTAGATTCCTTCCCTTAAACTGCATAATTTCTTTGGAACATTTCAATATCTTGCTGTAATGAAGTCGTCTTAACATTCAGGCAGTAGTTGCTGTTATTGGACTTTTTACTGGGTTCATCATCACATTTCTAGGAGTTGCTGCAGTGAGTATCAGTTACTTGTGGTTCTATGGAAGATTTTGGGCAGCAGTTCTTCTGGTCTTGAGTGGAGGTGATTGTTTTCAAGTTTAGTGTTGAGTAGGGATGGCAAAACGGGTAAAATTTATGGTTATCCACTCGATCCAACTCATTTTGAATGGGTTGGTTATCCAATTATTTAAAAGTGGATCAAATATATATATCCCATGTAATCCATTATAAAATATGGATAAGAAAATAGATATTCACCAATTACAATCCCCTTAAATTATATAAGAATGTAGGAACCTGTAAAAAGTTCGCTTATTAAGGGTGTGATGTTATGAAGAAATTTTTTTCCCAATTTTCTCATGTTGGTTTATTTAAATGTTTTGGAATTTTGTTTTCAACTGGACTTACATTCCTCTAATTTAAGAAAAATGACTTCCATACATTTAGTGAGGAAAAAAAATTTAAAACTTCCCTTAAATCAGGAAAATATTTTCCAGGGAAACATGGAAATATTTCCTTCACAACCAAACACACCCTAAAAGGAGAAAAAGAGAAAGAAAAAAACTTGTAATTTGGAAGTACTTATGATCCATTGGGTTTGCCCAATTTTATCCACATCAAATATGGGTCAGGTCAAATGTTTTATTTATTTTCACTTGACTCATTTTTGATCAATCCATATCCGACTTGACCCGCCTGTTTGCCACCCTTAGTGTTGAGGATTTCTTTTTACTTTATAGTTTTATCCACCAAGTGTTGTTTTTCTTTAAATGTAGGAGCTCTTTATAGGTTGAAACATGAACGGCTTGCAGTGTTTGTCATAACTTCGTATTCTGTATTTTGCGCATGGACATATGTTGGATGGATAGGTTTAATCTTCATATTGAATTTGTCATTTATTTCGAGTGATATTCTCATATTCTTCTTAAGAAACAATGTAAATGAGCAAAGAAGGGGCCACACCTTTCCTGATCAAACGACTGGAGTACAAGGTGAACCTAGCTTCTGTTCGAGTGGATCAGTGCCTCCATCTACTGATGATGGGTATGTTCATCCTGTTGATCGTGACACTGGCATCCCTTCAACTAGTGGATCTGATGTTGAGATGACTTCCGAAGATGAAGTTCTCAGATTGTTAAACAGTACAGATCACTATTCAGCACTGGGCCTAGTGCGATTTCAGAATACTGATGCTTCAGTTCTCAAGAGAGAATATAGGAAAAAGGTGATTGTTTATATCTTCCTGAAAATAATTTACTAAAAATATCTGTCTCTGATATTTCTGGAGATCATGCTTTTTGAAGTCTGATAATGCTTTCATTAGAAATGCCCTACTATCGAAGTGAAATAACTAATCAGCTAAATAATATCTCCTATTAGGCAATGCTGGTCCATCCTGACAAAAATATGGGTAATGAAAAGGCTGCTGAAGCTTTTAAGAAACTTCAAAACGCCTATGAGGTACAGGTTTTGTCTTGTGATTTGAGTTTTTTATCTAGTATTGATCCTGCACTTTATAAGAATTGGATTGTTTCAGGTTTTACTTGATTCTTTTAAACGAAAAGCATACGATGATGAATTGAGGAGGGAAGAGCTGGTAAATTACCTTCATCGATTCCAAAGTCCTTCTCAAAAGGTTGGAATTAATATAATTGAGTCATTTAAGTAGTTCATCGGAAGTCAGATCTTTTACATTTTATGTATAAGCCAAATACACAGTGAGACCTGCAAAAAGATTTTTTGTTTCAATTTGTGCTATTTCCTTTGCGTCAAAGTCCTTTTCTATAGGAGAAACGAACTCTATAATATCTAATTGAAACATGAGAATGGTCAAGTCCTTGACAAATCTCATGTTTTGTGAAATATCTTTAGTGCTTCGTTTTCTTCCGAAAAAGAGAGCTTAGTGTCACGGACTTAAGTATTTGCTAAGACTCTGTGCGACACTTGACAACTTACTCACGAATCTTTCACGACCTTGTAAGCTCAAGTAAGCCTTTAAGACTCGGAACGCTTAGAGAATGCAAAGAAAGACTGAGAAAAAAAAGAAAGAGAGTTTTGAAGAGCTTTGGAAGATTGCTTTACAACTTGCTTGGTGCCTTTGCAAATGAGGGGCGCCTCTGTTTATACTACTTCCTAGGGACTAAAGTGCAATTAATATTTACTTTACAAGTTTCTAAAATATTTACACTTTGGTCTCTTTTCTAGAGAACTCTAAATTACTTTGGGACCTTCTCTAGCCTTCTTGAGAGTTATAAAATGTTCTAGAGTTCTCCGCACAACTCTAGAGCAATCTGCCCCTTTCCGGACGCGGAATCAGGCTGAAATTGTGGCGGGACAGTCTATCACGTTCTTGTTCTCTTCAAGGACAGTCTCTATGATCGGTGGCAAGGACTCTATAGTACCATTGTCTTCCTTCGAACTTGCAATGGTAGCTAAGAACGTCGGTTCTCCTTTCTTTAGGCCTTTCACGATGCGCATGGCCGATAAGTGGGTGTGTCCTTCCTTCTTTGGTACCTTGACTAGAGGTACCATGCATGACCCTTCCTGTTCCATCACCATGAGTTGTTGGAGGTGGGGGTCGATCATCGTGTGGCAGCGCTGGAAGAACTCTTGCCCGAGAATGATATCAATTTTGTCGAAAGGAGCGAGGTAAAGTTTGTTTTACCTTGCCACTTTCCCAACGTGATGCTCACTCCTTGGGCGACCCCGCATACGGGAGTCGATAGGGCATTAACTGTCTTGAGGTGCGTGTTGCTTGGCACAAAGTTCAGCCTTAACCTCTCTGTTGCCATCTTGGTCATGATGTTGAATTCTGCTCCGGAGTCTACCATGGCACGAACTGGTCTTCCATTTATGGAGATGTCTACATACTGCGTGCTGAAGTCTCCTGGCTTGTCGGTTCTCTTGGCTATCGCACCACACAATCCAACCATGCCCAACTGCGTCGTGCCCGCATCATGTCCTTGATCTTGTGCATACTTCTCCTTCCGTTCGCATAGGATGGCACCGAGGTTCTTCATTTCGGGGCACCGGGCATAGCCGTGCGGTCTACCGCATATGTAGTACCCATCTCTTTAGCTGGTCTGCGCCTGTTTCTCCGTATAATTCTTGCGCACGAATCGCTTGATGTCCGGCTTGTGGGGGTCGTGTTGCTTGGGGTGTGCCTGCTGCTCCTTGCCTCGGTCATGGTCTCCCCACCTTTGGCATGACTACTTCTTGCATTTCTGCCCTTCGCCTTGTCATGTCGTTCATGCTTGAAGTCCGTCGAGGACTCGGCTTGTGTGATGGCTTCGTCTATGGTCTTGACCTGACGCCGCTCCAACACCGTCTTGGCCCAGTTTTGCTGTGCGTCCATGAAGTGGAACAACATGTCTTCGTCCGTGAGGTTGGAAATTTGAAGCGTTAGAGTTGTGAACTCCTTCACATACGCCCAAATGCTTCTCGTTTGCCTCAATTCCTGGAACTTGCGCTTAACCTCGTACACGACGTTATTAGGGAAGAAGGCTTTCTTGAATTCTTCGCGGAATTGCTCCCACGTGTTGATGGTGCACATCCCCTTCCCGATCTCGACCTCTTTGTGCCTCAACCATAGCATAGCCATCTCGGACAAGTACAACACGACAGTGTTGATCTTGTTCTCGTCGCTTCTCACTCGACTACACTTGAAGCAATTCTCCAAGTGCCATAGAAAGTTTTCCACCTCTTGAGCGTCATAGACACCCTTGAATATAGGTGGGTTGGGAGCCTCGACCCTGGTCTCCCTATCGCGGTCAGGTGATGCTGATCCTCCAACATCTACGCCTTCCTTAAGTGCTTTTATTTCGGCCTTCAAGGTCTCGATCGTGCTAAGTGCTTCTGTAAGCTGACTCTCCAAGGAAGTGATGGTCTCCTTCGTGTTAAGCGCATCCATAAGCCGACACTCCAAGGAAGTGATGGCCTCCTCCATCTCGAACTCGGCCCGGTGGCGACCTTCCAACTCCTTACAGATGTTCTTGGTCTCCTCAAGGGTGAAGTCCTCAAGGGTCTTGAACTTGCCGTCTTCCATGTTCATGCGCCGGCCTAAGATCTCGACGGCCTGTCTCACCACTTCCACCCTTGCGACCCATTCTTCTCCAGCGGTGACGTCTATGGCATCTTCGTCAATTGCCTCGGCAGTCGAGGGTGGATGAGATGTTAGCGCCTCGCTAGGTGTGAGTTCGGGCAACACCTCCTCATTATCCTTTTGATGTTCTTCCCCTTTCGATTCTTCTTACCACCATCCAGACGGACGTTAGTGGTGCTAGTGCCGTTTACGTCTCCTTCGGTAGCCATTCCTTTAGTATCAAACCTCGCTCTGATACCACTTTGTCACGGACTTAGAGTATTTGCTAAGACTCCGTGCGGCACTTGACAACTTACTCACGAATCTTTCACGATTTGTAAGCTCAAGTAAGCCTTTAAGACTCGAAACGCTAAGAAAATGTAAAGAAAGACTTAGAAAGAAAAGAAAGAGAGCTTTGAAGAAGACTTTTGTATTGCTTTGGAAGATTGCTTTACAACTTGCTTGGTGCCAAATGAGGGGCACCTCTATTTATACTACTTCCTAGGGACTAAAGTACAATTAATATTTACTTTACAAGTCCCTAAAATATTTACACTTTGGTCCCTTTTCTAGAGAATTCTACACTACTTTGGGACCTTCTCTAGCCTTCTTGAGAGTTCTAAAATGTTCTAGAGTTCTCCATACAACTCTAGAGCAATCTGCCCCTTTCCGGACGCGGAGTCAGGCTCTAATTGTGGCGGGATGTCACATTAGTCTCACCTTTTGCTGAAGAACCCATCTGGTTAAACGTATCTTAACAATAACAACTTTAAGTAATAATGGGTTTCTCATGCAGTCTTCAAGTCTTTACTCTTTTGCCTCTTTGCCAGCTGGGCTCGAATGTATATGAATTAGCTCCAGTAGGTTCATCATATAAATAATGACATCTATTAGTAAATGTCTTCCTTTAAATGCTGTTTTATGTCAACTTCTTATTTTTAGGTCCCAAGTTGTATTTTAGAGAAGTATCATCTTATATTAGGAAATATTTTTGGAAAGTACTCTTGATAGTGGGATTGTAATGTTTGATTATACTTTTACTTGACTGTGGGTCATGCTTAACCCTTATCTCAAATAATTTCAGGGTAGAGGCTATGGATTCTTCACCTCTGGTTTCACTCAGACAGAAGCTGCGGGCGAGGATCCACTTGGAGAAGCTCGGCGAATTACTTGCAAAAAGTGTGGCAACTTTCATGTCTGGGTTGTCACTAAGAAAACTAAGTCCAAAGCAAGATGGTGCCAGGTTTTCCCTCCAGTCACAGTATAAGCGTGTTATTAATTCTTGAATTCTGTGCACTTTAGCATACATAGGTTGTCCTCTTCAACTTAGGTTCTTGCAAGGACATTTATTTTTCTCTTCCATTCATAGGAATGCAAAGATTTTCATCCAGCAAAAGACGGAGATGGATGGGTTGAACAGCCTTCACATCCATTTTTTTTCGGAATGCTACTGAAGGTATCAATTAATTTGATCAAAAAGCAAGAAAGAAAAAAGCTTTTGAGGAGACTTCTTTCATGATGAATCTCTTCTTTAAATATTTTGTTCTCTTCAGTTATTTCCTCTATCTGTCATCTTGTGTATATGTTACCCTAGTGATCTCCACCAATCTGCGCAGGTAGATAATCCTGTTGCCTATGTTTGTGCTGATAGCAGGATCTATAACGCAACTGAATGGTATATATGTCAGGTAGAGTTTTCCTTCTCATCATTTAAAAGTTTTCGATGTTCCGTGGATGTGGAATTGAATTGGTCTGGGAATTGAGAAGAACTTATTGATAGCACTATAAAGGTCAAAGTGCATTACTGTAGTTATCATTGAGTTTTTTCGCTTTTTATCATCACTGTAAGGTGTGGACTTCGCTAGCTTTCTGCAAATCTCATGGGAGAACTGAAGTTAATTGTGTGATTTGGGCTCACATATCCCAATTCCCCACCTAGTGGGATTTCCCTGGGTATGTTGTTGGGCTCACACATCCCAATTGAATAGTCATTTACGGTAAAACTTCAACTAAATTAATACTCGATTTATTAATAATATCTAAGATAATATTTTTCTCTGGTCTCGACTTGGGCCAATGGAAAATATCACTCATTTCAATAAGATATATAATGGAAAATATCACTCGTTTCAATAAGATAATATATTTTCTGAAGAGCCCTATATAAATATATGGTCCCATTAATATTATAAATTAATAATTCATTAAAAGTACAAATATATCTAAGATAATTTAGTGAAACATGATTGTCTCGTGTTCTATTTTTTTTTTTGGTTAAAATTTAAATCTTGTTGAATCCCATCTAACTTATTTTCTTGCATTCAAAAGTTTGTGTCATCTTTTTGAACTGCATCATAAAATTAAGGAAGAGTTCTAAATGTAATAAGTGTTTCTTCACCGTAGCTTGTTCCAAAGGTATTGTATCATCTTCTACTTTATCATCAAAATGTTTTTTTTAATGGTATCCACAATTTCTTATGAGCTCTGGACCTATGAACGTGTATCATTTTCACCCATTCAACAAGTTATTAACGTTCATTTTATTGCGGTAACCGATATCATTAATCATGATCAAGTTCATGAATGACGTTTTCTTAAGCGGATTCATTTATATTCACTGAGATTTCATTCCCAAATGAATTTTGCGGTGTCGAAACTCTTTAAATCAATAAACATTAATTTATTGATTAAATCATATCTCTATTTCGTGGTCCCACCTATATTAATTCAGTAAGGTTTTATTGTATGTCTCTTATTTTTTTGGGGAAGAAGGGCTTCTGTCTGACTGATTCTAATGCCATCATAGTTACTTGTTAAGCTTGGACCAACTTCAGTTTTATCTTCCATGGGTACTATACTGTTCTTTTCTCCATATTTAGGAAAGATCAACTCCCATGGATGAGGATTTTTCTGAGTGGACAGAAAATGCTCATATACAGGAATAATTAGCAGTGTAGAATCATAGAATGGGTCTTATCAAAAAATATGGATCCCCTGTTTGCTTCTATGTTTCCACTATAAGTTTGTTAACTGACATGTCAAGGAAGATCTCAATGGCTTCACTTCACCATATTGTGACAATTCTTAAGCCCAAACAACTTGTAATTTTGTCTCTTCTTAAGTTTGCCTGAACAATGAAAAAAAAATGTTTTAAACACACCATGTATGCCTCCTTACGTTGTAGTTCTAAATGGAAGAGTGCCTCTAGATCTTTTAAGGTTGGTTAATCATCAAAATGACCTAATTTAACTGAGCGGATATACCTCTGTATCTACATTATGTGCTTGAAGAATTGAACTATATGCTGGTTGTGCAGGGAATGAGATGTCCGGTCAACAGTCACAAACCAAGCTTCCATGTAAATACTAGTGTAACCTTGAAGAACAGCAATGGGAAGAGAAGTAGCTCAGGACAAAAAGGTGGGATGCCAATGCCAAATATGGAAGAGAGCATGACCGAGGAAGAATTTGTCGAGTGGCTACAGAATGCTGTACAAGCGGGTATGTTTGATGATTTTGATGGCAGCACGCCACAGAGCCCATCTACACCAGCTGGAAGTACCTCCAAGAGTAGTAGTAGTAGTACAAGCAACGGTAGTGGAAGTGGAAACAAGAGAAAGAAAAAGGGGAAGAAGCAATGGTAGTATGAGGCTCACTCTGATCCTGCCTCCTTGAATTATTCAAGGACTGAGACGGCCAGATGAGAGCCAAAATTAGCTGATACTAGCCTGGAATTGACTTGACCCCATGATTTCTGTTAGACGCAGAATCGTCGTCTAAGCATTTTCTGGGTCAGTTTAAAATAGATTGCCCAAAAGTTGGCAAATAAATTGTAGTCTCACATTCTGGGTAAATGTTCCTACCCTGTCCTTTATACTGAGTTGGGAAAAGAGAGCATGAGAGAGATGCCTGTTGAAAATGAAATGTGGACTCCAAGCAAAAAGAGTTATGATTACAACTTTCGCTAAAATTGGTCTGATGGTTTATTTCTTTGCCTCGGTGTGAAATTCGTATTGGTTGGATTTTTAAATAACGAAATTAAGAAAATAACAGGGAAAAACTCTCAGAAAAAAATGTTGCAGTATTGTCTAAGGGAATTATTTTATTATTAATTTAGGGACATACATTTATAGACATAATTCCTAACTAAAATATAGATATAATTCTTAACTAAAAATAGAAAAATATACTATTAACTCATTAGTAAAATTTAAACTAACAAAAAAAAGAATTAACGACTAAATTCAAGTCATATAGATAGAAAAATATACTACTATCTTTTTTATAAAATTCAAATAACAAATAAAAGAACTAACTCCTAAAATCATATAGCACTCTTAACAAAATAATTTAAAATTCTAAAAGTAGCTAAATGTTTTATTTATACAATATTTTTAGACATCAACACTTCTCCTTGGATCAGGAATTGTAGTCTCATCTGAAATTGACCTTGTGAATAAATCTGTCAATTTATTTTTTGTCTTGTAAGGTTCGTGTGTATCTTCTATCGAATTAAATGAGAAGATTTTGTCTCTTATTTAAAATTGTAAAATTTATTGCTTAGTAGAGTCAAAGATTCGACAATATTTGTCTCCAATTTTAAATCTTTTTACAATTAATTACCAGCACTAAGTAAACTTTTATCAATATCAGACACATAAAGAGCATTTGAAATTATTTTTGTATGTGAATTTGTTTTAATTGAAACAAACCTTTTTTCTTTTGCATGAATACTCGTCATTTTTAATTTTGACTTTCTTATTTCTCATAGAAATCGAACTCTTTAGAAAGATTTCTTTCATATGTTATGTGGTTTGTACAATCACTATCAATCATCCAAAATCAAATTTTTTGACTGAAAAAAAAGTTGTCAGAAATAAATGTTCTTCTTCTTCTTCCCTAGTGACTTGGACATTTGTTTCAACATTTTGAAATTTGTTTTTGCAAATAACAGCTTCATGACAAAGTTGTTTGTAGATTTTCCACTGTGCATCTTTTCCAAAAATTATATGGAGGATGCCTATTTTTTCACTGTGCTGACAAGGTAGGTAATTTTTCAAAAAAATTATCCTTGCTTTGAGTTTTGTGACTCACAACTAGTGCTCCTTAAATCATGTCATGTTGTCTCATAAGTCTACTTTGTTGTTGAGCCTGCAAAGAAATTAACAATTTTGCCAAGGTAATTTCGGACAAACCTTGCGTGTTTTCCAAGGCAGTGATACATGCTTCATATCTCTGGGGCACTATAACAAGAACTTTTTTTTTTTTTAACAATTCTTGTATTTTTAAATTCATTGTATAATAATCTTACCTTGTTGACAATATCTGAGTATTCCTTTAATGTTTGTATACTCTTTCATTCTTTGCAATTCGAATTTCCTCATTAAATTTAATACATTCATTCCTCGTATTCTTTTCTTCAGATAATTTCAAATTTCTTCTGGTGATTTGAGAATCATGATTTTCGTGAAAACGTCAAAACAACATAAAAAAACTACCTTTTGTCTTCGACTTAATAATTTTTTCCCTTGTGACACTTGATTTGGGGCACGATGAAATTATTTGGCAGCAGATTAATTTCATAATCCTCTTCTATGGCTTCCCAAAGATCAAGAGCCTCCAAGTAGGTTTCCATTCTCACAACTCGTAGTTAATGATTCTCACCACAAAAATAGGAGGATTCATTCGTGAAAATCTATTTTCAAAATCCATTTTTCTACTGACAAGTCCCTCGAGAAGAAGGCTATATATACCAAGTATTTTTTAAAATAAAGTAATTAAGAAAATAACATAGAAAGACTTTGAGAAAAAAATACTGCAGTTTTGTTAAAGGAAATATTTTATTTATAATTCAGAGATATACATAATTCTTAGCTAAAAATAGAAAAATATGATACTAACTTATCAGTGAAATTCAAATAACAGATAAAATAACTAACTCCTAAATTCAAGTCACATAGAACTCTAATAAAGTAATATTAAAATCCTAAAAGTATCTAACTGTTTGCAATATCCCAAGACATATTTCCAACAGTAACACAACTTACACATTTTTGTACTAGTTTTAGGAGGATTCCTTAGAATGATAGGGCTACATTAAAACTCCAACAAATTTACAATCTTCAATCTTGACACTTCCTCAACTCAACAATGTAATTCAAACTAAAATAATCCTTGAAATAGTAAATCACATTAAACTTGCAGCAATTTTGTTGTGGTTGGTCTTTTAAGATTCTTCTTTCATCCGAATCTTTAGGTTTAAGATTAGCAAACTGGCCATCCATTCACACGAGTCCTTCACAATATATTTGTTTAAGCCTTTTATCAATAAGTTTAATCCCAACTCTAATGTGATATCAATTCTTCTTTGATTTTAGATTTATTTCTAAACATGTTGTTTTTCTACTTTTTATAACACTGGATATTTTGGATCATGATAATATTGTTATCCAGGTTTTAGGTATAAAATCAATGTATAACAGCTAGGAGTGTACAAATTCGAAATCAAAATCGCAAATTGAGTCAAAACGAAAAAAACCCGACTAAAAATTTGGTGTTGAAACAAAATCTGACAATACTTAGGTTTCTTTGCTCTTTTCTAGAAAAAAATTAATCTAAGACTAAACAAAGTGACTCGACATTATATGTACAAATTTTAATTTTATTTTATACACAAAATATTTACTTTGATATAATTTCTAAATTTTCAAAATAACAATATTTTAGCATTTAATAGGACCCTTTAGCTACACTTTCAATATTAATTGAAAATAAATATATTTTAGTATGTCATAAAGCTGATTTATGTATTTTTCTTTTCTTTGCTTTAACTTGATAGAATACAATTAAGAAATAACAAATTGAAAAAAATCAGGGGAGAGACTGACAATTTTTTTTGGTAGAGAATCTCAATGATTCAGTAAAAATAACTTGTTATATGTAATGAAACATCAAAAAGTCTAAAATTCTACACTAGGTAGAATTTTTCAAAGAAACCTAAAAGATAAAGGTCAACCTTCAAAATGACATCAAAGGAGCATGCTGATCAAAGTAGAGATACAAATAAACCTTTCCTCTTATAAACGAACAATTTAATTCAAATATCCCCCAAGAAATCACCAAAAATGACACTTACCCTTCGAATAAGACAAAGTACCAAACTACTTTATACTAAGCCTGACAATCTCCAGTAAATGACGTTGTCTTTTCAATAAGACAAATGACCAATCTATTTTATACAAAGCCCGAATCCCATCACTAAATGAAAATGTGTCCTTCCAAATAAGACGAAGAATCAAGATACTTTATACTGAGCCCGATAATCGTCTTTAAATGAAACTCTATCTCTCTAATAGGATGAATGTCTAAGTTGCTTTATGCTCTCAACTATTATGTCCAAAAAATAGCATGAGCTCGAAGATAGCATATGCCTGAGAAATTGCATTGTGTCCAAAGATTTCATGTGCCTAAAAAATTACATCGTGCCCAAATATTACATTGTGCCCAAAAAATTACATGTGTCCGAAAATTGCGTTATCCCAAAAATTGCATGAGATAGAGTTGTATTGTGTCCAAAAGTTACATATGTCTGAGAAATGCATTGTGCCTGAAATATTGCATGTGCCGGTAGTTACATTATTGTACCCGAGAATGGCATTGTGCTCGACAATTGCAGGAGCTCAAAAAGATGCATTTATGTCTGAAATTTGCGCATGCCCGAAAATTGCATCGTCTCTAAAATTGCATGCGCCTGAACATTGCATTATGCCCGAGACACCATCATTTATGTTCCATAGGTGTCACGGTCTAAAGACACCATCTTTCATGACATGTGGACATCGTCTCATGGCCTAAGAATTTAATTTCTGCTTATCATGATATAAAGATGTCATAGTCAAAGGGCATCATCTTTCATGGCCTATGAACACAATTTTCATGACCTGGTGATTTAATTTTCATGAATCATTTCCATATACATCTTAGCCTAATACATAATCCTCATTATCTTAAGAAAAATATCATAGTCTATATAAGAAATTGTATTATGTTTATAAATTATTTTTAACATGTAATTGATGTATCTGTCCTAATAAATTTATTGAGTCACGTCTCAAGCTATAGATTTGTCGAGATTGACAGATTGCAAAAGAAATCACTGCTCTTTCATATGCGACTTTCATACCGATATATATCTATTGCAATAAATATTTTCTTAACTTTGCGCACCAGTCATAGTATCTTTGCTCCCATAACTAAAATCGTTTCTTATGCTATTCATTCCACGTCGAGCTCTAATCTTATCTATCTGTGTGAGTGAATTCATACTGTTGTTTAGTTTAAGAAACTTTGTTCATTCCAAAATTTATAACTACACATGGTCTGAATCTCGTAATACCAAAGACATGTAGGTGGTTTAAAATTAAAGTCTCGGTTATACCATCTTTCTCAAACATACGTCATTTCAATTGATCCCACTAACATCTTTTCATTAGTCGTACAAAATTGACTACTTAGTCAACATTGTTGTAATGACCCAAAAAATTATTTTAGACAATTATCATAAAAATTACCATTTTACCCTTCCCATAGTTGCCCCGACTAATTATATGATCAACTGGTAAGTTGATTTGAAATATTAAACTATTCGATAACTATGATTATCTAATTGATAGATAACTATTAAATAATTATTGTATTTAGTTGATTGCTAATGGGATATATTAATAATTTTATTTAGGGCAAATTATAGAAATCACATACTTTTAAGGCAAAATTTTAATTTATCCCTTAAAAGTTTGTAATTATGAAAATCCTTTAAAAATTTAAAAACACAGTTACAATAAAAAGCGTCGATACATGAATATGACAGTCAGATACATTTATAAGTATATGTTACATACTATTTTTTGTGCTTTTAATATAAATTTGATGCAACAACTAGTTTCAACATTATAGAAATGCCAACAGAAAAAATCGAGGTTGAAAAAACATTTTCATAGTACTAGGTCTTTTCCAACCTTGTCCAGATTTGGAGGAATTTAGAGTCATCAAGGTGTAAGGAAATCTGGTGGCAATCAGATGGATTAAATGTTGTTTGATTACATAATTGGTTAGATAACTCGTTAAGAAACCTTTGAACTTTACAAAATTGAATTTGAGAAATGATTTTGGCGTTAAGGGCATTTTCTGATCGTAGTGAGTTAAGAGGGTGTTGTAAAAAGGGATAAGTGAAATTTCCTTAAGAAGCTCACTGCCTCTCTTCGTGCCACTGTAGCGGGCACGACGGATATGGAATAAAGGATTTTGGGATTTTTCAAGGAAAACTCACTAGTTCGTTTTGTGCCGCTGTAGCGGGACTAGTGTCGCCGCAACAACGTTGCTACAACAGGATGGGTGTCACTATAGCAGGATGACATATTTAAAATTCATAAATAAAATCCTTAGAATATCTTATTTTGTATTTTGACTTTTTGAGCTAAGATACGACCCCTGGGCTATTCCAACTCGTTTTCCACCGTTCTTGAATCTAGAGGTAAAACTTTCACTCCCCAAACTAATTTTTGGTCCGTAGAATACTTTATAATGGGTCAATATTGATGGGGAAGGATTTCTTGAAAAATCCTATGGTGGAATTAACCCTAATTGGGGTCATGGATTTTAAACTAAGGTTCATAGATTGTGATTTGTCCAAGAATTTAGTGTTTCCTTATTGATTTTGGTATATAAATTATTTATTATAGACCACGAACAAGTCGAACGAATTCAAAATTGGAAGGATCAAGTTGTTTAGAGTTTCAAGCTTGTTTCAAGGTAGGTGATGGTTGTTATTCTATGATGTGTCATATATCTTGTCTTGCTTCATTGTGATACTTGTTTATGTATGCATGTCGCAATATTGATCATAGACTTTGAAAATGCGATATGGGATTGTCATTATCATGTAATCATGAACTAATGTATGATCATTGATGACGTACTTGTAATAGTTATTGTGGTGTGTGATTGGGAATTGGATTGCTACATTTCGACAAGAAAACTTAAATTGAATTGCCACATTTGGCATAAAATTGGATCTAATTGCCACCTTTCAGCATAAAATGGAATCGATTTCCACGTGCCAGGAAGCTAACAGGTTGATTGGGTTCCGTGAGAGGACCAACTACGTGAAAGCATGTGAATTGTGTTGTTGTTCTTATTGTTGATAATATTGAGTATGTGATTTATATATGCATGTGATTATAATGATGTACTGACTTGTTTATGTTGCACTAGTAAAAAAACCACGTGATCCTACCAGTACAATGTAATTGTGTACTGATCTACACTTGCTCTTATTTTTATTGAGTAAAGGGCATTTTCACGCGACTGTTGACAAACCTCGCATAGTAGATCAATGATCTCTCCGAGTTCAAGGGTGAGCCATATAGTTCGGGATGCCAAAGAACTCTCCTTGGTCTATGTCCATAATGTCGGACTTAAATATTGTTTTAGTTAATATTTAGTCAATTAGAGATTCTGTTAGCTGGATATCGTTATAGTTTTAGAACATCAAATTTCAGATTCTAGGTTTATTCTTTCACATCGTCATTTAGTTATTGATCCTTATTTAGTAATGAAAATTTATCTTTCGCTATTTAACTTGCTTCCATAGCTTAAAAAACCTTAGTTTTAGATTTCTTGATTTAGTTAGTTGCTAGTAGTGGTTCTCCCACCGAGTTGTAATGTGGGTACCAATCACGATGGTCTTGGTCGTGACAATTAAATTGACAAATAAAATCCTTTAAAACACACCCACTAAGTTTCACGACATTATATAAACATGATTCCCAAAATCAAATAAGAGTTGAAGGATTCAAATCGTGTTTATCTTTTTCTCTGTTTCAACGAAGAAGACTTCGACTGAGAATCAAATTTATTGTTGTGAGTTTAATCGGATAGATAATGAACATATCAATTTTGTTAAGACATTCTGGAGTTTGGAAGAGTGAGATCAAATTTGAAAAATACAAGAGCGATGGGATATCGATTGGTGAACATGTTTCCTTCATTAATCTAGTTTCAACAATTGTGGCTGAGTTGAATATTGATGACTCAAGAAAAAAATACAATACATTGTAGAAGGAAACTCCTCTCCAATGAGTACAAGGACTGATATGGGAGTAAAATTGTACATAGAGGTGAAAAAATGCGAGATTGGATATGGAATGTATCCCCTCTGTATTTGATACAATTGACAAGGATTTTGGAGATATCGAAAGTTTTAATGTGTCGCTGGTTCAATCATCTATATTGAAGGTGCTGAACATGATATACTCTCTCTCAACTTGGTAGAATAAGAAAATGGCAAGTCGTGTTATATATCAAAGTTGGAGGTGACGAATTACATCAATTACAAAAATATATATGTTAAAATGGACCAATTGTACAAGGATAAAGCTACTCTGATATTTGTAATGGCAAAATACAAAATAAAATATAGCTTCAATTTCATAGTAAAGAGATATGAAAACAGGAGGTATGAAACTTTGTCTACTTTATTTGCTATAAGTTTAATACATTAAATGGTTGACATGTTATTTTGAGTTCGCACAAATGTAAGTTACAATATTATTATCATAAAGTATTATGTCTATTATGTAAGCGTATCAAAATCAAGATACATTATTGCTATGATTGTTCTTTTATACGTTAATGTATAAATATATGTTTGTTCTGATTAATGTATCATTGTATTTTGTTAAAACAGTATGGATACAATATTGGTTAAAATTATAATACATTAAACATTTGACTTCATATATTTGTATAATAATAATGATGATACATTATTGTAGTAAAGCTGATGCAATTATGATTTGATGAATATTTACTGGTTAATATTTTGTTTCAATCTTCTTGTCAATGTAACATTACTATAATATATCATATTCATTTCACCTTATGTTAATGCATAATAATTATAATACATTATTATTGTCAACTTGATGTGTGTAGAACAGTGTGTTTTTTGTAATGTATCGTTATGTAAAGAATCTTTTATTTTAATGTATCAGTTATACATTTTACTAATATGTATGAAAATACAATTACAAATTATTGTGTTCATCGGATGACTGTTGTTGGAGATTGAGTTCATATGTTAGGAATAAATCAGATTTATTCAAAGTGAGGTACTTCAATAGTGAGCATACATATTCGATAAGGGATAAGTTATTAACAAAGGTTCAAGCTACAATTGGGTTTATAAGTGCTGTGACTGCACCTAAATTGCACAATCATAAAAGAATTCACGCACCAAATGATTTTATTGAGGATCTTAGATCATTGTATGGGATTGATATTTCATACCATCAAGCATGACATGCTAACTGCTAAGGAGCGCGCTTTAGAAATGATAAAGGGTAAATCTGCGAATGAATATAGACAATTTCCTAAATATTTATATATATGGAAATTGTGTATCCAAATTCTTGTGTACGAATGCATAAGTCAGATGAAAATAAGTTTATGCATCTGTTCATATCATTATGGCCAATAATGAGGGGGTTTGACTACTGTAAATCAATAGTTATTGTTGACGGTGCACATCTTGGTGGAGCTTACAAAGGAACTTTATGTATCAGCAAGTACGCTTGATGGTATATGAATGATTTATGCATTAGAATTTAAATTTTTTTTTGTCTCATAACAATTATTTTTGATGCTTTATATATGAATAGTTGTGTATCTATAAATTAATAAACATGTGCACTATTTATGAGTAGGTGCATACTGTCGTTAGCTTATGGACTCGTTCTTCCAATAGTTTAAAAGTGCATTTGGGGAGACGGAACAAAGGTGTGTTATATTAGATAGAAATGAAAGCATAATTAATAGTGTCAAAACTGTTTTTTCAAATGTTCCTCATTTTTCCTGCATATGACACATTTGAAAATATGTTTGTTCAAGCTTCAGGAGAAGCAAAAACTTACTAAGTGATGTGTTCTATTCATTGTCCAAGTCTTATAAAAAAGAGGATTTTGAGAAATTGATGGATAAAGTCGTTAAAATTGACAATCGGGTTAAGATGTATCTTGAGGATGCTGGTTATGAAAAGTGGTTAAGAGTTTACGCAACAGTAAATAGGGGCGAATGATGGCTTCTAATAAAGCAGAATGTATCAATGACTGCCTGGTTGAAGCGCGACAATTACCTATGATATAATTTGGAAAAATCCATGTGAAAGATAAGCAAAAACACAAACTATTGTGGACAGTAAGGTCAGAACATAAGGACTTCTACTTTCTTCCCGAAAGAAGACTGACGAAATTCTTTCTTAGAGATACTGTTATGTTTCAGATACATTATTTTTAATTCCGCTATGTTTTCAATTTTTTTACAGTTTCATTTAACCTTGATAAAACATTGCAATCTATTAATAGTCAATGAAATCTCTTACAATAATTTGAAATGTCAAGATTTTCTAACTTTTGTTTGTTTTTGTAATAGATTATGTTTCAAAATACGTGTTTAAATAATATGTCATCATTTGTTTGCTAATAATGTACAATATATTCTGATTGTGGTGATCGTATCAATATATGTATTTCAGATGTACAATTATATAATGTATCTTAAGTTAAATGAATGAGACAACAACAAATTAGAATAAATTGACCAAAACAACAAACCTAGTAATGTTGTGTGTACTTATTAATTATTGAATGTGATACATTGAGTTATTAAAGTGTAAAGGTATCAACTGAAAAATTTGAGAAAATTGAGCATGAAAAGAGTGTAAGAAGTATCAGCTCTTACGAGAAGTACTGAAAAGGAATGAATTTGTTTGTTTATGAATTAATGAAGATGATACATTGCATTAGTAAAATGTGAAAGTATTAGCTCCTACCAGAAGTAATGAGCATAATGTTGTAGTGTGTTTAATAATTAATGAATTTGATATATAAATATTAATCAATTTTTTTAAATTATATACGACAAGATTTTACATCAATGTATGCTTGGGTACAAACATCTGAAAACAACAAAAATCAAAACAATTTAAAGTTAGAGTTAATGTATCTCAAAATGATAACACTATAAAAAGTGTCTATTATGTAATTGTTTGCAACACATTTTAAACATATGAAAAATAAATAAACCATACAAATAAAATATGAAGAAACATAATTTTATTCATCAAGATAGCGGGTACAATTCTCTTGATCCCTTGATTCTACTCTCCTAAGATTTATCCATGATTCGAGTGCCATTAGTGGCGTATTTATCAAACTAGGATGGTTTAGATTTGACCTTTCTATATGAATAATTCATCAATTTGCGGTGTATTCGAGATCTTGATCTCTTTATGAAATTTCTGAGATGTCTTTTAATGGAATTTAGTACCCTTTATAGGCATAAACTAGGGTTTAGAGTTGAGTAGTCTCCAAAAATCCTAATATGAGTTGAACATAATTTGTAGATTCCCAACTCGAATTGAATGCATCTTGTAGAGTCCCACAAAATTTCAATATCTACACTAATCAACATTGATCAAATATTCTTGTGCTTGTTTTTTGGAATGACTCCTAACTCTTGTGGGATCATCATTTTCGCAAACGTATCCTCGCTAAGACTTTTCAATACCATATTTCCATAAAAGGACTCCATATCTTGTACAGAGGTATTTCGAACGAAAATCGATTGCGGGAACAAGGATCCCATCGCTAAGGTACTCAACATAGGAAGCTACAAACATTTCACAATTCCTTTAAAAGTGAGTATAAAGAGAAATAATGTACATTTTAATATAAATAAAAGCCGTGCTAATTCTTATAAGCTATTGCATTGTTGTTGCATGATGTCCTGTAAGAATTCAACTTTAAAAATGATGTTTGGTTCCAAAAGAGTCCTGTTTGACTGTCCTTAAGCATCCAATGATGACCAGTTGGTTCGCTCAATTTGATCGAAAAAATCACTGTCATGAAAAAAAGATGACAATATAATCACTAACTTTTTTATCTCAACACACGACTCTTTTATTCTTGTACTCATTGATGAATCCTAGACGCGAATCGGTCTGTCTTTTAAAACAACAACAACCAACATCCAATGAAACTTTTCATCTGCGTTCACCAGAATGTGCGTATACATCATCAACTAGATGCCACGGTAACCCAGCCAGATGAAAAATTCTTTGATCATGTTTTCAATTGATATTTCAACTCCAGATACAACAGCACTACGCGCCATGTGCTCTTGCATAATTAAGTTATCATCACGAGGGTTGCAGTATACTACAAGAATAATGACTTTTAGCAAGGGAAATTTTGTCGCTATAAGTTCTATTTCGGTCGTTAATGGTTTATAACGATCGGATAAAATTTGGACGTCGCTGGTCGCTAAAAGCTTGGTCGTTAAAGTTTACGATCAATTTTTCCGGTCGTAAACCTTTAGCGACGGAAAAATTTCCGGTCGTTATATCACTTTTAACGACCAAATTTTCATTTCTTTAATTTTTTTTCGGTCTTAAAAATCTTAATTTATTACAACAACAAATTTGTTCTTTATAAGTGCTTTTAGAGGACAAATATTACCTTCATTAATTGTTTGTAACTTTCAACAACCCAAAATCTTATTATTATTATTATTATTACTATTACTATTATTATTATTATGTATAACAAACTAAATCAACACTTTCGGAGAAAATCAAATATTTATCACATTACCAAAAGTATATCTATCAAAATTATATGAAATTTATTTATTACTTCAAACAACAAAAAAGAAACATACATGAATTAAAACATTTATAAACAACTTATAGGTCCCTCGTTTGCTAAAAATCTTGCTTCTTAACATTTTATTATGTTGTTGATACTTGGTCTGCAATTTCCTCATCTATGGGTTCTTCCAACTTCAAAGACTCCATATTGTTACCTGTTAAAAATTGAGTTCACGTCAAGTACTAATAAATGTAACTTCTTTCTACAATTTAACCAAATACATTTTTCTATTAAATAGTCAAGAAAAAAATATACCTGGCGCAATAAATATAATCTTCACCTAAATGAATTGAATAATCACTTGTTTTGTATATTGAGTTGCATTTAAAAATGATGAAAGCACAACCACCTGTAATAAGGTTAGACAGTAACAAAATTCATATAATTGCTGAACTCATTTTACCAGAAAAAGTCACTCGCTTGTCTCCACCTCTACAATTACCTATGATTGTGCACACATGCATATCAATCCTTAAAGAAGGTATAAAAGTAAATTCTCATATTAACTTCAAATTTTTTCATATTCAATGATATTAAAACATACAGTACGTGAACATATACATTAAAAATTTCATAGAAGATTTAAAAATATCATGGTTTTCTTTTGAATCAATCACGGTAATTACTGCAGAATCCAAAACTACTAATGCATCATATTGTAACCATGTGCATGAAATTCCTAATGATATTTAATATAACATAATGGTCTTTTTAGATGTCAAATACAAATAACTTACTTATTATTTCAACTACAAAAGCTGAAACTATTCAAAACATGGTTGCATACAATAGTCAGTAATAACAACATACCAAATCTCACAAGTAGCGAAAGCTAGAGTGTATGTGGACCGTACAACATTATTTGTATTCGTAGAAAGATTGTTTCCGGAAGACCCTTGGCTCCTATCCCCTTTATTTGTATTTTTAACAATTTGTGTGTGGCTAAGAGCCATCTTGATAGAATATGTGCCTTCACTTAACAGAACAATGGACCAGGTCCCTTCCTACACGAATAAGTATAAACAAAAAGTTAAATGCAGTTTGAACCAACACAACGATTTTACGTGAAAACCTCCTTGCTTAAGGGAGTAAAACCACGACCTGTCTCACATGATTTTCAATCGTTTTCACTAATCTTCAAAAGCAAAAGTAAAACACGATTACAACAAATGTGAGAAGAAGTTTTTAATCTCACGTTCAAACAATAGTCTCTATTGCTTGACAAGCCTAAGTAGAAATGAATCTACCCACTAAGCTATCCCACTTAGACAACTTAGAATTTCAACACTACCCACTGATTCCTTTATAGTTTCAGGAATAGCTTACAATGTAAGAACAAGAGAATATATTCTTAAACAGCTACACTAAATGCTCCAGAGATTTCTGCTGTTCTTAGAATGATTCTGCCGTTTTCTTGGTAATGGCCATTGCAAGAGTTCTTGAAAACTTCTTTGTCAAGTTGCAAAAACCACAGATGATGTTTAGGAAAGTTCCTTTTATATGGACAAGTCACTTTCCTTAAACTTTTTTTCCATTGGTTGGAGAAGTCCAACTTTCTGACGCCGTTGGGAAGAGTGCACCTACTTTCTGTACCTTCTCCAGCTGGCAGTCAACTGGCTTGTCACATTGAGAGTCTGGTACCTTTACAAGGTCCCTGAGTTTGTTTTCATCTTCAACACTCAAGTAAGAAACCTGATACCTTTACAAGGTCCCTAAGTTGGTCAAATCATCAAAACTGCAAATAACATTTCCCCCCTTTTTGATGATGATAAACAATAGTCTCAGACACCACTCCAGCTTTGTTCCCCCTCACTATATTCCCCCTCACTTTGTTTCCCCCTCACTGTATTCCCCCACATACATAATCATTTAGCTACTTACCGATTTTACTTCCCCCTTTTGGCATCATAAAAAAGATATGCAGTAAATCAATGATGTCAACAGTAATACTGAATAAGACCAAAGCTAGATAGCAATCAACCAGGAAAAGAAAAGCATTCACAAAAGATTATAACCAAAACAACAAAGGAATATGTTAACTAGTATTTCACAATAACATTTAATACATTAAAGTCAAACTGATAATCTAATAACACAAAGATGAGCCACAAAAAGAAAGACACAAGGGAGGTTTTTTAACAGGCTAGGAAGAAGGAGGTTGATGAGACAGGGACTGGATGATGAGAGTGAGTAGCCTTCAACTCTGCATTTTTCTCTTTCCAGAGCTTGTACCACGGAAGTAGCAGGTCCTTCAGTGGGTGCAGTAAGTAGTTCTGCTTTGAGCAAGGCAATTTTAGCCTCTTTACCACTCAAACGCACAACGAGCTTCTCAACCTCATGCTTGAGTTGATCCTGATCTTCGATGAGTTGAGCCATCTTGCTCTTGGGATTGCCTCTCCCTTCAATACACTCACAATCGACCAGGGTACTCTCTGAAACAATTTGTTTCACCGTCCCAACCTTGCCAACACTGAGAGGAATTTTAAAATGCTTGAATATCTCTGTGAGAAAGTATCCGTATCCCATTCCATGAACTCCTTTCCTCTCGATGACAGTTTTGTAGATATGCTTAAGCAAAAGACCTGGGAGATTCAGGGCTTCGAAGCTCCACAACATCTCCATCAGAAACAAGTCAGCAGAAGTTGCTGAGGTCCTCTTTTCAGTGCGAGGAAGGAGAACTTTGTTGACAAATTCGAACACCAACTGGTACTCGCTCTTCATGACCTTCTTATAAATCCCAGCAACCTTGGTTGTGGGTATCTTAGAAACCAAGGACACAAACTTTGTAGAGCAAGTTTTTCCTGTCACAGACCCGGTCCCCTCTCTAGGTAACCTGAGAATTTTGCTCAACAGACCCTCATCTAGATGTACAGCAATGTCATTGACTCTTGTGAGGATACGCCCATCTTCTTTGAATTGAATATTATAATAGAATTCACGCACTTCTTCTTCATAGAGAATAGGAGACTTTCTGTTGAACAAATGCAGCCATGATTGAATTTCTACCATATCATGAAGAGAGTCCATGCCGGGAAGATTGATTATTCCCATATCAAAGACTCTCCCAACCAAGACGGGTTTCTTTCTCAGGCTGTCAACAACTTCCTGGATGTTGACGCTCTCATCACTCCCGTTTTGGGCACCAGGTCCCTCTGATATCTTCCTTTTTCCTACAGAACTTTTCTTTTTGGACTTTGTTTTTCAACCTTTTTCGAATCCTTTGACTTTTTGTTTCCTGACCTTTTCTTCTTACTTTTCTTTTCAACTTCCTCAGCAGACAACTCAACAACATCAAACTCAGGCATTTTGAAGTTTGATACCTTAAAGGTTCTGGCACTTCTAATTGCAGCCGTAGAAGGTGCACTGGACTTTAAGGCATCGGCCATCAATTTTTGAGCAACAGACCTAGTAGTAGGTCTTCTCCTAGGGGCCTATTCCACAACCTTCTCTTTTCCCTTACTAGACATTTCACCCTCTCTTCGCTCAACCTTCCATTTTAGGGGTTCCTCCTTACTTTCTCCTAGGGGCCTATTCCACAACCTTCTCTTTTCCCTTACTAGACATTTCACCCTCTCGTCGCTCAACCTTTCATTTTAGGGGTTCCTCCTTACTTTCAGAGTCTGAAGAGGTGGAAGATGGATACCTTCCAATGTTAGGAGTTTTATCAAAAATGGGTTGAGTATCTCTTACCTCTTCCCTCTGCAAAGCTTCAGTTTGCTCAGCCCTCTCCTCTTCCCGCATCATAGCCAGACTTTCAATAACTAATTCTTCACTTGCTGCCAAGATATTAGACTCAGACGCTTTATGCCTAGGCAGATGTCCTTCAAAAAGATTATCAGGCAGCATTTCTTGCCAAGGACCAGGTCCGGTAGGCAAGCTAGTGCTTTTCAAATCTATGGAGTAGAACGGATTGTCAGGTGTATCTTTCTGAGAACTTGAAGAGGCACCGGATCTGGACTCCACAACATAAGGAGAGTAGAAAGCAATGGGCTCTATTTCACTAAGAGCAGTAAGCATTTGTTTGGAGGTAGAAGAAGGAGAAGACATTTTTGACTAGAAAGAGAACAAAAAATGACTTTTCGAACAGAAAAAGGAAGAAGAAGGAACAAATTTTGTCTTTTAACTTTTACAAGATTCCTTCTTGAAGCAAAAATAATGTTAAAGGACGGATGAGAATTTCGAAAAGAAGTAATAAGGGTTTAAAAAGACGTGAAAAGGTGCCAGGTCCGTGATTGGACGTGTCGCTTGAGAGATAAGCGATGGGACTAACGGTCAGAATGACCGATGACTGACACATGGCATTATCAACGGTCATAATTTTCAGTTTATAATTAATGTATAAATGCTAACCTGGACAGGCACCAGGTACCATAACACAGTTTTATCCTCATTCCCCAGTTGTTCTAGTAATGTTCTTTGTTAGTCCAGTCCTTCCTGAAAGTATACCTACAAAAGTTACAAAAAGGATCTTTATCCAGATATTTAATTATTCACACAAAGGATACCTGCACTGCAATTTTAGCCATCAACGGAATTCAACTGTTGGAAGCTAAGAACATCACTTAGAGATCATCATGCCCAACTTCAGTCGATTTCTCTCAAATTGATCTTTACTGAGAGCCTTGGTGAAGATGTCTGCAATTTGCTCCTCCGTTGGATAATATGTAAGCACAATATTCCCCTTCTCAACGTTGTCTCTCAGAAAGTGATGTCAAACATCAATATGCTTTGTTCTCTTATGGTGGACTGGATTCTTTCCCATACTAACAGCACTAGTATTGTCACACATAAGAGGAATAGCTTTGATGTGTATCCCAAAATCTTCCAAGTGTTGCGTGATCCACAACAACTGTGAACAGCAGGCTGCAGCAGCTACATACTCAGCTTCAGCAGTTGAAAGAGCCATAGAATTCATTTTCTTGGTTCCCCAAGAAATGAGTGATGATCCAAGGAAATGAGCCATTCCAGAAGTACTCTTCCTGTCAACTTGATAACCAGCAAAGTCAGCATCTGCAAAACCAACTAGATCAAAAGTGTCACCTGCTGGATAGAAGAGAACCAGGTTCTCTATTTTCTTCAAGTATCTAAGAATACGTTTTGCAGCCTTCAAGTGTGAATCACGAGGACATGCTTGAAACCTGGCACACATTCCAACACTATAAACAATATCAGGTCTGCTAGCAGTCAGATATAGCAAGGATCCAATAATTCCCCTGTACATTGTTTGATTCACAAGAGGATCAAATTCCTCTACTACAAGCTTGGAATTTGTTCCCATATGAGTATCAATAGGTTTAGAGTCATTGAATTTCTTCAGTAGCTCCTTAATGTACTTCTCCTGACATATTTAAATCCCATTTGATGATTGCTTGATTTGTAGACCAAGGAAAAATGTCAGTTCGCCCATCATGCTCATTTCAAATTCCTTTCCCATTAGTGATGAGAATTCTTCACACAAATGTTCTGAGGTGGCTCCAAAAATTATATCATCCACATAAACTTGAATAATAAGAAATTCTTGTTCTCTTTTTAATAAGAACAGAGTAATGTCTATTTTTCCTCTTTTGAAACCATTCTTCAGCAGAAACTTTGACAACCTCTCATACCATGCTCTGGGATCTTGCTTCAGACCATACAGAGCCTTATTCAATTTGAACACATGATCTGGTAGCTCAGCATCTTCAAAACCAGGAGGTTGCTTGACAAATACTTCCTCTTTCAGATCTCCATTCAGAAACGCACTTTTGACATCCATTTGATACAGCTTGATTTCCATGAATGCAACAAAAGCTATTAGAATTCTAATAGCCTCCATCCTGGCAACAGGTTCAAAAGTCTCATCATAATCTATTCCTTCTTCTTGATTGTATCCTTGAACCACCAACCTGGATTTGTTTCTAGTGATCATTCCATTTTCATCTAGCTTGTTTCTGAACACCCATCTGGTTCCTACTACTGTTCTGCCTGCAGGTCGAGAAACCAGGTACCATACCTTGCTTCTTTCAAATTGATGAAGTTCTTCTTGCATAGAGTTTATCGAATCTGCATTACTTAATGCTTCTTTCACATTCTTGGGCTCAATAGATGATATTAATACTGAAAATGCAACTAGATTTCTTAGTTTTGATCTAGTATGAATTCCAGAGTTCAAGGGAGCGATAAGATTATCAAGAGGACGTGATGAACTATGTTTCCATCCTGGTCTTGGAGCAGACTGGTTGAGCTGATCAGCATGTTCTTCTTCATCAAGAGTGTCATCATTTTCTGGGGAGTTTGATGTACTCTGACTGGAATTCAGAGTAGTACCAGGTTCCTCATCACACTTTTCCACTTCATCAGCCTCTTCAGGTAGACAATGATTTTAATCATTAAAGTCATTTTTTAAATTGTTGTTCTGCATCAGCTTCACAACCTTCAATTTTCTTTGAATTGAACAGCTTGATCACATCATCTTCATCATTTGATCCATTATTTTTCAACCTTCCATCTTCATCAAATACAACATGAATGCTCTCTTCAATGCATTGAGTTCATTTGTTGAATATTCTGTAAGCCTTACTCGATGAAGAATATCCAACAAATACTTCTTCATCACTCCTAGGATCAAATTTTCCCAGATCATCCTTTCCATTGTTCAGCACAAAATATCTGCACCCAAATGCTCTAAGATATCTCAACATTGGCTTTCTGTTGTTGAGCAGCTCATAGGGGGTCTTATTCAAAACAACTCTTATCAGACACCTGTTGGTAACATGACATGCTGTGTTGACAGCTTCAGCCCAGAAATTTTGAGGAAGATTTGACTCAATAATCATAGTTCTGGCAATGTTCACCAAGATTCTGTTTTTTCTTTCCACCAATCCATTTTGTTGAGGAGTTCTTGGAGTAGAAAAATTATGTCTCGTACCATTATCCATGAAGAATTGATCCAGTTTTGAGTTCTCAAACTCAATTCCATGATCATATCGAATACTACAAATCACTTGATTCAATTTAGTTTGAATCATTTTGAAAAACACCAGCAATTCTTCAGGTGTTTCTGCCTTTGATTTTAAGAATCTTGTCCATGTATATCTTGAGTAATCATCAACTATCACCAGAATGTATTTCTTGCCATTTCTGCTTTGAACCTTCAAAGGTCCACATAAGTCCATGTGTACCAGCTCCACTGTTCTTGATGAGGTTACTTGCTCTTTGGGCTTAAAGGATGATCTGATTTGTTTTCCTTTGACACAAGCTTCACATATTTTATTTTCAGCAAACTTCAGCTTTGGCAGACCTCGGACCAGGTCCTTAGAAATCAGTTTGTTCAATAAAGATGAGCTCACATGCCCTAGCCTACGATGCCAAAGATCAGCATTTTCATTTTGAGCACTAAGACATGTCAGGTCATCTCCATGAGACGTTTCTAAGTTGGCCACATACATGTTTTTACTTCTGAAAGCAGTGAGACTTACCTTCTTTGTAGTTAGACTAACCACAGTGCACTTCTCAAAAGTAAATTTGACTTCATTTCCTTTGTCACAGATTTGAGACACGCTCAAAATACTGTACTTCAACCCATCAACATGATACACATTGTCAATTGAAACTTCAAAAGACCTTCCCACTTTACCAACTCCCAAAATGTACCCCTTCTTTCCATCACCAAAAGAGACACCTCCTCCCTGAAGTGTCTTGAGTGAGAGGAAATTTTTGATGTCACCATTCATAAGTTTAGAGCATCCACTGTCCATATACCAACATTGACTGCTACTCCTCTCACTCACCTGCACCAAGAATTACTTGTTTAGCTTGGGAACCCATTTCAATTTGAGTTCCCAGAAGGCAGACAGAGGAGTGATCAGATTGTATTTAGTCCAATAGGGTAGTTTTTGAAACTTTCTAACAAAAGACATCGGAGCAGTGACAGATTTTTTCTTTGAAAATCTCTCAGTTGAAACAGGCTTTGGAGGACCAGGTCTGTCTTTTGATAAGTTTTGCCTTTCAGCATAATTAGAGAGTCTTTCATGGGAGTTTCTCCAGCCAGCACACTCTCCCTTTAAGTGCCCATTTTTACCACAATGAAGACAAAGCAGATTGTCAGATACAAACACATACTTACTCTGAGGAGTAAAAGGAGGAGTGATGTTCAAACTTCCTAGTCCTTTCTTATTGAAATTACTCTGGTTTGTTGCATTTGACAACAACTTAGAGGATTTTGTCCACTTAAGAGATTTTTCAAGTTCTTCCTTAAGTTTGACAATATCCTTTTCTAATTTGTTGCTCTTCTCCAAGGACAATCCCATATTTTTCTCAGAATTTTTCAATTTTTCTTGAATTCCAACTTGTAAACCATTTGACATTCCATTTAGCTTTTCAGCTTCTTGAGTTATCTGATTCAACTGGTTTTTAAGTTCAATGTTATCAGACTCTAGAGACACCATTTTTGACATTTTCTCCTCCAGTTTAACTTTGTTTTCAGTTAAACTGTCAAGTTCAGCATTTATGACGTCTCTTTCAGAGGTTAACTCAATTACAGAATCAATCATAACTTTTGCAAATGTTCTTAATTTTGTAAGAGAATAATTATTCAGATCATTTTTCATATCAAGAAGAGTCACCTTGTCATCCTCTTCTTCATTTTCTGTATGAGCCATGAGAGCAAACATTTCATTGAAAATGGTTTCCTCTTCATGCACAGCCACCATAGACACATCATTTGGTTCATCAGGATCTTCTGAATCACTTGAAGAGTCACCCATGCAGCAAGAGCCTTTTTGACCACATAGTCAGCAGCAGCCTTTCGATCACTCTTAACGAGTACCAGGTCCCTTCTCTTCTCTTTGTCACTTATTGGTTTTTGATGTTCCTTGTTTTCATTTTTGAGTAGAGGACACTCTCTAATAAAGTGTCCAACTTTTCCACACTTGTAGCATGTATCACATTGAGTAGCATTTCGAGGACCATTTGTTCCTCTTTTAAAACCTTTGTTCTTTCTCACAATTTTTTGAAATCTGTTGATGAGATATGCCATATCATCATCACTAGAATCTTCATCTGATTTGTACTTCAGCATCAATGACTTATCCTTTTTGATTTCCTTCTTTGATAAATCATGATTT
Organism: Solanum neorickii; assembly: GCA_027704865.1. Lineage (NCBI taxonomy): Eukaryota > Viridiplantae > Streptophyta > Magnoliopsida > Solanales > Solanaceae > Solanum > Solanum neorickii. Next base: position 31,256,323 of record JAKWJC010000369.1, read on the forward strand.
CGATTCATCTCATGTGTCATCAGATTTCCAATGAGAGCATCCATTGTCAGCACCTTCAAATCTTTAGCTTCTGTGATGGCATCAACCTTGCTTTCCCAAGATTTTGGAAGATTTCGAAGTACTTTTCTGACTTGTTTGCTCATGCTGATAGGTTCACCAAGACTTCTCAGTTCATTAGTAATGGAGGACAATTTTTTAAACATCTCATGAATGGTTTCTCCTTCCTTCATTTTGAAGTTTTCATATCGTGAGGTCAGCATATCAATCTTTGATTCTTTGACTTGTTCAGTTCCTTCATGAGCTGTCTTTAAAAAATCCCAAATTTCTTTAGCAGACTCACAAGCTGAAACACGATTGAACTCATCAGGTCCTATCCCACAGACAAGAAGAGTTTTTGCCTTGTAGACCTTTTCTATCTTTTCTCTATCAGCTTCATCGTATTTCTGTCTAGGCTTTGGAACAAGACTGCTTTTCTCTCCATCCTTTTCTTCTATCATTGGAATAAACGGTCCATCAAGTACAATATCTCATAACTCACTATCTTTAGCCATGAGAAAATCATGCATTCTAACTTTCCACCACCTGTAGAAATGTCCATTGAAACGGCGATGTCTTGTTGAAGACTGACCTTCTTCTAGATTATGTGGAGCAGCCATTCTTGAACAGATATCACTTCCTTGGTGTTAACCAAATAGAGAGTGCCTGCTCTGATACCACTTGATAGAATATGTGCCTTCACTTAACGAAACAATGGACCAGGTCCCTTGCTACACGAATAAGTATAAATAGGAAGTTAAATGCAGTTTGAACCAACACAACAATTTTACGTGAAAACCTCCTTGCTTAAGGGAGTAAAACCACGACCTGTCTCACAGGATTTTCAATCGTTTTCAATAATCTTCAAAAGCAAAAGTAAAGCACGATTACAACAAATGTGAGAAGAAGTTTTTAATATCACATTCAAGCAATAGTCTCTATTGCTTGACAAGCCTAAGTAGAAATGAATCTACCCACTAAGCTATCCCACTTAGACAACTTAGAATTTCAACACTACCCACTGATTCCTTATAGTTTCAAGTTAAGTTTACAATGTAAGAACAAGAGAATATATTCTTAAACAACTACACTAAATGCTCCAGAGATTTCTGCTGTTCTTAGAATGATTCTGCCGTTTTCTTGGTAATGGCCTTTGCAAGAGTTCTTGAAAAGTTCTTTGTCAAGTTGCAAAAACCACAGATGATGTTTAGGAAAGTGCCTTTTATATGGACAAGTCACTTTCCTTAAACTTTTTGCCATTGGTTGGAGAAGTCCCACTTTCTGGCGCCGTTGGGAAAAGTGCACCTACTTTCTGTACCTTCTCCAGCTGGCAGTCAACTTGCTCGTCACATTGAGAGCCTGGTACCTTTACAAGGTCCCTGAGTTTGTTTTCATCTTCAACACTCAAGTAAGAAACCTGGTACCTTTACAAGGTCCCTAAGTTTGTCAAATCATCAAAACTGCAAATAACACATCTTTATAAAGTTAAAGTCTCGAACACCATAAACTCTTCCTGCATCTACAAACAAAGTACCTCCATAGCGTGGACTTCCCAATGTCCATTTTAGCTATATGTCAACCTCATAAGATTACACTACTATTATACAAATATAAATGATAAAATTGAAAAAAATCAACTTTATATGCATTATTCCCTTTATATATTGATTAGTTCATCATAATTATCGTATGTATGGCTAATCTATAAAATAAACTGATCTATTGCATCGTCTACAACTAGAAATTGCAAATGTAAGAACTATACTTATGTCGACCATTTAAACAAATGCTAAAGATTTTTTCGTCTCATCTTTTTATTCACCTAATGTCACCTCTCCTAGAATTTGAACCTTTGTTCTCAAGATTGTTGCTCCAACAGTTCCAGTGCTAGGCTACTCCCTTCAAGCTTCTCTTTTTGATGGTTATTTATTTTTTATGTCATTTATTGGTAACATATTAAGACAACTTTACAACTCAAACACCAATAATTGAAAATTAAAAAAACCTATGAAAGTGAAAGAGTTTTTTGTAGATAAAGGATGTTTTGGCAGTAACGGTAGAACACAATTGCAAATAGAGGAAGAGATTCTAGTAGATCCTAGAGTCGACATACATTAGAGACTATAAGTCATATTCACCGTCCAATCACTAGATCTCAAGCATATAAAAATAAGGCTAGAATAATGCGTTCTCTACATCACACTGACAACACCTTAACTGGATCATGAAGAGTATGAAGGAAGAAATAAAATGAGAGTGGAAAGACAATGACACAGTGCACAACAAGATAGAGTGTTGTTGCAGCTCCATCAGTTTCCTTGCATGTAAATTAATGTACTACTTTTCCAACCAAATATAACAACATTTTCAACCTTTCTAACTTCTAATTAGCTAAACCCTTACGTATAAGTAGTCTGAATTTCCAAACATCAATATACATCAAATAACTTCCAAAGAAGTCAAACATTAAAAAGATTCGTAGTACATCAAAACTACAGTACTTTATGAGGAAACCATAAGTTTTCTCCATATATGAACCTGAAATGTTTATAAGAGTTCGCGAGGTGAAGTCAGCTTTTAGTCTTCTTACTTGTCTATGTTATAGGGCATTCATAGTTTAATATTAAATTGTTATATAATAATAGCTTATTTAAAATATCACAGTTATCATCTTCCATAGTTGCTCTTAATTATTTAAATACAGGAACCAGTAAAGCTATGCATTTGTCTTAGAAATATATGAATCCAAAGATATATTAGAATGTGGTATACAATACAGAAAATAATGACAATACAGATGTAACCCTTGTTGTATTCATCGAAGAGCACCAACTATATTCAACTAACCATCTTAAGAGAATGCTACTTTTCATTTTCTTCCCTAAACAGTTTTTTCTACATGTTCAAACAGTGTGAAAAAATCACGATAAGGATCCTAGTTGTGTTGAAGGCATATCTAATCCTTAAATATATCATAAACGACAAACTAATAGTAACATATATTCCATTAAAAGTAATAAGACAAATGTAACCCAAAACTTTCTGGTTTAATGTATTTGCATTAAACAGACAATTGGAACAAATAAAAACACGTACAAGAATGTCCATTCAGTGTCTTTTTTGAGGCCGTATATTTACCTTTTCTCCTCATGATTAAAATTTCTTGCAGATATAATACCACATGGCATAACATTAGGCAATAGCATAACTTGTTTTGTCCTGCGCTTGTTCAAAGTTGTTCCCCGTCAAATAGTCTTGCACAACTCAAAAGACGAACTCTTCATAGCACGAGCCCCTATTAATTCCAAACACAAACCTCATAGTCAATCCAAAACATATGAAAAATAAAACAAACTACTATGTGTAAGACCCCAATATGATCTAGGGTGTAGACCCTAACATGTTTGCCTTAAGGTTCTAAGGTCCAAAAATGACTTATAATATGGTTTAGTGGCAGTGTTTTTGATGATTAGTCAACTATGTGTCTCATGTGTCTATACGTGTATATATATTGTATGTAATGAGATTATGAAGTCTAAAAATAGTTGTAATGATGTTTAAAGATATGGAGTTTCGAGAAGTTTGGAGGTCAAACGACCAAGAACATCCAAGGCGTTCGAAAGATAGCCCTTAAGACGCTCAATATGTGTCTTGATGGGGCCTAGCCTGTTTGGATGAGTTACGTGTATTTGTTTTGGGTGAAACTCATGTGAATGTCTACAACTTGCTAAGGGTTGTATTTACGTCGGGAACGTCCGGGTACGACTTCTAAAGGGCCCCGTAAAAGGCCCCACAAGAAGGACTCAAGGCTCATCGAGACACTGCCTTGGCAGTGTCAATCGACGGACCATACGACGGCCAGTTGGTTGAACAACGGCCCTTTGGTGAGGTCTTATCGATGGTAACTTATCTTGGGCAGGTCTCAACCCAAAATTTGGCTAAGGACCAATCAACGGAAGCCAAAGGACGGCCAGGCGATTGACCAATGGCCAGTCGATGGGTTGCGTACATGGTGGCCTGTAGCTATTGTTTTTATTTGAGGGGTGAATGGAATTCACCCCACGTCCTAAACTGACTCTAATAGATTTATTTAGCTACTTTTGTGTGTATATAAGTGGTCAAACACGTGAACATCCCATTCCCAAACCCTTCTCACAAATTAAATCTTTTCCTCCAAAATATTCTCCCTAGAAACCACCATTGTTGGTGAAGCTCAAGAACAACTGGGAGTTTGGATTTCCATGGATGAATCACCAAGTTTTAGATGTTTTCAACTAGAAAAAGGTATGGTGATTCATTCGTCTCTAGTTATCCTTCCATCTAGAGAGTGAATCTCAAAGCTTTCAAAGAGAAAAACATGATCAAGTTCTTCTTCTTCAATCTATCCATAGGTTCTTTCTCAAAATGTTTTTAATGGTTAAATCATGATTAATTTATGTTAATGTATTGGTTTTAATGTTATTTTAATCCAATTGCATGATGAATCCATGTTCCCTCCCTAAATCGATTTAGTCCTTGCATGGGCTTTGTGATCTTGACTTGTTATCGATTGAATTATGATTCTATTACGTTGAAATGGTTATATGTACTGTTGTTTACGTGAATTGTTGTTGAATTGATGATGAAGAATCCATGTGGATTAATATATGAAGGTTTGAACATGCCTAGATTAGTTGACAATGTGATCACTGTAATGTGGGTCTTTAATTGTATAAAAGTGGATTTCGATCATGTTAAGTTTGTTGTACCTAATGTTCTAGATTAATATCATGTTTGAATTATGGATATGAATCTTATATGATTGAAGTAAAGAAGGCTTATATGAATTGAACTAGGTTCTAGTCTATGGAATTGTAACTTATAATCTTGATTTTAGGTTAGTTGTTATATGAATTGATCATGGTTAATTGTCCTTTGCTACTGCCTATAATATAATGTGAGTACGAATTATATGCAATGGATCCAATATGGATCAATTCATGATAGTTTGAATAGGATTAACCTATGTAAACTTACCTTTCATGAATTCCTAATATGAAGCATGCTTACAGTAAATTCGACTTTATTGGAAATTTTAGTAGTGTCTCATTTAGGCAATGAATTCTTTGACTAATGATATACAAGTAAATTATTGATGAATCTTGATTGATAAACAAGACTAGGGAAATTGATTGATGATCTATGCTATCTATTCTCTAGAACAATGGTAATGTTTTGCACTATTTGTATTATATTATAGCATGATCTTGTAGTAACTTGTACATGATTTACTCTATGATTAAAGTACATATAGCTACTTCCCTATATATATGAATTGTTGATAAACAAGGTGTATTGATCAATGATGACCAAAGGGTGAGAAATTGGTAAGGATGCTTATCTCCTCTACTTTTCTATATAATGTAGTTGATGGAGCCTTGTACGACATTGTGTGATATGGTCCACTTATGGTGGCGGTGTTTACTTTATTGTCATTATATACGTGTTGACCATGGCCTTGAAGGGAAATTGATGAACATATGAACATGTGCTTATAATGATACTATGAGAGGTTTATGTCTACTTTCCGATTCTAGTTGTGATCTAGGTTGTATGGCTATTGTATAAGCATGTGTATATCCATGTTAGGGTAAAGTATAGGTGCTGCCGTTAATGAGTTAAAAATGGTTAATAATCCCTTACCTATGTACCCCTATGTGAATGCATGGAAATACAAGTTAGGAGTCTTAAGTATAGTATGAAGTTGGCTTGTCTCCTATGCTATTGTGTGTTGTGTGGTTTATGCTTGAAAGAGTATTATAGTCTAAGAGGGTGGCTTCCTCAATGTGTTGTTGATATCCATTATGTGATCATGTTGACCAATGTACACACACTCACATTACATGCATATTACAAGTAGTATAGGCCATGGTGTCTAAATGAAAGGTAGTTCTCATATTCGCTAGTGTCTACTACTATGCATGTTAAGATGATGTTTATAAAAGTATGATATGTGATTCCTTAGCTAGGATGACTTGATAGGTTTACTAGTATGGGAAAGAGTATGGGACTTTGCTTATGCGCATATATGTATACACACACACATGAATAATGATCTAGTCAATAGAGGAGCCTTGGAAAGTGTGCTCAAGTGTATCCTAAAACTAGATAGTGCTAATACATATGCTATGTCCATGTGAAAGGATCTTCTCACATGATTTAGGTTGATGAACTTTCATCTATGACCTATGAGCTAAACCTATGAGAGGATGAATCTCCTAAGCCTATATTTTATAAAGTAATGTTAATGAAGGCTTTTCAATAAAGGGAACTTAGATTAGCACCGAGTGAACTTGAATATGAGTGTGTGTTCCTTTCCAATGTGGGAAGGTAGGTCACCATAAATCTCATGAGGTGTATAACCACAATGCTTCAATAGGTATAGATAGGGATTCCATAAGTGAATAACCATAATGCCCCATCTTGGCATAAAGAGGGTTTTCACATGTACCTCCAAGTTCCATAATTATGCTTACCACATAGGATATATCAATGTGATATCACTTATTATGCTAGCATGTGTTAATGTTCTACCTTGTCTAGGTAAGAACACCTTCCATTAGTGTAAAACTCTACAATACCAAATTCCATGTTTATCACCCATGGTCTTAGTGTCGGTTAAGGTTATAGTTTCCCTAAAGTAAAATGAAAAATGGAAGTAAATGAATAGGATATTAACTAGGAGGACTTAAGGTAAGCTACTTAGGATAGGTGGAAGTAATGAACCCATCTAGACATTGCACAAGTAGCTCCTTAGGAAGTCCTAGGAAGGTGACCTAAAATCTATGATTATGTTTATGTCCATATGCATGACTTTGTAGTATTAGTCTACTTGTTATGAAGAAGTGCATGGTATAAGTCTATATGATGTGGTTCTATCCTTATATGCACTATTTTGGTCTAAATGACCATATGATTAAGGTCTTGTATTAACATGAATGAAGTTGTCTTCACTTACGTGTTGATATATGAATTGAATGTTAAGGTTTGTGGTCTCATGAAGGGTTTACTAAGAATGTATGGGGTTATGAGGCTCTATATGTTCATTGCACTAGTAGACTAAGATTGGGGTCATGACCAAGGTCTAATAATGATGAATATGCAAAGAAGTAAATATATGTGTTAATGTAGCTTATTGTAATATTCCTAAGGCCTTGACCGAAATGTGTCTTTGATCAATTGTACTTATTTGATGATATGTGTTGTCTTAGGTAGGTTAAATGTATGTTTCCTTGTGGCCTTAAGGTGATGCATTTCACCAAATATCATTAAAAGGTTACTTGGGAAGTTTATGAACAAAAGAGAAGATAGTTCACTTTTAAGGAAAAAGAGCTTACTGTAATGTGCCTTAAAAATGCAATAAATTCTATATGTGATCTTATGTGATGTTTGGCCTTTGAATATGTTTATATGAGGTGTGTGAATGATATAAATGCTATCTTATAAAGGTTTTATGAAGATTCAATAAAAAAAAAGGCATGAAGTATGATTTCAAGAAAATGTCCCTTTTAAATGCATGTTTTTGCATGGTTGCCATACTTAGTGCATTCATGTACTAATCCCATTCTTCTCTACCTTTTACACAAAGTGTAGGTTATTGATGCTTAAAGGATGTCTATGATTAAGGAGCTTGATATGTGATTCCTAAGCTCAAAGAAAGGGGTCCTTAAGTTCTAAGGATTCCCTACTCATGTCTTAATCTAAAATGTTTAAAGATTATATAGTTATGTCTTATGTTGTAAGGGCCGTGTCCCTAATGTATTCTATGGTTGTTGAGTCTAAGATGGCAAAGAGACTTAGGGTCTAAATATCTATTATGACTTGTATTATATATATATATATATATATATATATATATATATATATATATATATATATATATATGAAGTTATGTTTCTAGCATATGATGTGCTATGAAAGGTTCAATTTTTTTTTGCTAAATTTACTATGTCAATGCGATGAATGATACCTATGGGCTTGTATAAGACCTCCGAGAGGTCAAGTATGCCATGTAACTTCTAGAGGGTGCTCCCCGAGTGTGACAAATGTGGTATCAGAGCCAGGTTGGTTTTTAAATGTGGTTTAGGGTCCAAGAAGTCTCATATTGCCACGTCTAGTAGAGTTTTGTATCATTGGTGGTGAGTTGCGTCACATTAAATGGTACGAGAGGCTATAGAATGATAGAGTTTCTCTTTTTCATCATTCTCATATTGTGACATAGAACTTAAATCTATAAGATCTCTCTCTTATGTTTTCTTGTCCGGTGGTATTTTAGATTTGATTGCTTGGATGCGATTATCTTTATGCTTGAGGGAGAAAAGGTGAGCTTAAATGCTTATCTTGGTTTTATGGTTTGAATGAGTATTTGTGAAGGTGAAATTTGGTATGTTTTGATGATGTGATGCCAATTATGGCTATATGAAAATTTATGTGAAATAGCATGTTATATTGAAAAATGTATGTCATGATATCGTTAAAGTATGTAAGAAGTTACTATGGTTGACCTGAGTTTCTTTTGTGAATAATGTGTTGCTATATAGTTTTGCATGATGGTAGCCTTATGATACGATTTGAACTTGAAATGCTTAGTGACTACCTATGAAAGCATGTTACCCTAAGAATATGTGCTTAAAGGTGCTCAATGTTTCCCTTTGTATATATGTGGTCCTTGATAAGTTGCCTAGTATGGATTGGAGTCATTTGCATATACTTGATCCTAGGTGTTATGATAGTATGCATGCTTATGTGGGATGAGTTGGTAAAGTTTTGTATCTCATATTGTCATGCTTTTTCCATCAATTGCCTAAAATGTTGCATTTTTGGAATGTTGAAGCATGCTTATTGTAATGCTAGGCAGCTTACTGCAATATTTTCGGAAACCAATTAAATTGTTCTTTGATTTGATGTTGTCAAAATGTGTATAGAATTGATGCATATGAGCATGATAATAAAAGTGAAAAGGAGAATTTCTATTTCGAATAAAAAATGAGAATTCTTATGTCATGATGAGTCGTAGAATTATTTCTAACTTCTTATTGTATTGTGAGCCCCTTTATGTTGTGGAATTGATGTTTTCCTAGAATTGAGGGTTGTACTCTTATCTATGTATGTGATGATGTGGGTTTGATTGACCTAGAAGTTACCTTACATTAATGTTGAAAGAAAAATAAAGAGTCCTTAAGGCTAAGTTTTCTCCGTTGTTTCCCTTAATGATGTATGACCTTGGTGTTTATGGTATTGTATACAAACATTATGTGATTGAATGAGATGATCTAACCTGATAGTTGGGGATAAATGGCCTAGCTAATAAGGTTTAGAATACCTTGGTGTTCCTATGTTAACTTACTGCAAATTCTTCTAAAGTTGTAATAACTTTTAAGTGATGAAATGAAGGATACTTAGTTAAAATCCTCTTAAATTGGGTTAAGTTGATCTTAATTGGGTTTACCCTAAGTGGGGGATGGTGATGGAGTAGCAAGGTTGTAGATATTTTCTACCTTGTCCTTCTATTCTTACTTGAGCTTGAAAACAATTAATTCTTGGTAAGCTTGTTCATGAATAGAGTTTGGCATTAAAATATGAATTGTATGACCTTTATATGTTTGGTATGTATTGATTGACATTACCTTAAAGATATTGTGAAGATTCCAAAGTGCATGAAAGAAAACTTTTGATAAAATCCATGTTTTCTCATGTTAAATTTCATCTTGATATGCTAGTTGTGGATTTGACTTCATGAGATTAGATAAGGAACATGGTAATAGTCACTTGTGAGGTGAAATGTTTAGCCTTATAATGAAAAGTTGAGTCTCTTTAAAATGAAATATGTTGAGTCTCTTGAAAATTATGTGACTTGTATGGTTTGGGAAGCATGATTGTAGGCTCACTTTTGAAAAGTGGAAGCATGTTTAGCTAAGTGTTAATGTGTGTGCCTATGATTTGTGTTGTTCTCCTCAAATGATGCTTACCGTGAAGGTGAGTACTATGTTAGAAATTTACATTTTGTGAAATTTTTTCCTATTTGTTTAGATGTAGTTGGTGTGACTTACCATTTAGACTTCACTAGGAAGGAAACATGATCATACCTTGGTTCAAAAGTTGAGAATTTCTCATTTTAAGAGGAAATTGACCTTGTACTTTTTTTAGGTGTGAACTCATCATACATGTAAGTGTGTTGAGGAGAAGGACATTCCTCCATGGACACCACTAAGCATGGTATGGTTGAGTATAACCTTCATCAAACTAGGTCTAACTATAATGATCTTTGTAGATTCAATTAATTCAAGTCTATGTGCATAGAAGTATGAGTGCCTAAATTGTTTCTTGAGTGTTGTTGAAATCTTCCTAAGTGTGACTTAAAGAATAGTTGCAAAATGATCTCTTAATGAATTGAAGTGTAATGACCATGTTATTATTAGGAGAAGGATGCTCCTCCTATGAACATGATAAGAGCCTTTGTGTTTGATGCATTAAAGAGTGTGTGAGTAATGGTTTTGCTTGATTGTGTGCATCGAGTGCTAAATGATTTGATGATGTTATAAATGTAATGAACTGCTCTATGATGCATTGAAGTCCTTGTGGTGATTAAATTATTCTAAGTGTCATTCAAGGACGAATGTTTTCCAAGTGGGGGATTGAGTTAGGGTGTCTAGAGCCTAACATGTTTGTATTAAGGTTCTAAGGTCTTAAAATGACTTATAATATGGTTTAGAGGCAGTGTGTAATGTTTGAGGTGATATGGAAGTCCAACGTCAAGGGACGACCAAAACTTTTGATGACTAGTCACCTATGTGCCTCGTGTGTCTATACGTGTATATGAAGAGTTGCAACTTTCTAAAAGTGTTGTTATAGATTATGCATTTTCGAGTGTATCGTTTGGTGGATGTTTACTTTATCATTTCCTTCGTTGGGTTAGATAAGTTTGATCCTTCCTTGGTGAGTATTTGATGTCTTAAGTTTGATAACTTAATTTTTCGGAAATATTATGTTGTGAAAAGGAAATCTTGATAAGATCTGTGATGGTTTGCACATTATGGTTGTGGTGATTGGTTCACTTCCGATTGTAACCGATATCGATTTAGAATGTTATCTTAGTTATGTGAGAAAATATTCATCATGATGATTGTGTTATGGTTGATGAGTTTCACTTTAGATTGAGTTCATGGGTTAGTCCGTGGCTTGACATTAACTCCTGATTTGTAGATATTTCAAAATTTTAATTGAAAGTTCAGTTCTTAGTAGTTGATATTGATCGAATGGTCTTAAGGAGGAGCTCTCTTAGACATATGAACACTGACTGATAGGTCATAATTTAGACTTTTGTAACGTCGATTGCTTTTCCTTATGTTTGAGGACGAACATAGTTTTTAGTGGTGGACAATGTAATGACTCAAAAAAATTATTTTTGACAATTAACATAAATAGTATCGTTTTACTCTTACAATAGTTGCCCCGAGTTATTTTATGATCAATCGGTGAAGTTGGCTTGAAAAATTTAAAATATTCGATAACTTTAATTATTTAATTATTAGATAAATTTTTTAAGTTGATAGATAATGGGCTAAATTGATTATTTATTTAATGAGCAAATTACAGAATCACATACTTTTAAGGAAAAATTACAATCTATCCTTAGAAGTTTATAATTACAAAAATGCCTCAAAATGGATGCAATAATATAAGCGATGATATAATAATCTAATGCGCGAGATACACTAATCTAATGCGTGAGGAATATCTTATACTTGATTCACTAATTTGATGCGTGATATACATTAATTTGATGCGAGATATACACTGATATGATGTGCGAGATACACTAATCTGATGCGCAAAGTATATTTTATACATAATACACTAATTTGATACTTGAGATACACCAATGTGATGCACTTGAGATACACTAATTTGATGCACGGATATATTAATGTGATGCGCTAAAATAAGGGATTTTAAAAATTTGTAAAACTTATAGGAGATCATCCTAGCTGACTACAAGCAGAAGACTAACTTAAGCATACAAAAGTTAAATAAAATTTATGAAACTGAAAAACAAAACTGACTCAAATGAAAAATACTAAATAATACGATATATTCAATTTGCCATAAATAGGCAACTTATGTCTTTAAAACATTATAATAAATGATTAATATAGACTCCTCAACTATAATGATTATCTATGAAGTCTCTAACTGATAATGATGAAAGTCGGGACAAGACATGACATCCTGATTAAACAGAAAAGTAAATAAAATCATTCTTAAGCAAGGAGGCCCACCATAGCAAACGCGAACTCTCAGATGTATCAGCGAAGCTCCTATTGAAGATCCTGAATACATGTGTTTGCATCATGAGACAATGCAGGCCAAATAGCTTAGTTGATGGAATGTACGAGCAAGTAACGGGAATTCAAAACATAGCATAAGCTTGAAACTTTATAAAAAGGAAACATACTTACCTTTTCTGAACTCACTCAACTTAAGGAATACTCAAGGATACTCAAAGCTACTAAAACTTGCCCAACTTCGAAGTACTCAAAGATAAGATACTCAACTTAGAGATTAGACATTCAACTCAAATATTAGATACTTAACTTTAAAGATATGATATTCAACTAAATGAAGCACAAATCAACTTAAGGTACTCCACTCCTGATACTTAACTGTATGCATTTTAATATAAACGTATTTTAAAACAAGTGCAATACAAAGAAAAGTTGTTTAAAAACATGATATCAACTCCGTGCATATAAAAAGGATACAACATAATGCTGAAATGTATATGAAAATACAATTAACTTATGTATAAAAAATTCAGTAACTTCTATGGGAGTTTCTCTAACCGACGACCATCACTTAAGAGTTATAGTGATGATACAATATTTTACCTCTTGCTACCAAGGACCATCTTATACCTTGACATCAGTATAGGACCTAACTTAACTTAGTGGATACACTAGTCTATTGTGGAAAAGATTCCTCTAAAAAGTACGACCCTTTTCTACCCATGGTGGCTACATGGTTTTATGGATACGTGAGTTATCTGAACTCATGCTCGCTCCTAATTCAATGCTCAATACTACTCCCAAAATATACTAGCTCTTATGTTTTAAAAACATACTTCTTCTGTGATTTGAGATTAGTGCTCAAAAATTTAGCTCAAGGCTATCTTGGAAATATCAGTTTCCGTTCTTGCTTCATTTTAAACCTATTATTATTTTATGAAAACTAGCCTGGAGGATCTTTGAAAATCTTAGTTTTCGTTCTTATTTAAATGTGAAAACATTTTAAATATCTTTGGAATACTTAGTCCCCATATACTTTTGAAGAAATGAACTTCAACTTTACTCTTTTACTCTTTACTCAACATGAATTTTAAGTCATAAAACAAAGTTAAAACGTTTGTAAAAGACTTTTGAAAACTTTATAATATTTACTTTGACTTAACTTTTAACTTTCCTTGAATTGAAGTATGGATTCAAGGTTCATGATTTCATGTTTATGGATGATTTCATGATTTTCAACTTGGAGGATTCATGCGAAATTATGAGCATAAACTACTCAACTCGAGAACTCAAAGGTACTTCTCATCTCAACATTGTTCGACTTATAAGGTTCATGCTGATATATGGGCATGAATAATTCAACTCAAGGACTTCATGGGTAACATGTAATAGTCCCATGATTATAAATATAATCTCAAATGGGTCATAAACTCAATACTCAAGACTTAGAACTTGAAGATACAACTTCTCTCAAAGATACTCAATTTTTGAAGTACATGCGAAATTTATGGGCATGAACGACTCGACTTAAATGTCTACATACTACATGGAACTCATTTATATGACTCTTCTCATTCTCTAGTTTACTTTCTAAAAACTGAATCAATGATGGATCTCAAAGAATTTACAATTGAACTTAAATACTTTCTTGAAGTCTACTCTTAACTTTATCTTGAAAGTGTAATATGAACAAGAGTTATGATTCATGATGTGAAGAATTTCAATAAAAATATTGAAATTCGATAAAATATTGAAATTCGATAATTATTAATAGAACTTTTAAAAGAAACATGAACTCATGAACTCAAAATAAACTTATCTCTACAACACTCAAATCTAGGAGTTGAATCCTAGATTATTCTTTTACTGATCTGAAAGTAGATGTAGGGCATGAGGACGAATGAGTCCAACACTATGATTGAATTAAATACCTAGAAGAACAATCTTGAAGAATCTTGAAGAATAACTTGATTAGAATACTTTAAACCATAGCTTGAAGGTAAACAATCAAGAAAACCTTTCTTGAGATTCTTGAATTAGTTTTTGAAATATCTATGAACAAGGATTATGATTTTCGTTAGTGAACATGAAAACCTGATTGTTTTTAGACTTTTATTAGTCAAGAAATTCAATTATGGTTTTCTTGGAGGTAAAAATACAAAAATAACTATTTTTAAAATTTTCTCATCGGCTAATTCCTATCAGCACTCTATAGGTTACTAAACTAGTCATAACTTTTTACTCAAAAATTGGATTAACGCGAAATTGGTGGCCTTGGAAAGTAGATTTAATTAAATTTAATTGGATTGATTATGGATCATGTAATTATTAATATTTTAAGAGATATAGTCGTATAACGTTGACCCAAGTAGAATCTTGCGTCAATACTTAATGAAAGATTAGAAACACTTATCAAGAACTCATCAAGAACTTAAATCCTTAAATTTCAAGAACAAAATTACACTGAAGAAACTATGATATGGTGTATGGGTGAACGAATCCAACAGTATGGAAGCTTACATACCTCTTAGGGAATAAACCCATGACGAAAATCCACAACAAAATGCAACACTCGCGACGAACACTTGATCCTCTCCTCTTTCTCCTCGTTTATCCTCTTTTCTCTTCTTTTCTCTTCATGAACTCTCAACTAAAATTGTAAGCATATATTAGGATTATAAAGTTGAACCTAGTAGGATTATACCCTTATAACCTTAATAAAAATGAATTAAATCTGTCTGGGTAAGGAAAGGACCAAAATGCCCCTCACTATATTCGGCTAACTTTCCTTAACTGGACAACATAACTTCAAAATGTCATATCTCACTTATTCTAACTCAATACTGAGCAAAATCGATGGCGTTGGAAAGATAATTCAAAGATATTTTCTATGGTATCTTGTAGCACACCTAATTCATCATGTATTAGGATTTATGGTCATTTCAAGTTGACCCAAAACTCATACTTAGTTTAACCCTCAAAAATTCCAGATTTCGCTATATTCTAATTTAATTCTTTTAGAATTGAAGGTGCTACATCTAGTGACCTTAACACTTTACAAAAATTAATTTCTTGGTGAAATATTACTCACTATGAAGAATGGTTTGAGTCTTTGTAACATCTCTTAGCTTGTAATAGCCCAGAATAATCTAAGAAACTAAAATTGATCATTTTAGGAAAGAATAGGAAAAATAAAAAAAAATTCCTAAGTTTAAAAAGGTGGTTTTTGGTCATTTTCAAACAGTCATAATTTCTAGGTCATGGTGAGTTAGAGTAAGTTCTTTATATGGTTGTAAAGCCCTGAAAAGTATCTTTCTAACGGCGACGAGTTTGCACAATTTTGATATCGTATGAGGAAGATATGTCTTTCGGAAGTTGGGTTGTTGATGTGAAGAAAGTTCAATTCCGGATTTTAGTAAAGTGAAATTTGTCTTTTCACCCATCTCTTTCCAAATTCATTTTAAGGGTTTATTTGGGGTTAAAATAACTTGGAGTTCAGAATAGAAATGTTATTTATGCTTAGGGCTTGGATAAAGAGAAAAGAGAAGAAGGAAAAAGAGAGAAAATTATGTACCTTTTTTTAAAGCAAAAACTCTTAATTGTTCGTATCCCATAACTATGGGCTACTTTATTGAGACGATGCTATAGTTTACAAGCTTCTTTCATAGCAGGAGGTTAAGAAAGATAGCTAAAAGTGCTAGCGTAAGGAACATATTACATGGATGGAAAGAGGCCCTTCCATGCTTTCAAGGTTTCGGCATTAAAAGTCAAAGTATTCTTTGTTTAAGTTAAAAAATACAGTAAGGGAAATCGGATGTGAATAATGTCGTGACAGAACAATCCAACCATCTAAACTGTGGCCAACATTTGAGTAACTTTGTACTCAACATGAGTAGTGTAGTAATGACAGAGAAGCAAGAAGTCTATCATGGAAAGATCAAAAATTCATCAAGAACGGCAAGATCTTCGAGTGGAATTCATCGGGATGATTCCTATTATATGTAAGATCTTTTAATGTTGGGTTAGTTCACTTACACAACAAATTTTTAAATTCAGAGAATTTTGACTAGATTGAATGATGAAAAGTGAAGTTCTTGAAAAACGTTGTTGAAATCTTGTTGGTAAAGTTGTTACAGGCCTTTATTTGATTTGATTCATCTTTCTGGGTTGTTTATGGATTCTAATCTATTTGGTATTGAGTTTATAAGTGATACTAAGTGTTTAGGGAAAGATCCATGGAAGTTTACAAGGTTTAGAGATGAAAAACATAGAAGAAAAGTTGGAACTCCTATCTAACAGGCCCTAGGGCCGCATTTATCATAGCCCTACAATATAGGCTATGTCCGACAAGCCCTGGCGCGCCTCACCAGCTAGAGACTCTCAGGAGAGCCTCTGTCTGTCAGGCTATGGAGATCCACGCCTCTAAGAGCGCCAAGGATGCCTGAAGACTCCATTCTTCCCACATCTTTTCGTACTAGTTCCTAAGTGATGTACCCACATTTCTTAGTTGATTTCAACACTCTAAGGTACATCTAAATATAATGAAATTATCCATAACATGAGATCATGAACCTTGAATCAATAATTCAATTCAGGGAAAGTTAAGATCAAGTCAAAGAAGTTAAGAGTCAAGTCTAAAAGTTAAGAAGAAAGTCAAAGTAAGTTCTTAAAAGTTTTCAAGAGTTTTAAACGAACATTTTAACTTTGTTTTAAGGATCAATCTACAAGTTGAGCAAATAGTAAAAAAGTTGAGTTAAATTCTCAAAAGCTATAAGGGAACTAAGTATTTCCTAAGAGTTAAATTACAAGTTAAGCAAAGAGTAAAAAGTTGAGTTTAATTCTCAAAGTTTATAAGGGAACGAAGCATTCCCTAAGAGTACAAATGTTTTCACATTTTGAGAAAGAAAGGAAGCTAGACTTCCAATAGAGCCTTTGGCTAGTTTTTAGTAAAGAGAAAATTATGATTTCCAAGAGAGCTTTTAAAACCTTTCTTTGAGCAAATTATCTCAAACTAGAGAAAAAGTTATTTTTTAGAACATATGAGCTAGGTATTTTGAAATTAGTATTGAGCACCAATATGGGACGCGAGTTCATATTAACTCAAGCCCCCATAAACCATGTAGCTAACATGGACAGATGAAGGGTCATACTTTTTAGATGAATCCTTAGTGCTTTTTAGCATAGACTAGTGGATCCACTTAGTAGTTCAGCTTCTATACTGACGGCAAGGTATAGGACAGTCCTCTTGCAACGTGAGGTAAGAAGTTATGCCATCACTTAGGCTCATAGTGATGATTGTCGGTTAGAGAATCTCCCACAAAACCATATTACTTTCATATATAAGTAAAGTTGAGTTTTTTTATTGCTTTTTATTTAACGAACTAAGTTGTTTTACTGTTTCACAAAGCTTTATATATATACCTCATGTGTTTTAATTGCCTTATATATATACGTTGAGTTGAGTATTCATGAGTTGAGTAGATTCAAGGTATGTTAATCTTATCTTTCAAGATTTAAGTTATCATTTAGCATTCCAACTCGCATACTCGTACATTAAATGTACTGATGTCAGTTGGCTTGCATCGTCTTATGATGCAGACGAAGGTAACTAAGATAAGCATCATCCAGCGCCTCGTTGATCCAGTTGAGCATTTGTAGTCAATGGTGAGCCTCCTTGCATTCTAGAGGAAACTTTTCATACACTTTAAGTATTTCATTTATAGGATGTTGTGGGGTCGGTCCCAACATCCATCTTAGTATTTTAGAGGTTTCATAGAATGTCAGATAGTTAGTTTGAGTCTCCTAATTCTGTATTTAAGATATTTTATTATGAGACTTAAGTACCAGTTTGTCCAACTTATTATTTCTTTAAGTTATATCATGAGATTTTATATTTGAGTTAAGTCTTCCGCTGAGGTAAGTAAGACAGACCAAGGGTTCACTCAAGACCAGCAATGGTCATTGGGTGCCGGTCATGTCCAGGGTGTAGGCTCGGGGCGTGAAAAACTTGGTCTCAGATCACAGAGTTCAAGAGTCGTAGGGAGTCTATGAAGCCGTGTCTATAGAGTCTTAGTCATCAGTGTAAAGCGCGCCACATCTATGATTAGGAGGCTACAACATATGGGAAATCCCCAATTCTTTTATATTCCTTGGTGTGTTAGAGTTTATCGCTAAAAGTCTCTCTAATTCATGCTTCCACGTGTTTCACATAACTATTCATCTACGAAGAGCAGCACGAGATCACTCAGCTAGGAGAAATGTTGAACCTCGGGAACAAGAGATAGCCAATGCACCTGAAGTGCAACCTCAAGCAGAAGTTAGCAATGTTGAGTTCCTTGAAGCTATTAGGATGCTGAGTCAGGTTGTGACTAACAAGATTTTTCAATATGGGAGTTAGATGAGTAAAGAATGACACCTCAAGTATTCGTGAATTCCTGAGAATGAATCCTCCAAGTTTCACCAGTTCTAGCACTTTTGAGGATCCGAAGAACTTCATGAAAGAGTTGAAAAAAATATTCGATGTGATGCATGTCATTGTTGTTGAGAGAGTTGAGCTAGATGCATACCAAATAAACAATGTGTCTAAGACTTAATTTGACCAGTGGAAGGAGGTCAGAGATGAGAATGCACCACATACGAATTGGGATTGTTTAGAAAAGGTTTTCTTGAGGCGTTTTTTCCCCCGAGAACTGAAATCAAGGTGCGAGAGTTCCTTACTATAAAACAGGACTCTTTGAGTGTGCGTGAGTATGGGTTGAAGTTCACCCAACTTTCTCGCTATGCTCCTGAGTTGGTTAAGGATATGAGGAGCAGAATGAGTTTATTTATCACTGGCTTGGGTTGTGCATCTAGTAAAGAGGGTACAACTGCAATGTTGATTGGTAACAGGGATATATCCCGATTGATTGTCTATGTGCAGCAAGTTGAAGAAGAGAAGTTAAGGGACATAGAGGAGTACAGGAACAAGAAATCCAAGATTGGGAATGAGTCTGGGCAGCAGAAAAGTGGTTCAAATCAGCCACAATTTCAGAAACAAAAAGGGCAAGCACCATCATCTTCTAGTGCACCCGCGCCTAGAAATAGAGTGAGCATAATGGACAGAGTTCGCAGAACTTCAAGGCTAGACCAACGTAGTCTAAACGTAGTGTGGCACAAAGAGGTATTTGGTCTCTTTCATGTGGTAGGTGTGGTGGAAGCTACGTTGGTAAATGTCGTGATGGCTAGTCAGGTTGCTTCAAGTGCAGTAAAAAGGGTCACATTATGAAAGAGTGTCCTAAAAATAAGCAGGTTGGTATGCGCGTGAGTTTTGTTGGAGAAACATTTGTTTTTCATGGGATTTGGCAGCACTTGAGATCATATTTGAAAGGTGTTTAACGATGAAAAATGTATGATTTTTCTTCCTCTTTGTCCCTTTCCCAATAGACCCCTAAGATTCAGCTGAATTCTAATCCGAAAACTAGGAATGTTCCCCTTTGCATGTCCCTGTCACTAGCTCCCATCAATTGATGTAGGTTGGGTATGTTTGCTAGTATAAATTAGGGTTATAATGTGTTTTCGTGATGATTATGTTCATCTATGTATGTTCGGATTTATGTGATGATGAAAATGTCTGCAATGTGTGTGTAGTCGTGTTCTTGGGCATGTTTTGGAGCATGAAAATAGCATGTTAAAGCATTGTGTTTTTCGTATAACATTACTTGGAAAATATGCACATAATAATGTACGAAATAACCAGTGAATTTGCCTAAGCATCTAACGTACAAGTAATTAAAAAAATGGACTAAAAACGTGACAGAATCTGGAAATTTAGTCTCGGTTAAGAACAAAGTGAGTGCTGAAATTTATAAAAAGATTTTAAGATGTGAGGTCATTAGGGATTGAACCCAAGACCTCACCATAGGCAAGCTATTAAAAATTCAATAATAAAAATGAGGTAAGGGGGATTGGAAATGGGGTAAGGCTCAAGTGAAGGAATGAAAGAGAAAAAGATATTTTTTTAAAAAAAGAGGTATGTGGGGATTGAACCAACAACCTCTTGGATAGGTGAGGGAGATAGAAGAAAAATGAAAGAAAAATAAAATGAGGGGTTTGGGAATCGAACCCACAACCTCTCTGATAGGGGAGGAAGTTAGGAGAAAAATTAAAGAAAAATAAAATGAGGCTATGGGGAATCGATCCCACATTCTCTTGGTCTCCATCGAAAAAGAGAGGAAAGAAAAAGAAAGAAAAAAGAATTGAGCTGAAAAATATAAATAAAAAATTTAATATGAGACTAAGTGTTGCTCAGGAATTTGAAGTTGGGTTCCCTTTCCCACTTCCATGTTGATACGTAAGCCTTACATGAATAAATATTTAATGAATGTTGCCCATAGAAATTGAACTCGAGACCTTGGCATAGTTACAACATGGTCTTGTACCTCATAATCTTGGGTAAGTATGAGTCACTTAGACGAATTATGAATGAAGCCTCATGGCTTGTACATATGAATTCATAAGTCCAGCGTACATTTAAAAGTATGTGAACCTAAGATGTATGTAATGAATTGATGTAACTCCAGGGGGGTTAAGTAAGAGTGTGAAACACACCAAAAGGTCAAGTGCATTGGCATATGACGAAATGAACATTTACGTAATGGGGCGAGTAATTATGAAGAGCTAATATGCTAAAGCTAATGAAAATAATGACAACATGATAAGAGGCTAAGATGAATAGTGAGGCAAGTCTCAACCAAGCCTATAAAAATGTTATCAAATGTACTCACCTATGGGGGTGTAGAATGATGTAGAGTAAAATCTCAAGCATACTCCAAAAGAAAGTGATATGAAAGAATTCATAGTTAATAAGCAACGAAAGAGTGACTACCTGACATAGGTTAGTGCAAGTGAGACAAGCTACATCTATGCCTAAAAATCAATGTCACTAAATGAAATTTCTAAGATAGTATATTCTGCTAAATGATGAATAAGCAAATAAAGAGGGCTACATGAGTATAGGCTAGTACAGGTGAGACAAGTTGTATCTACGCCTAGAATTAATGTTTCTCAATGTAAATTCCAAAAGAGCATATGTATGTTATACGATGAGTAAACAATAAAAGGTGAGAAAAGATGAAATAAAAAGCTGTTAAGAAAGAACAGGGTGGCACCACAATATGAGGCTAGTGCAAGTGAGACAAGATGTACCTACGCCAATATAATGTCATCAGAAGTACTCACCTAAGAGAATGTTGAATATTAAGAAACAAGTATTAATAACACTCTATATATAAGTGTAAGGACAATTCACACTTAATACGTAAAGAAGAGATGCTAAATCATATAATGAGCTATGACTACACATGCTAGAAACAAGCTTCGATGATGTATGAGTTAAATGTAAATAGGAAGATTAAACGGAGCACCGATAGGCTAGCTATGAGTGGTGATGCTTTCTTTCGGGAAGAGCGCAGGTTCACGTAATTCCCATGAGATGGGACTATCCACCAAGGTGGGTATGGGTCTCCTTAAATCTCCTAGTCTTTGAATTATATTGCCAACATAGGGAACTAGCAGTGGTTTTCCACCTAAGCGAGCTATGGATGTTTTGGTTTCACCTTGGCCATTGACTCCACCTTTTTCGGTGTGGGGAAGACAGCAAATTTCATAATGCTCACATGATCTATGTCGGTTAAAGTTGAAGTTCCTCAAAGTATGAAAGATAATGAAATGAATGATACCAAAGGTGTTGGGATGAGATAATCAATAGGGTAACTAGACTCAAGTAATGACACTAGGTCATTCTTAGTCATTGCACAGTGAACCTGATGAGAATCTTAAACAATATCCTAGGCATAGCTGGTGTTCACACCAGCCTACGAACGAATAAAAGTGAAGTACGTACCAATGAACGAAGCACACTCTGTGTTTGCTAAAAAAGGCTCCCTAGTCGAGGTCCCATATGTTGAGCCCTTATTTTGGGAAGTCCTAATGTTATGTTCGTGCTTTCAAGGTCTCACGGCATATGAACGAAAGATATTTAATATATGCACGTGCTATATGAAATATTTTATGTGTTGTGTGCAATATGAAAAGAATGATGATGCATGTTACTATTATAACATCACTTTCCTAATCTGATTTGGAAAGTCCAACTGACTTGGCTTTCCATAATTCATATCGTTAGGGGGGAGATATTCTTAATCATGCATTTCCTTGGTGTGTTCTTGCATATACCCATACTTAGTACAAGTGTGTACTAATTCCGTACATTCTACTATTTTAGGTGCAGGTTCAAAAGGGTGTTGAAGACATTCATAGTAGTTGTTCGGACGTCAGAGCTTTTCATCCGGACCTGGTAGATCCTCATGCATTCGAAGATGCCTGCCGTTATGTTTCTAGCTTAGTAATAGGTTTAGGCTAGTGGAGCATGTTCCATTAGTATTTCTTTCCTATTTTTCTTAGACTTATGTAATGGTGCAATTTTGGCAATTGTTACTTATGCTATAAGACTATTTATTTCAAGATTTAATGATCCTTTATTAGATGGTTGATACACATGAGTAATGAACTTCTTTATACGCATAATATAACTATGAAGTCTTTGTACACTTCAAACAAAAAAGTCTCTGCAAAAATTAACCTAACGAATGTAATGACGACGTAAGTAGGCTTGTCTTCAACCTTTGAGAGGTCAACACCGCTTCTTTCGGCTAGGGTCTATACCCCGATCATGACAGGATTCACACGGATAATTTGATTTTGTTATTGTGAAATTGGTGTTTGTAAATTAAATATTTCTTCTGACATATTCTATATTTGACTTTAGCAAACCTATAAAGAATAGAATGATTTAGTTTGAGATCATATGAATAATTTATTGTATGAACAACAAACCGATAATTCCAAGCAAGTATTATACTCTCGATGTGTAGTTCGTTGTACATATGCGGGTAATTTTCATGAGGAGCCTTAAATTAAGGAATGACCAAAATGTTTTCGAAACCTATATTCTTACATGATTCTAGGGGAATTGTTTGACAGAAGCAAAACCAATAGAACTATTAGAATCGATGCCCCCATCAATATTAACATAAATTAAACCATCTTGTTGTAGGGAAATTATCTTTCGAGCCCAATCCAATTCCTTCTCTAAAATTGCTATGGAGTCCTGTTATTTTCTTCGCAATTCGAGGAATTGTTGGACGAGTTATTTGTGATCTGTTTGCTTATTACTTGAATATGTGATTTTTTAATAGTGACTTGCTTTGTCAAAATTATTCCATGAAAATAATTGTGAAGTTTTTGTTGAAGCAATCAATGTTAAGTTTTTTATTTTGTTCTGGTATCAATGTTATCCAAATTTTTGTTGAAGCAATCCCGACAAAATTTATCTTTAATCTTACATGTAATTTGAATATGTAATATCAAAGAGAAGGCATGTTTCGATTGAGCTACATTAGTTTATTTAACATATTATTGTTGTAAATCCATTGTATATGTGGATAATCCATTTGAGTTATCCAACAATTAATTTGATTCATGTATTAGTGTTTCCAATGTGATAAGATTTTAAGGTGATATGAATCTTGATGATAACTATGTATATTTCCAAAGTGACATTTGACTATGATATCTCAACACTATAAATAGAGATATAATTCACCATTGTATGACACACTTGAATAAGAAAATTCTATCTTCTATCTTATAACTCTTGTCTTTTTCTTCTTATATTCTGAGCTTTCTTTACAATACATTATCAGCACGAAGTTGCTACTTGCAAAGAAATCCCCAGTTGTCAGTTGGATTCAAGATGAGTAATGGAGATGTATGCCTTATTGATAGTGCTACAACGCATACAATATTAAAAGAAAAGAAATACTTTTCTAAATTGTTTATGAAAATGGCATATGTCAACACAATATCAGGTAGTACAAAATTAATTGAGGGCTCTGGAAGAGCGACCTTATTACTACTTGGAGGGACAATATTAAGCATTGATAATGTATTATATTGTAGTAAGTCTCAAAGAAACTTATTAAGTTTCAAAGTTATTCGCCAAAATGGCTATCATGTTGAGACGGCTAATGAAGGAAAGGTTGAATACCTTTACATTACTACAATTAATGTAGAGAAGAAAATTGTGCATCAAAAATTACTTGCATTTTCTTCTGGGTTGTACTATACAAGTATAGGTACAGTTGAATCACATGCCGTAGTAAACAAATGGTTTACTAATTTTAATGATTTTACCATTTGGCATGACCAGTTGGGCAATCCCAGATTTAATATGATGCACAAAATCATTGAGAATTCACATGGGCACACATTAAAGAGGCCAAATATCCTTCAATAAAAGATATTCTCTTGTGTTGCTTGTTCTCAAGGAAATTTGATCATTAAATCATCAACAGTTAAGGTTGGAATTGAATCCCCTGCATTTCTGGAACGTATACAGGGTGATATATGTGGACCAATTCAACTTGCATGTGGACCCTTTAAATATTATATGGTCTTGATAGATGCTTCTACAACATGGTCACATGTGTGTTTATTATCAACTCGCAACATTGCTTTTGCGAGATTGCTGGCTCAAATAATAAGATTGAAAGCACAATTTCCAGACTATACAATAAAGACAATCCTTCTAGATAATGCTGGAGAGTTTACATCTCAGGCATTTAATCATTATTGTATGTCTACTGGTATAACAGTTGAACATCCAGTTGCGCATGTTCACACTCAAAACGGTCTAGCAGAATCATTGATTAAACGTCTGCAATTGATAGCTAGACCATTACTAATGAGAACAAAGTGGGGGCATGCTATTTTGCATGCAGCAGCACTTGTGTCCATAAGGCCGACCAATTATCATGAATTCTCCCCATTACAATTGACTTTTGGTCAAGAGCCAAACATTTCCCATCTTAGAGTTTTTGGATGTGCGGTGTATGTCCCAATTGCTCCACCACAACGCACAGAGATGAGGCCCCAAAGAAGGTTGGGGATATATTTTGGGTATGAATCTCCTTCAATCATAAAATATTTGGAGCCTATGACTGGAGATTTATTTAAGGAAAGATTTTATGATTGTCATTTTGATGAATCAGTATACCCAACACTAGTGGGAGAACATAAGTCGTTGGGAAAATAGATGGATTGGAATTCATCATCTCTATCTCATCTGGATCCTCGAACACACCAATGTGAGCAAGAAGTTCAAAGAATAATTTATTTGCAAAACATTGCAAATCAGCTACCAGATGCATTTACTAATCTTCCAAGGATTACAAAATCGCATATTCCAACTGTTAATGCTCCAGTTCGAGTTGATATCCCGATGGGACAAATTGTTAAGGCAAATGAGTCTAGAGCACATATGAAGCGTGGTAGACAAATTGGTTCCAAGGATAAAAATCCTCGAAAAAGAAAAGGAATAAATGATCAAGATGATCATGGGTTGAAAGAAATTTCTCAAGATGAGACCCAAGTCATAACACATGATAATGAGGAGGTTCGAAATTCTAAAACAATGAAATTTCAATGAATTATGTCTCGACGAGAAAGTTATGGAACCGAAATAGTGTTGTGATTGACAACATATTTACCTATAATGTTGCTATTGAAATAATGCAACAAGATGAATATTTTGAGCCAAAATCTGTTCACGAATGTAGACAGAGAAATGATTGGCCAAAATGGAAGGACACAATTCAAGCTGAATTGGCTTCACTAGAAAAACGTGAAGTTTTGGACCGATAATCCAAACACCTGAAGGTATCAAGCCAGTGGGGTACATTGAGTTTTTGTACGAAAAAGAAATGAGAAAGGTGAAGTCATGAGATATAAGGCCCAACTCATTGCTCAAGGTTTTTCTCAAAGACCTGGCGTTGATTATATGGAGACATATTTTCTAGTGGTAGATGCAATCATCTTCAAATATCTCATAAATCAGGCAGTTCATGAAAAACTTGAAATGCATCTAATGGACGTTGTAACAGCCTATCTATATGGCTCATTGGACCACAACATTTCCATGAAAATTCGTGAAACATTCAAAGTGCCTGAAGCATACAAAGATTCAAGAGAAACTTGTTCAATAAAGCTTCAGAAATCTCTGTATGGATTGAAACAATAAGGATGGATGTGGTACAATTGTCTGAGTGAATATTTGTTAAAGTAAGGGTACAAAAATGACCCGATTTGTCCCTGCATTTTCTTTAAACGGTCGGGGTCTGAATTTTGTAATAATAGCTATGTATGTTGACGATTTGAACATCATTGGCACTCGTAAAGAACTATTAGAAGCTGTTGAGTGTCTGAAAAAATAATTTGAAACTCAATAGAATGATGAAGAGGTTCTTGGTGATGAAACTCCTTATCTTAATGCAATCCGGGCGCTAATGTACCTTGCTAACAATACTCGACCATATATCTATTTTGCAGTAAGTCTACTGGCAAGATTCAGTTCCTCCCCAACAAAAAGACATTGGAATGGTGTAAAACACATACTTCGATATCTTCGAGTGACCATGGACATGGGTTTATTCTATTCCAATGAATTCAAGTCAGAACTGATTGGTTACGCAGATGCAGGGTATTTATCTGATCCGCATAAAGCTCGATCACAAATAAACTATTTGTTTACATGTGGAGACACGGCAATATCTTGGCGATCAATGAAGCAAACGTTGCTAGCCACTTCTTCAAATCATGCAGAAATAATAGCCATCCATGAAGCAAGTTGAGAGTGCGTCTGGTTGAGATCAATGACCCATCATATTCAGGAAATGTGTGGTTTTTCTTTGAAAAAGAATATACCAACCACAATGTACGAAGACAATGCTGCATGTATAGCTCAATTGAAAATAGGATACATCAAAGGAGACTGGACAAAGCATATCTCACCAAAGTTCTTTTTCACCCATGATCTTCAACAAAATGGTGAGATAGAAGTTCAACAAATTTGTTCAAGTGATAATCTTGCTGATTTATTCACTAAGGCATTGCCAACATCAACGTTTGAGAAGTTGAGATACAAGATTGGAATGCGCCGTCTTTGAGATATAAAGTAAAGTTTTCATCAGGGGAAGCGAAATACGCGTTGTACTCTTTTCCTTAACTATGGTTTTGACTCAAGTTGGGTTTTCCTGGTAAGGTTTTTAACGAGGAAACATTCAAAGCGTATTATGAGATATGTGTACTCTTTTTCCTTCACAAGGCTTTTTCCCACTGGGTTTTTCCTAGTAAGGTTTTAACGAGGCACATAATATATGAATATCCAAGGGGGAGTGTTGTAAATCCATTGTATATGTGGATAATCCATCAGAGTTATCCAACAATTAATTAGATTCATGTATTAGTGTTTCCAGTGTGATAAGATTTTAAGGTGATATGAACCTTGATGATAACTATGTATAATTCCAAGGTAACCTTTGACTATGATATCTCAACACTATAAATAGAGATATCATTCACCATTGTATGACACACTTGAATAAGAAAATTCTCTCCTCTATTTTATACTTCTTGTCTTTTTCTTCTTATATTCTGAGCTTTCTTTACAATAATTATACCCTTTTTTTTAATTTTCCTTCTGAAAAAATTGACACGCTCATATATTCAATGAAATGATTTTTTGTCGTTCGTAAAGTATCAAAATAATCAATATAATATTTTTTCTCAGGCTAACATGATCAAGAGGACTAGAACTAATGTAGTTGCCATAAACAAAAAGAAGTGAGTATGTTTGAAAATAACTACAAGCAGGGGCGGACCAACGTCGGGTCCAGGGTATTCACACGAACACCCTCGGCAAAAAAATACACGATAGATATAAGGAAAATTTTCTATATTTCTGTAGATGCATTTATTTTTAACCCCCTCAATAACAAACAAAAATAGATGGCTCAATGGTAAGACCCATGTTAAGTTGCACGCCCAAGGTTTGAATCCCTACAACAACATTTTTTTTTATTGTTTTAGTTTATTTTTGTTTAAAAATATTAATTATGTTTTTCAAGCTTTTTTTATTTTTAAAAACGTTCCAAAGTGTGGTTTTAAACCCAAAAAAATTCAAAGAGCCCATTTCGAAAGACTTATTTACATGTTTATATTTTTATTTTTCGAACTTCCTGAACAAAAATCTTGGGTCCGCCACTGACTACAAGATCTTTATTTTCTTTCAAAAGGAGTAAAATCATGTATATAATTACTGATTTTGCATCAACTCTTAAATAAATCATTTTTTGGGAAAAATTTCCCGCTTAATTTTTCATAAGAACCGACTACTTGTAGTCGGTATTCATATCAACATAGTTTTCATTCTATAAAAATGGATTATTGATCTATTTTTTATTTATAGAAGTATACAAAATTGTTACACTTTTTTTAACAAACAATTCAAGGTGTAAAACGAAAATTTAATATCATTCCAGCAAAATTATGATGAATAGGAACATTTTAAATAAACCGACCTTTGGATGACACTTTTATTAAAAGTAATTAGATCAAATAAAAATACTGATATCATGAGGTCGTCATTTTATATTAATTTATTTTTTAACTTATATAAAATTATCATCCGAAGGACGATTATTTAATATGTGGAGAGAAAATTGTAGATGGGACTGATTAATTTTTTAATTCTTAGAACCTTTTGTCTCTCAAATGAGTCTTGAATAGCCGTCAAGGCATACAAAAAGACGTCTATTTTAATACTTAATACGCTTGCCAGATACATAACAATATGCCCTATGGTACAGACCCTATTGAATAAATGTATTTTTTAAATATCTTGTTTTAGAAAATATTTTTAAATGATGGATATTATTATTTATTAAAGCTTTTGAACTTAGAAGTTCGTTCAATCCTTAACATAGATCACACTAAGTGGATATTATAATTATAACTCCATAGAAGCTATAATTATTATTTTTTTCTTAACTGATGATATTAGATGAATTATGCAAATTTGAATTTTTAAGATGAAAAACCTCTTGTTTTCTCAATGTATAGAGAAAAACATCTCTTATTCGTACAAAAAAAGTATCAACAACTATAATAGGTGTGTATCTTTAATAGTAGAATATATTTAAAATCAATAAAACATTACTAAATATGTATATTTGACCAATTCATTTATAAAATTCTAACAAAACACTAAATACATATTTTCAACCGGACACCCTCCGTTGAAAAATTATACCTATATATAAGTAAAATGATACCCTAAATGGGTTAAATATTATATTTTGAACCCCCTTAGAATATCGATTTGATTTTTGATTTTTTTTAAAAAAATATAAAATTAATCTATATATAATAGGGGAAGTAAAAAGTGAAAAAAAAGTATTATTTAAAATATATGTTTAAAAACTGAATGTAAGAAGAAAAAGAGTTACCATTAAAAAAAGTTAAGAACTTATTATATGAAAATAAAAATGTTAAACTGTGGATAAGTTGAAATGAGGTAGTTTTTTTTTCATTTTTTAAAAAATCAACTAAAACTCAATTTCTAAAACTGTTTATAATAAAATATTATTAAAGATATATTGTTCAAAACTGTGGATTTTCGAAAAATGGGGTAGTTTTGAAATTTCCCTAATTTATTCTTTACAAATTCTATCTATATAACATGTCTTATTTTTATTATTAATTAATAGAAAGAAAAGCCTTCCAATTTTACTAAAAATCGATATCACGTTCGATAAAAAAAAACTCAAAATTAGCCCCAAGAAAATATATCCATAATTAATTAAAAATTTAAATTTTAAATAATATTCTCTCTGTCTCTATTTACTTGTCCATATTTTCTTTTATATTTATCCTTATTTACTGGTCCATTTTAATAAATCAAGAAAAGACAATAATTTTTTTTCCTAATATGCCCTTATTTAATTTTAGAAACTTTTTAATACTACGAAGTTGTAATGCATGCATGCTTTTTGGAACCAGAAATACATTTATTATACTTGGGGAGTTGCATAATATTTTAAGTTAAATGGTAAAATTATGCCTAATCTATGATAATAATTGGTGCTTTAACATGTGTATCACTTCTAAAATGGACAACTAAATAGAGACAGAGGGAGTATCTAACTTTATTGCTAAAAAAAAACTCAATTTCACAATCAACATCTTTGAAAAAAATTATTATTTTTGATAACGTCATTCACATCTTTTCAAATCAAAATATTCACAAACGAATCCAAACATTTGTAGTACTTGAATATTGAATGTTCGAATTGACGATAACAATAACGGTAAATTAAATTTAAAAATATTATATCAAAAAATAAAATAAAACAATTAACGAAGAAAAGAAGAAAACTTTAATAAGGATAGTTAAAAGTACGTAGGTAATATTTTTTTTTATAAAAAAAGATAGAATATGATTTAAAAAAAATGAAACTAAACCTAAAATTCTATATCCACTTGCCTAACTACTGTAATCTCTCAAAACTTAATTTAATCTTTTACTACATAATAGGAAAAATAATAGTATCACCTTTAACATCACATACAAAAATTAAATTTTTGAATATTTTTATAAAAAATAATATTTAAATCTATAATTTATTTTTAGAAATATCATCAAATGTATTCGAGTTATCATTTTTCTTAAAAAAAGAATGAATTCAAAATAGTCTTTATGATTATTCCAAAATTATATATTTGAACAAATGTATGAAAATTTAGGATAAGAACCATCTCGTATTATATTTTTTAATTTCAATTTAACTGCAAAGAAGTATCCCCTATTCCATTTTTTAATAATCATGTAAACTAAATTGTCATAGCATAAAATCATATTATTATAGCCTTTTATCTTTATAAATATATAATAATAATTAAAGCTAACACTAAATTGTACTTACAAAATAGAAGACATTTGAACAATTTCATAAATAAATGACATATCTACTATACTAGTTTTAGCGATTAAAAATGAAATAAAATGGATTAGATTCACGTTATAAAAGTTAGGATTTTGATTAGTGAGAACATATACAGTCAAACTTAATTTTTGGTGTAATTATTATTTCTTTAGCAATTTAACATGCTCTGAAGATTTCAATATAATGAATAATGAAAAAACGAGATATTTTTATCATAAATTAAATTTTGTTCAGATCATAGAATCTAGGGGTAGATTTGATCAAACTTTATTCATGTATAATGATGAATAATTATTTAAAAAATAAATAGATTTTAAAATTAGGTGTAAATATCTTTAATTAGCGACTAAAATGTTTAATCAGTGGCGGACTCGAGATTTTTGTTTAGGGGATTCGAAAAATTAAAGTATAAACGTGTCAATAAGCATTCAGAAATGGGAACCTTAAATTCTTTTAGGTTTAAAATCGTAGTACTTTTAGCACGTTTTTTAACGTAAAAAAGAGGGACTTGTCACTGCGCTATCTGTTTCTCTTCATTATTGAAATACAAAAAATCTATCTTACATATATCGTGTAATTTTTTTTTGCCGAGGGGGTTCATGAAGCCACGTGGGTCCACCGTTTGGATTCAACAGTACTTTTCATCATATATCATAAAAATCAATGATTTTTTCCAACATATGACATAATATATTCGATATTTTTATAAAAATGTCATTTATTTTAGTGACATTTTCAATATATGTCGATTGAATCAACAACATTTTACAATAAATGTCATAATATATTAGACATTTGTATTAAATAACGCTATTTTCTGGTAAATGTCATAATATATTCGACAATTACATTAAATGTCACTATTTAAGCGATATTTTTTCTAAATGTCACTAAAAATGACATTTTGTAATAAATCTCATATTATATGTAACATTGGTAGCAAATGTCATCATATATATGACATTTTCGCTAAATGTCACTAAAAACAACGATATTTTACAGTAAATGTCATTATCACAGTGATATTTCAGACTAGATGTCATTATTTTCACGATATTTGATACCAAATGTCATTATTTTTATGACATTTGACATCAAATGCCATTGATTCATGACATTTTGTTCTTAGATATTGTGAAATTATTTATTTTCTGACATTTATTTCAAATATCATCAAATTAATGTCGTCGTATGTACATTTTCTTGTAGTGTCCCTTCATTGATTTTGATACCCTGTGCTTTTTTTCGGGGTGACATGTCGATATTAGTCCTTACCATGTCTGCAAAAACATCAAGAAAAAGTGAGTAACACTTCAAGCAAAATCATAGAAAAACAGCTGCACACAGACTCGCCGAAAAAGTCAGTGAGTCGCCGAATCACTTTGCCGAGTTAGATGGGGCTCGCTGAAAGGATTGGTCAAAATTCTTGAAAAATTTGGCATAATCGGAGATGGATGAGTCTTTCAGCAAATTGCCGACAGCTTTTAGCGAGCAAGATTAGCTCGCCGAAAGTTGCAGTGCAATTAAGGTTCAGGGGTGCAGACAAAGGGCGATGAAGAAGGAATTTTGATGAGTCACCCAATTCTTTCTACGACCTCAGGCATCTCATCGAAAGTTGTAGAATACAACTACTCATTTAGCATGAAATTAAAGGTGTACGAAACTTTGGTGAACCACTAAGAGGTTCGGCGAGCTCGACCAAGCTCACCAAGCGACCCAACATGCTTAATTTCAACCCAAACTTCTCGAATTAAACCATACAATCCCCAAAAATAAAATCAAAGCATGCACCCATCAAATTAAAGCAACACACAATATACATATTATACCCTGAGATACTTAAACTTCTCCTAGTTTTGCTAAATTTATCTATTTGATGACTTTTGCCCTTAAGAATGATGTCACTGCTATATGATTGGGCACATTACGTGATTTGGCACAAACACGGGTTACTTAAAATTCACCCACCTAGACTCAACAACATGCAATAACAATTCCATAATATATAACAAATTTTAAGGCACAGAGTAACGAGAATTCAACATTATAAATTCCACAGACATGATTTTACATTAAAACAGGCATATACTAAAAAAATTAAGACTAGAGAGGCCCAACACACATCACTAAGACAAGATCAATGCAAATGAGTACAAAAACATTAAAAATAGATTTGGGATTCAAAAAACCAACCTTATATGTCGATTAAATACTTTATAATACTAGGAGGCAAAGTAATCCACTCCAACCACAAATCCAATGACTAAAACACTCTAAAATAAAAAAAGTACGTGAAGTAATGTGCGTGTGTGAGTTTAGAAAGATTAAAAGTAAGGAAAAGTGAGTGAGTTTGAAACTTTTGAACCTTTAGCCTTTAAAACTGTCATTTTCTCACCCATTCGACAACATTTGTCATGATTACCGACCCACTCGGCCATTTATCAAGTTTTACAGGACCTCCAGTTATTGTGGGGGTCCAAACGGCGGATAAAGTCGTGATCACTGACCAAGTCAGCAATTTACCAATCAACTCATGTGCTCTCCGAGTTTTACAAAACCCAATTTCCAATTTTCTGGGGTCAAACGGAAGTTCAAGTTGAGCACGCTGACCTCTTTGCGATGCACCGCCTGGAAATGTGGCTCAATTACCTGCACTTTTAAAACAATTTCCACACTTTGACCTGCACAATCAACACAACATTATTTCAACTAAAAAAGAAAGAAAATAAAAACCTGGGTTGCCTCCCAAGAAGGTACTAATTAACGTTGTGGCACGAGGCAAGTTCACTCTCAAACCTCATTCTTGGGGTTGGCCACAATGTCACTAGGAATATTCCCCTTGTTGTCTTGGGTTCAAATGAGCAATATATGACCCATTTGGGTCTCTAATTGCTTTATCGATACTGAGTGGGAGGTAACCATCTAGATAAGGGTCGACACGTCTTATTTCATTTTATTCAAAATCTTGTCATACACCCAAATTTGTTGAGGATATGAGAAAGCATATCCTCAGACCAACCACCTTCCAAATCCTTTGGCTTTTGGCACTCATGGGGAGGCACATACCTATCTTTCTCCCCATCCTCCCAATTTTGATTTTGGTCCCTCTATTCTCAAACATGATTCTTCCAACCTTCATCCCGGTTATAACCTTGGTTACTACCCTGCATCGGGTAGTTTGAATGATAACTACCACCTTGGTTGGGTAGGAAATTCACCTCTTCTCCATACAATGCCTCAAACTTTGCCTCATCAAGATTATCATGCCTGACACTCAATATATTGAAACTTTGAGCACTAGCTCCCATTAGATTTTTGGACAAAATGTAAAGTAGTGTCATGATCTTTGCCATATTCTGGTCCCTCTCTAGGTCCTTCGCCAACTGTTCTTTGGTCAATATAAACGTGCGATGGGAGAACTGATCTTCACGGGTGTACCATGCCCGGTTATGGTAAGCATGCCCTCCATGAGGTGAGCCACTATCACATAAGGTTGCTGCATCAATTCTCCGAGATAAAGTTGGTCAAAAAAAACCCTTGCTTACCGAGTCAAGGCTCCGATAAAAATACCAAAGCAACACATTATTACGCAAACCATGAGTTGGGCATCGAAGCACAAACGTCTTGAATCGGAGTCAAATTTTATGAATTGGCTCGCCCTCTAGACGCTTAAAACTCTGAATGTTGTCTCGCAGATTCATCATCTTCGAAGGAGGGAAAAATCACACATGAAATGCGGTGAACAACTCCTCCCAAAATGTGATTGATTCATGTGGCAATCGAAAAATTCACTTACAAGTCTCTCCCATAAAAAAGAACGGGAACAACCTCAATCAAACAGACTCTTGGGAGATGTTATTGAAGAAGAATGGTGTGCATATATCCACGAAGTTTCTAATATGCTCATGGGGATACT
This sequence comes from Solanum neorickii, assembly GCA_027704865.1. Taxonomy (NCBI): domain Eukaryota; kingdom Viridiplantae; phylum Streptophyta; class Magnoliopsida; order Solanales; family Solanaceae; genus Solanum; species Solanum neorickii. The sequence goes on from JAKWJC010000369.1 coordinate 31,291,476, forward strand.
CATGGACCAAACCATGGAACAGCCCCTTCAATTGAAAGACCTGCAACACAATACTTGTGACATGGAGCACAACATTTCCTTCGTTCGGAGGCAGGCAAATGGTATCAATTCCAGCCATAAGATTGTGGTCATTAGGGTTTGGCTCGTTGACATTGTTGAGGTTACCGATGTCATCTTGATGGCCTACTTGGCTGCCATTTCTGCCATTCAGACTCATACTTCATGTTTCAAACACAAACAAGCAAAAAAAAACTAAATTAAGTATGTTCAACTATGACTAACAATAACAAAATTCAACTTAACTAAATATTTTCAAGTAACACCACTACCCTATAGTTGGGCCATTTTTATTTCACGTATCACAACACTTCATCAAATCATATGTGCCAACAATCAATTGTCAGTAATATAACCCAACTAAGTAAGTTGGGGTCAAATCCTATAGAAAGTAGTATGTATTTATTTGAGAATTAATAGCCAAGTGCAAATATGTTCAAGTCAATCATAGGTAAAAACATTTACCAATAAAAGCATATTCAAGTTTGGGGTGACATAAGTGTCAAATAACAAGGGTTTTTTTTTTAATTTTAATTATCAACTACAACAACAAATAATACTAAGGAACAAGTAAGGAGATTAGTTCTTGGGATGTGATCGGATTATAGTCTAAGGTAGACAACTACGTAATTGTGATTGATAGTAAATTTGTTGTGAATCAGTGACTACGCTAGACTTTATTGGGGATAAACTTTCTCTTGAATATTTTAACCCAAATCAAATTGGTTTCTCGAACACCAATATGCAACAATTAAGAACAACCTTTGCTTTATTCCATTCACTCTCTTGAGCTGAATGTGTGGGAAATGGTTTAGGATTCACTTTGTAGAGTTGATCATATGACAACTTGATACCGTAGAGTTGATCATATGACAACTTGATACCAACAAACAATTAAATCAGTAATTTTGGTTTTAAAACCTCTCTCTCGAGCAAGCCAAAAATACGAAAGTAGAGTTGTATTTGCAAATACAACCTTTTAGATTAAGCAACAATACTGAATGAAATAACTTTTCAACAATCTATAGACTATCAAGTAGCGATACCCAACATCGAAATCAACCCATAATCACATAATCACACCCAAGAATTAGGGTTTTATCGACACATCATAAAAAGATAGAAATTTTACAAAAAAAAAATTTCCATCAACTAGGTAGGATTAATTTTGTCTTTACAAAGGTCTAAGATGAAAAATCTTCAACACCCACTTCCAATTTCTCAGAAAATGGAAATATTCAAAGTTAAGAGAAATATTGTCTCCAAATTCACTTCGAAGCTTTCTACTCCCAAACTGATAAAAAAAAGGAAAACTAGATTCTCCAAATGAAAACTAACTACTAAACTAAGAATTTGAAAATGTATTTACAGTCGCCAAAAAATATGCTGCGAAGGACCATTCGGCGCAATAAGCCGTAATCATCGATCCACTCGGTGATCTGTCTTTTGGTTAGTTCCATCACCTTTTTGTCTTAGCCTTCGACATTTTCAAGTTCTGTAACTTGGGCGATCATCGCCGACTCGATTTTCTCCTTCACGGCTTGACACAATGGAACTTTAGGAGAGACCTGTTAGGATCAAATTCACGCACACACACTAGATGAATGAAGAACACAAGAACTTTTAAGAGAAAGAGTTGAGAGATCTAGAGAGAGAAAGAGAAAACCAATATTTCGTGGTAACACCCCGTGAGTAAACCTCCACGGTGGTGATGTATATTTATATTAATAAATCAGAGTATTTTTTGTTACAGAGAATAAATAGTGAATAAATAGGAAAGCCTAAAATTTAGTCATCCAAATTTAAACCGCGTAAACAGTTATATATATTAATCTGGCTCCACTACCTAACAATTCTTCCACTTGGAGACTGACTCAGTCATCCAAAAAATACATTCTCAAAAAAAAAACTCTTCATCATCAACATCTTTACCGCACCGCAAAATCTGTAGCAACAACTACAGAAGATCAATCGAGGTTTTACATAACCTCAGTTTCCCAACATCAACACATTTCACCAACATGTCTGTCGGGTTCTTTGCACCCTGTATCTTCTCCAAGCACATATCACCATCCTCCACTGCCTTGCGAGTGAAATGATTTCGCCTTCTGTTGTGCTTTGTCTTCGAATGATAGACTGGATTTTCACAAATTGTATGGCACTCTGGCTATCTGAGTAAAGAATCTTCTCGCTCTGCTTCTTTCCCAATTCCTCAAGATAATCTGCCAGCCATATCTTCTCTTTCTTAGCTTCAGTAAATGAAAGAGAAACACATTTCTAAAGCCTGGACGTCCAACTCACTGCTGTTTCACCTATGGTGTAAATGTACCAGGATGTACTCTTGCTCGAGTCAACATCCCCACCAGGATCAGCATCCACAAAACCCTGTAGAGTCACATTGCCTTTGCCAAAACAAAGTGAAGTACTGGATGTACCTCTCAGATATCTCAAAAGCCACTTCACAGCTTCCCAATGCTCTTTCCCAGGGTTCGCCATGTACCTGCTAAAAACTCTCACTGCATGTGCTATATCAGGTCTAGTGCAGACCATAGCATACATCAAACTACCAACTGCTGAAGCATATGGAACAAGTGCCATGTGATCACGCTCCTCGGCAGTCTTGGGTGACTGCTCCTTTGAAAATTTAAAGTGATTTGCCAATGGAGTAGTCCTGGGTTTAGCATCATTAAACCTGAATCTGCTCAGCACCTTCTCAATGTACAATTCCTGAGATAGATTTAAAGTGCCAGCAGATCTATCCCGAGAAATCTTTATCCCCTAAATCTACTTTGCTGGACCCAAATCTTTCATCTCAAACGCTGCAGACAACCTTGTGTTCAGATTGTTAATCTCCCTCATACTAGATCGTGCAATCAACATATCATCCACATACAAGAGTAGAAATACATATGAATCAGTTTATTTCTTGAAGTAACAACAAGGATCCTTTTCAGCTTTGCAGAATCCACTCTTGGTCATGAAGGAGTCAAACTTCTTGTACCACTGCCTTGGTGCTTGCTTTAGTCCATACAAGCTGCTGGTGAGCTTCCATACCATGTGTTCCTTGTCTGGAATCACAAATCCTTCCGGTTGCTGCATATAGATATCTTTGTCCAGATCTCCATGTAAAAATGCTGTTTTTACATCCATTTGCTCTAGATGCAAATTCTCCGATGCAACAACACTCAACAGAATTAGAATAGAGGTTAACTTCACAACAGGAGAGAATATTTCAGCATAATCAATACCTTTCCTCTGTGAATATCCTTTAACCACTAAACGAGCCTTGAACCTTTTTTTGCCATCTAGTTCAGTCTTGATTCTGAACACCCACTTGTTCAGCAAAGCTCTCTTCCCTGCAGGTAACTCAGTCAACACCAATGTGTCGTTCTTCTCAAGTGACCTCATCTCATCGTCCGTGGCTTGCTCCCACTTGATCGAATCCTCGACCTGTAGGGCCTCATCAAAAGACTCTGGTTCCCCCTCATCAGTCAGCAATAGATAGTGTAATGAAGGTGAAAGCCTATCTAGTGCCCTGATTGATCTGGATGATCTCCTTAACACCTGCTCAGGTGTAACTTGCTCCACTTCAGATTCTTCAGTAGGAGCTGGTTGAGTATCTGCTTCGACATCTCTGGGGTTACTCTTCTCCAACTCAACCTCAACTCCCACTTGCTTTGTAATCTCTAGAACCTTCTGCTTTCTGTCCTTGTACAGGACAGACTCATCAAATGTTACGTCACAATGTCTCAGGATCTTTCTGTTCTTCTCATCCCAAAACCTATAACCAAACAAATCAGAACCATAGCCTATGAAGTAACACTTCACAGCCTTGGCATCAAGCTTGTCTCTCTTTTCTGGATCAACATGAACATAAGCAGTGCAACCAAAGGTCCTCAAGTGTGACTACTTGAGTTCTTTTCCTGTCCACACCTCCTTTGGAATCTTGAACCCTAAAAGCACTGATGGTCCCCTGTTGATCAAGTATGCAGTTATGCTCACAACATCCGCCCAAAGTGTTTTGGGCAGCCCACAATGTATCCTCATACTTCTTGCACGCTCATTCAATGTTCTGTTCATCCTCTCAGCGATTCCATTCTGCCTTGCCTTACCAGGAACTGTTCTCATCAATCTGATTCCCTCAGCTGCACAGAATGCCTTGAACTCCGATTTATCATACTCTCCTCCATTGTCAGACCTTAGACATTTGACTTTAAAACCAGTCTGATTCTCAACTTCAGCTTTCCAGTTCTTGAAAGTTGTAAACACATCTGACTTATGCTTCAAGAAGTAAACCCATACCTTCCTGCTGAAATCATCAATGAAGGTAACATAGAATCTGGATCCTCAAGTGATGATACTGGAGATGGTTCCCAAACATCTGTATGGACAATTTCAAACCGCACTTTCTTTGGCTCTCTAGGAGTCTTTTTGAAGCTTACTCTTTTCTGTTTTCCCAAAACACAGCTCTCGCAAAGACCCATATCAACAGACTTCAGACCCTCTAATGCTCCTTTTGCAACCAGCATCTTGATTCCTTTAGTACTCACGTGTCCAGGTCTGTTGTGCCACAGGCATGAACCGGAAGCACCTTCAGCAACAACGGCCATGTTTTATACACCCTGCAGTAGTGTACAAGGTTCCAGATTTGGTGCCACGAGCTACTACCATAGCACTTTTCACGATCTTCCATGAACCTTTCCCAAACACTGCTGCATATCCCGTGCTATCCAACTGACCAACAAAGATCATATTTTTCTTGATCCCAGGAATATATTTGACATCCTCCAATGTCCACTGGTTTCCCGAGTTGGTCTTTATGCAAACATCCCCCTTTCCTTTATCCTCCAAGGCTTTATTGTCAGCAAGATATACTTTTCCAAAATTTCCAAATTTGAAATTTTGGAACAGCTCCTTGCTTGGAGACGAATGGAAAGATGCATCAGAATCCAAAATCCATGATTCAACCGAGCTGTTCACACTAAGGATTAGAGCATCCCCAATGTCCTCTGCTGAATTTACAGAATCATTGTCATCTCCAAATTTTTTGATTTTGTTTCTTCTTTGGCTTTGTACAGTTCATCCGAAAGTGCCTTTTTTCTCCACAGTTCTAACAAGTCACGTTTGATCTGTTCAGGGATTTTCCTCGATTCTTTGATTTTGATCGACTATGTTGATGTTGGCCTTTCGTCTTACCTCTCCCCCTTCGATCAATGCTGAGAGCACTGCCCGATGAATTTCCCACTTCTCGTTTGTGCATACTTTTGCTAAGAACAACATCACGGATTTCATCAAACTTTAGTTTCTCAGATCCAAGGGAACTGCTAATCGCAGCAACAACAGTATCACAAGACTCGGGCGGAGATGACATCAAAATCAACGCCTTAATTTCATCTTCGAAATTAATATCCACACAATTGAGTTGACTCACAATCATATTGAACTCGTTTATATGATCAAAAACGAATCCATTCTCAGACATCTGTAAATTGAACAATCTACGCATCAATTATACCTTGTTCATAGCCGATGGTTTTTCATACATGTTTGACACTGCCTTCAACAGACCGGACGTAGTCTTCTCCTTCACGATGTTGAACGCCACGTTTCTTGACAAAGTCAACCTGATCAACCCTAGAGCCTGGCGATCCTTGAGTTTCTACTTCTTATCCGTCATGGATTCAGGCTTCAACCCGGTCAACGGTTCGTGAAGATATTTCTGGTACAGATAATCTTCGATCTGCATCTTCCAGAAACTGAAATCGGATCCATTAAACTTCTCAATTCCAAGCTTCTAACTATCCATCTTCAGTGATCGTGCTGAATCTCCTTAGCTCGGATACCAGTTGTTAGGATTGAATTCATGCACACACAGTAGATGAATGAAGAACATAATAACTTTTAAGAGAAAGAGATGAGAGATCTAGAGAGACAAAGAGAAAACCAATATTTCGTGGTAACACCCTGTGAGTAAACTTTCACGGCGGTAAGATATATTTATATTAATAAATCATAGTATTTTTTGTTACAGAGAATAAATAGAGAATAAATAGGAAAGCCTAAAATTTAGGTCGGGCCGCTGCCCCGAACCCCGCTTTCGAATAGAGGGCTCCCGCCCCCATAACCCCTGGTAACCTCACTGCGGAGCCTAAACCGCGTAAACAGTTATATATATTAATCAGGCTCCACTACCTAACAAGACCATGGTCATTCAGTGACTCGCCCAATGTGTTAGGCAATCATCAGACCTTCTTTTCTTCGTTTATTCAGTTGCCTTGTTCCATTGTGCTCACTAGTGTCCATGCATTGTTCCTTAATCCAACGATTTATATCAGTTGTTCGCACAAAATATGTATTTTAGAACACTAAATATAATAAAATAAATCCCTAAATACAAATCATGGACTTATCATCTACTGGTCTTCATTTTCTTCTTGAATGGATGATTAGTGATTTAGATCCCCAGACACTTGTGGTTGTAGTAGTGTTTGTTATATTTCAAAAAATGTGTAAGAGAACTTCCATGTACAAATATTTTTACATGCTTACATAATTTTTTTTGATAGGATACTTGACAATTATAAATTTTTTGAAGAAATAGCGGATGCTAAATTAATGGAAATGTTTTCGAAAGGAGCAATCTTGTCGACTTAGATGCTTGGTGACAAAAAGTTATCTGAAAAATACATGAGTAAACCAACAAGCGCACCTTAAACCAAAGCATGCCAATGGAGCTACCTTTTTACGGAATAAATGCATACAATGAGAGAAACAATGCAATATTTGTTTAGTTAATTGGTGCAAAACAACCCTTCATAAAATGTTTAAGATATACCAAGGTTTTCCGGATCACCATTTGATGCAAGTAGTGCATGAGTTGTAAGAGAAAGAAATCTTCAAAAATATTTCAACTAAATTCATGCTTTGGTTCTTGAAAAGATATTTTGTACTTCACATTAATAAAACTTCACTGTAAAACTTTTAAATGTGAGAGCTTTGAAGAATGTTGATTACCCTTACTTGGATACCTATTCAAGATAAGATCAGTTCATCTGAGTTGAACCCATGATGATTGCTTCATTGAAATACGGGCCTGTTTATATATGATATGGTAAATGCTGTCAACCTTCACATTTCCAACACTAATAAAAGTTCTATGTGAAACCAGTGCTTTTCTTTATTTTGAATTTTAATTTGATAGTAGTATGTTATGTTTTTCACTGTTGAACTTTTTTCCCAATTGATAGTAGTCATCTTTGTTTTTTATTGTCGAATTATTTTTCTCAATACATATATCTGGTCTTTTTGATGTATTTGTAATGTGCACTCTATTCGAGCATTGGACTTCAAAAGAATCAATAAAATCTTGCAAATGAATGAGCACTTCTAATTTCCATGGATTATATACAATATTTGCCTTTGCTTCTTTGAAAATTTATTGACATATTTAGTAATTTTATACAAATCTTCATGTTAGTGAAAAACTTACTATATAAAAAAAATACAAGATTACAATTGAAAATAAAAAATGAAGAAAAATATCTCTTCAAGGCTGAGGCGCAGATATCTCACTCTCTTTAAGGAGATTCACGCCCACTGCAGCAAATGTTTTCACCAGTCCAGCAATAGTCCTCTTTGACTTGTCCCCTCTAGAGTACAACAACCATCACAAATTATAACTCAACAACTCTGGAAAAGAGTTGAGTCCAAAACTCCACAAAAAAGAACCCCTCCCTTCAAATAATAAGAACTCTCTTTTAGACCAACACTTTCACTTTATTTTTTTTCTCTTGTGTATTTTGTATACCAAACCAAATGAAGACCACCACTATTTATTCTACAAGAAGTCTTCCTAGCAATGAATAGGAAGATAATGGCCTTAGGAGTTTCATAGGTTACAACAGGAGTTACATAGGTTACAAAGAGTAATGGAGGAATTAAGAATGAAATAAAGTGATGGATAACCAATGATAATGAATGGCGTAGAAGTTACCCATTCTATTGTTTATTGGAATATTTTTATCTCACAATGAATTCGGCCAATAAAGCTAAAAGTAATGGCATTACATGAATACCAAGTCAATGATGAATAGCATGATTAAATTGATAGTTTAAGACACAAATGCCTACAAACGGTTATTCTTATAACTCCAAAATAAAACAATTTAACATATTACTATGAAAATGCTAATAACATGTACATCTAGTTATTAATTTCACATATAGTCATTGCTAATTTCATTCACAAAATCCTTTTTTGACATTCGACTAAGTTACTAAAGCTTTAAACACTTATGTATGAATTAGAATGGTGATCACAAGTCAACTCGATCTATTAGAGTGAAAGATTATGAATTTTTGACTTGTCCCCTCCAGGATACAATAATCTTCAAAAATTATAACTCAACAACTCTGGACAAGAGTTGAGTCCAAAGCTCCACAAATAAGAATATCTCCCTTCAACAAATAAGAACTCTTTTTTTAACTAACTCTTTCCCTCTATATTTTTATTGTATGTTGTGTGTTCTAAAACAAATGAAAACCACCCATATTTATACTAGAAGAAGTCTTCCTAGAAATGAAGAAGAAAATAAACGGTGTAGTAAATATTGACGATAAATAACTTAGAAGTTACATAGGTTACAAGAAATAATGGAGAATTAATGAAAAAAATTAGTAGTCATAGTTGACCACCTTCTGCCACTAACAACAACCTCAAGTTGAATGTTTTGTAACCACCAAATAATGGGCAATAAAACACCTTCATGGACAGTAACCAAAGTGAGTAATTAGGCATAAGAAAAGTCCACTAACGGATGGACAGTAACCAAAGTGAGTAATTAGGCATAAGAAAAGTCCACTAACGGACAGCAAAAGATAATGCCATTATTGCTAACGTTCTCTTCACATTCACTATGGCTGAGATGAAATTAGGCCTTGGACACAATTACGAGACTATTTTAATAGTACATAAATATTAAAATGCTCAAAAATACTAACGATCCCCCACTAAATTTAATATTAGACAAGAGAGAATATCATCTGAAGGAAGACTAATATACATAATGAAGGTGTACTATGCATGAACCTCCACTTTAATGAAACAATAACTTTTACTCCAAAGTCTTAGTGGTCTCAGACTTGAACTATGAATGCTTAAGGGAAATAAAATATCACTGTCCACACATAATAATCAAGGTGTTGACATGAGTTTTAAAGTCAACACGTTATGACCATGTGCTATTCCGGTTTCATCAGTGCATTTGAAAGTAAGCCCCATTCTCATAGGAAGCGACCTACTGCCAAAAGTCACATTGGTGAAATATGTAGAGTGTCCTCCTGTAAGCTTAACACTCCACCCATACGGGCTACAAATATTCATTAAGAGTTTTATCAACTCAACATTCTCAAACTATAGGAAACAATGTACCCATCTCATAGGGATAGAGTAAAAAGATACTGCATTTTTTCACGAAAAATCATCGTATGATAGTTTTTCCCTAGGTTCTTTAGTTCCAATGTTGGATTTCCTTATATATGACTCAAGGATTTATAGGCTTCAATCTCATCCCCCTATATGTGCTCCAGACCTTTTCTCCTGTTGAAGCCTTAGTAAGAGGACCTGCAGGATTATCACAATATTTGACATAATAAACATCAATGGTACCATTTGTCAAATACGATCTTTCATTACTGTGTTTTCTCCTTATATGTCTGGAATTACCGTTGTAATAATGGTTTTGAACTCTACCATTTGCAGCTTTGCTATCACAATAAATTAAAACAAGAGTAATTGATTTTTTAAAAATGAGGTATTTGAAGTAATAAATATCTTAACCAATTCGTTTCCTCACTAGCTAAAGCTAAAACAATTAGTTCTGTCTCCATGGTACAGTTAGCAATTATTGTTTAGTTTTTTTCATCTCTAACTAACAACACTACCACATAAAGTAAATACCTAACTAGTTGTAGAACATAAATCACATGATAAATTGTTCCCGACTGCATCACAGAAACCTTCATGTACAATATGATATTTTTTTTACAGAACAAACCATAATTTTTTATCCAATTAAATATCTCATAACTCTTGTTAAACATATCAAAGTTTATTATCTAGCTTGCTTGTAAACATGCCAAGTACTCCTACTGCATCTCCAATATCAGGCCTAGTGCAATCAGTCACATATATCAAACTTCCGATTATACTAGCATATTCCTTTTGATTTAATACATCATTTTCACTTTCAACAGGAATTAAGTGAAAACTTGAATCAATAGGAGTAGAAACATGCTTCCAAACAAGAAAGTTATATTTTTTCAAAATTTTCTCATCGTAATTTGAATGGTTCCAAGAATAAAATTTGTCCCACCAAGATCTTCCATATCAAAATGACTTCTATGAACATTTTTAGTTTCATCACTAACATTCATGTTAGAGCCAAAGATCAACAAATCATCAACATATAGGAAAATAATCACCTTTGAATTATGCCAAGACTTATCATATATGCACTTATCACATCCATTTGTTTTAAAATCATTTTCAATCATCCAGGAATAAAATTGTTCATGCCATTGGTTTGGTGCCTGTTTCAATACATATAGTGATTTAGTAAGTTTACATACTTTGCATTCTGGGTCTTCTTCAACAAAAGGCTCGGGTTGTGACATATAAATTTCCTTATTTAGGTCTCCATTTAAAAAAGCAGTTTTTATATCCATTTGATGAATTTGAAAATAAAATATTGCAGCCATAACAATTAAACGTCCTATGGATGTAGTTCTTGTTAATGGAGAAAAAGTATCAAAAAATTCTAGGCTTTCTAATTGTTTAAAACCTTTTGCAACTATCCTAGCCTTATATTTATCGATAGATTCATTTGGTTTCAACTTTTTCCATAAGACCCATTTGCAACCAATAGTTTAAAAATCCAGTGGTAAATCAACTAGTTTCCAAGTTTATTAGAAATTATTGATTCCATTTAATCATTTACAAACTCTTTCCAAAAAAATAAATCATGTGAAGATAATGCTTCTTTCCAAAGTGAGAGGGTCATCTTCAACAGTAAACACATAAAAATCAGGACCAAAATCTATTTTTGCTCTAGCTCTTTTACTTCTTCTTAACTTAAAATCATCAACTTCTTCATTTTTAAAAGTATAAGTAGAAGAACTAGGTAGTGAAAAAAATATTTTGTTCAATCCTTTGACCCCCACTATTTTTAGAATCAAATGGAAATTTATTTTTATGAAAAATAGCATCACCCGATATCACAAATATTATCTTCAGGATTAAATAATCTATAAGTTGTACTATTTGAAGCATAACCAAGAAAAGTACAAGTAGTAAGTTTCTTACTCAACTTTGTAATCTTGGGATCCATTAGCCTCATAGAGGCTATACAATCCCAAACTGTTAGATATCAAAAACTTGGCTTGTAACCTTTCCACAATTCAAAAGGTTTCAATTTAGAATTTTCATAAGACACACGATTCAACACATAACAAGCATTTATACAAGCTTCACCCCAAAAATTTAAAGGTGTGTGTGACTCAATAAGCATGACATTAGTCAATCAATCAAAGTTCTCTTTTTAATTTCCGCTACTTTATTAGATGAATGAGAGTAAGGATGAGTAGTTTCATGAATTATTCCCAATGATCTAACAAAAGAACTAAAGTCATTTGATTCATATTCACGACCTCTATCACTTCTAATTTTTTTTATTTTTTCTTCGAAACTGATTTTCAACCTCATGGAGATAAGTTTTGAAATTTTAAAAGGCATCACTTTTATTTTTCATCAAGTAAACATATGTAAAATAAGAAAAATTATCAAAGTGATAAAATGCTTATTACCTTCACGTGTTAAGATTTCACCAAGTTCACAAATATCAGTATGAACTAATTCAAACAAATCAGTTTCTCTTTTAACTCGAAAATGAGACCTTTTAGTGAATTTTGGTTTACTGCAAGCCTCACACTTTTAAAAAATTCTTTTTAATCATTTAGATGAATCCTAAACTACTCATGATTCCAACATAACGATTATTAATATGACACAAACGAGCATGTCAAAAGTTGGTAGAAGAAAACATATAAGCAGAATCATAAAATTTATTCAAGTCAACATTCAATTTGAACATCTTAGCTCATGCATACCCCTTCCCCACAAAATTACACTTCTTAATTGTTACATATTGATCATATTCAATAATCTATTTAAAATCTGTTTATTAAGAAGAATACGAGACATCAAATTTTTTCTCATTGAAGGAGTATAAAGTATATCTTTTAAAGTCAATACCCTTCCAGAAGTAAAACACAATTTGCAATCTCCCCTTTCAAGCACTTGAGTAGTGTGAGCATTACCAAGCATGTTGATTTTGGGCTCCTCAAAATGAGTATAAGTTTTAAACTAGTCTTTGCCATAACATACATGATGGTTAACACAAGAATCAACCCACCATCTATCAACATTCTAAACCATGTTTATGTCGGTAAACATCACCTCAAAAGGTTCTTTGGAAACATTTACCTTCGGTTAGGATCATGTTTACAAAAATCTGCAAAATCAAGCAATATGCCCATTCTTGCCACAAACAAAGCACGATTCCTTTTCTTGAACTTATTGATTTTGTACTTGGTTATTTTCACTATTATTTTTCTTGGAAGGTCTACCATTATTTTTCATGAATTTTTTCTTGTTAGGCTTCAAATAAGTATTTTTGCGAATTTCATGAGTAGCATTATACGAAGTAATTAAATTTACCTTCGTTGTGATGTTGGTCTCTTCTATTTGTAAAAGTGCATCTTAGCCCCTTGCTTCTTTTTCCATGATGATTTTCATTAAGAAGGTTTCAAGAGAGGTTTCCTTTTGTTTGTGGCACATAGTTTTTGAATTTCTTCCAAGAATGTGGAAGTTTATCTACTATGCCACAAATAATAAGGTTATCTCCAATTTTAACCTCTTCTGACCTAAGCTCTCCAACAATCATGATAAAGTCTGGAGCTTGGTCTACACTCAATTTATTGTCCACTATTTGCAAACGAAAAAAATCTACTAGCCGCATATTTTGTTCTTCCCACCTCTGCAGTATTATACTTACTCTGCAATGCCTTCCAAATTTTCTTTGCACTAAAGTATGTTCTATCATAAGAATCATAAAAATTATTAGATAGACAATAAAGTATATAATGCCGATATTTATAGGAATCACCATCTTACTTTCCAACTTTCTCTAGATGAGAAATAGTTTCATCATCACTCATAGAGGTGATGTTTACTTTATTAGAATTCTTCTCAGTTAACACATAAGAAACATTGAGAAGACTTAAGTAGAAAAGTACTTTACCCTTCCATATCTTAAAATGATTACCATTAAACTGAAATGGCTTGTTAAGGTCTCCCCATCTTTACATCCGCGGTTTTTTCAATTGTAGCAATTTTAAAATCTCCTTAAAATTGTTAGTAAAAATTTACATGGTAAAAATAATACAACATTACAACTAAAAATGAAATGAATAAATGAAATCTCTTCAGGATGAGGTGCGGATATCTCACTCTCTTTAAAGAGATTCAAGCCAAGTGCAACAAAAGTTTTCACTGTCCAGCAGTAGTCCTCTTTAACTGGTTTCATCCAAGATACAACAGTCTTCACAAATTATAACTCAGTAACGCTGGACAAGAATTGAGTCAAAAGCTCCACAAATAAGACTACCTCCCTTCAACTAGTAAGAACTCCCTTTTTTACTAGCTCTTTCCCTCTTTATTTTTCTTGTGCATTGTGTGTTCCAAACAAAATGAAAACCACTATTATTTATACTAGAAAAAGTCTTCCTAAAAATGAAGACAAAGATAAATGATATAGTAAATATTGAAGATAAATATCCTAGGAATCACATGAAATTAATAAAAAGAATTAGTAGTCATAGTTGACCACTTCTGCCACTAACAACAAAGTCAAGTTGAATGTTTTGTAACCACCAGATAATGGGAAATTTAATACATGTACAAAGAGTCACCAAAGTGAGTAACTAGGCATAAGAAAAGTCCACTAAAGGACAAAAAAAATAGATAATGCCATAATATCTAATGTTATCTTCACATTCACTGTGGCTGAAATGCAATTAGGCTTTGGACACAATTATGCGGCTATTATAATAGTACATAAGTATTAAAATGCTCAAAAATACCAACAAACAATAGAATGTACATAAAAAAGTTTACACTTATAAGTGATTTTGTTGAAGAGGTATAAAAGGTAACACTTTTATAGCGTGACTAATAACTATACAAAGACCACACTTGAAAGTGTAGTTTTATCAAATATGTGGCCTATAACATGCTACAAAGCAATGACTTTGGACTTTAAAGGGCAAACTTTACAAGCGTAGCTACTATGACAATCGTTGAAAAGTGTGGTCTAAATTCAAAGTCTAGGCCTTTTTAGGCCACCTCTGTAAAATGTTGCCTAAAGACAAAAAGTGTGGTCTTTTCTCCAAAGTCACTTTTTTTTTCTAGTTTAAGCTACACTTTACAAGGGTTTTTAAAAACCTAAAATGAAATTTACCTATTTCAAACAAAACTTTATGTGATTTATATCTCCTACATTCCTCAATTTGGACCATATTGAATACTAGAGTGATAACTGTCAATATAAGAAAGCTCAATAAATGGTAAAAACTCATCCCAATTACCCTTAAAGTCTATCACACAAGATATATAAATATCCTCCAAGTCTTGAGACCATTCAGCCTAACCATCTTTCTGTGGATTAAAATGTGCTATACTTAACTTGAGTGACAAGATCATTCTGAAACGAGCTCCAAAACTAAGAGGTGAACTCAGAATCTATATCATAGATAATGGAATGTTGAACTCCATGCAACTTCAGTAACTTCTTAATGTAATGTAAAGAATATTCTTAACCAAATAGGAAGTTTTACCGGGGAGGAAATATTTTGAATTAGTCATTTTTATTACAACCACCCAAATAGATTTATGGAGGCAGTGTGTGTGGAGTATATAAGTCCATATTTAAATCATCCTACTTTCCAGTAGGAATATTGATATCTTGATTCATTTTGCCTTGTTTCTGACACTTAGCCACAAGTTTTGCAATATCCTTCTGCATACGATTCCACCTATAAAGTTTTAATAGACCATAATACATCTTAGTAGCTCTCGTGTGAATAGAATATCAAAAAATATGAGCTTGTGATAGAATTAGTTGCCTCAACCCATAAATATCATGAAAATATAACCAACCCTCATAATGAAGCACACCATCTTCCACTTTGGAGAAAGCCTCTATAGCCTATTCAAGAATAGCTATATGCAACTTGACAAAGTTAGGACCATCCTCAAGTATTGCTTAACATCCATCATAAGAGATGATTTTGAGCCATTTTGAATAATAACTCCACCATTTTCCGAACAACCAAGAAGAACCACCAAATAAACAAGTCTTTGAACAACATGATCAACAAAGTTATAGACAACCTAGCATCTGCAACTACATAGACTTTACTAGGATGGTAAATGGCACTCATATCATTATCGTTCAATAAGTGAAGTCATTTCCTCCATAGATGATTTAAGCCCTTTTGGTTGAAGAAACATTAAAGACCCTTATTATCTGTAAACACATCTGCATTAAAACTGTAAAACGACTTCTATCAATTCTACATGGTGAACAGCCCCCGTACTGCCAACTCTAAATCAAGATTCAGGTTATTCGTCTCATGAATCATGAGTTTCATAAAGGATAGAATATAACGGTACATGTTCCATTAATACATAGCCATGTCTATTTTGGAGGCATCACAACAAACCACAAAACCATCTTTTAGAGTCAAAAGTATGACTAAAGTAAGTTGAGTCTTCAACTCCTAAAAACTCTTACTACATGCTTTAGAATTAAAAAAATTTTCCTTTATGTCAATCTAGACAAATGAAAGAAATATTAGAAAATGTTTCAACAAACCGTTAGTAGTAACCGACTAAATCCAAAAAACTCTTAATATCTAAGGGGGAAGTTGTCCAAGACAATTCTTAACTACTTTTTTCTTTAAACAATAAACCTAAATGTGCTCTCAATATATTATATGGACAAGGAATGCCACTGAACTCAACTAAAATTTACAATTACAGAACTTAGCAAACCATTGCCAATCCTTAAGAATTAGCAAGAAAATTATTAAGTGGCTTATATGCTCTTTTACACTTAGAGAATTGATCAAACTGTGATCTATAAAGACAATGACGAACATGTCCTAATACATTTTTAACACCCTTTTCATCAACTCTAGAAATTCTCCAGGAGCATTCGTTAGTCTGATGGGCATAAACATGAATTAATTGTGACCATACAGAATGGTGAAGGTTTTCTTCAAAATTCTACATTATGTGTCTTTGAGAAGATGATTGCCTAATCAAAGGTCAATTCTATTATTCCCATAGGATCCCTTAATTTTGATTAACAAAATTATACAATTATATGATCCATTGCATGCAAAGTAACTGAAGGAGCAAAAAAGAAAGGAAGTTAAGTCTACAACACTTAAGCATCACAAAGTAGGAATGAAATGAATTATGGAACCAGAGGAATGCAAAGAAAGATGGTTGTCATTCAAGGAACATTGAATCAATTCAAAAGAGCCATAATTCTAGTATCAGTCTAGGAAATTTAATCATGAAACATCCAAAATACAAATAAGAATGCAATGGAGAATAACATAAAGATCGACTCAACAAGATAAGAATCAAAGCTGCAAGAAGATCATCAAGAGAAGATATAAAAAAAAAGAAAATGAATTTGCTTTCGAAAATCTAATACATACATGAGTAAGTAAATCTGCCTCAATCAAGGAATCACGAAAAAACTTTGATCGAAGGAAACACCCTTGGGGCTTTTTTTTTTTACAAGGGATACCAACAAATCTATATTAACCTCCTTTAGTTTTAGTGTGAAGTAAACACTTCACTTGAACTTGTACTATTTTATTTTCTTTCAAAAAGCTTTGTATTCTCTTCACTGTACAATTGAAAAAAAATTAAAAAGAAAGGTTTGAGTTTACGTTTTACACGTAGAAGCTACGTCAAAGTAGAAGAACTTATTTTCACATCAGATAGGAGTTTTTGTTCAAATCTTTGTATCTCCTAAGTTCCCTTCAAGCACTAAGGAAACCCTTGAAACCATAGGAGACTAGACTAGGTACCACACCAGTTATCCAAACTAATATAAAACTAGCCAGTGTTCTTTATAATTTTGTCCTTTGCTTATTATTATTTTTTTATTACCTAATCTCTAGGATGAATTGACTATTGATAAATGTTAGCTAAATGTGGCAATCTTTTTTCACCCTTCCCCTCTCTGCACTTTCAATTGGTTTTAGAGTGGATCTCACAAATAATGTGTTTAACCACATATGAGCAAATATCTATAATGAATTATCAAATTTTGGGGGCTCTTTTTTAAGACAAAATTTGTCAAACCGACCTCTTTACGTCAATGGAGAACATTACTCTCACTAGAAAGACATAGTTAGAATTTTCGTTACTTCAAACAAACTCCAAGCATGGGAATTATATTTTAATAGAATAGTGTCCTCAAATGCTTATTTTATCTCAATATCTGATCAGAACTCCTAAGTGTCAAGTATTTGAAGATTTAAGAAAAGAATGAACACTATTTCACGAAAGGGATAAAGAAGGATGAAAAAGGTGAAGAAATAAAAGAATGAGCATCACCGAATCCACTTGACGAGTATTTGATATGCATGAATTTTTCCTTTTGTTCCAGTGTGATGAGCCCTGAAGGAAAGGATAAAATCGGCGGAATATAGGATCAGTCGGCGCGTCGTCGAGTAGATCCACAAAGAATTACATCATTGACCAATAGTCCAAGACACGAAGTGGATGTGGGCAAGAAAGGAAGGCGATCAACCAGACAAAGGGAAAATCACCGAGTTGATCGGTGATTGCCACCAAAGTCACTGAGTTATCCGTTGCAACATTAATTATGAAAACTATAAATAATAGTTTTATTACTAATTTTTAGAGCACTGAAATAAAGATAAACATTACCATATTTTTAGGTCTTTTTTATATTTTTACTCTCCAGTTTGTATGGGTTTTGAAGACTTGAAGAAGAAAGGGTTTCATCTCTTTCAATTTGGAAGTGGGTCTCCTTGATAATTTCTTTATTGTTCAATCAAGACTTTATTTTTCACCCATTTGATTTCATCATCACTGAAGGTATAATTTCTATTTCTTGTTGTGTGACTAATAACCCCCATTCTTGGGGTGTGATTTTGCGAATATGGGTTAATATTGTTGTTGGGTCTTTCTTTTTGGTAGATAAAACGTAGTTTAATGGTGTTTTCATCTAGTGGTTCTGGTTTAATATAATGCAGTTGTAGTTGCCAATAAAAGTTCACCCACGTATTTTTGGCTTGCGCAAAAGAGAAACTGTTAAACCAAGACTACTTGATTGATCACGTAAGGAGTGAGTCGACATTAGAATAAGCCCGATAGGGTGAGACCTAGTCCCATATCGTAACAATCAGCTTGAGAGAGAGAGAGAGAGAGAGAGAGAGAGAGAGAGGTAAGACGTAGGTTGGTATTCATGCGGCAAATGGGTTTTTTAGATGAAGCTATTTTAAATGGGGTAAGTTGCTCGAGAGTGAACTTATTTCCATATAAAGCTTAGCCTAGTAACTATTATTCCATGAATCTTCTATCAAAATCATGTACCCAATAATCTAGATTAGCTCGTACCGCAATCATACCCTAAGAGTTCCCCTCTTATTTCTTAGATATTTAGTCAATTTCGTTATTTTTACTACTTGTGACAAAACCCCCTTGATATTTGACACATTTTCACCCCATTTATATGAAATGTTTTTACTCGTAAATTTATTTAGATAGGAGTAATTAGAATGAAATTATAATTAACTACACATTTTCACTTCCGCCTCCTGGGACACAACCCTAGAATCGGATGGGTTATTATATTATCGACGATCCAAGGTACTTGAATCGGAAGTAGTGTTTACGGTCACGATAAGCATCAAAATGGTACTGTCGCCGGGGAGTGGTGTCAAGTGAAAATGTAGTTAAGTAGAGTTTTTATTATTACTAGTTGTAGTTTACTAATTTTTTTTCTAATTTTGTTTTCTTTTGAGTTATAATTTTGAGTGAACATGGTTGAAGGAAGTGGTGTCAAGTCAGCTGAGACAATCCACGAAGTGGAGGGTGATGTAAAATCCCAGATTTTTTTGACCAAAGACTCGAATCGTCCTTCGTAGTGAGTGAGATTTTGGCAAGGAATTTCCAATTTATTGTGTGGTAAGATGATTGGACATAATACCTTATGTTCCAAGGAGATCAAAAGAGAAAAGCCTTTAAGTCATTCCTAAGTTTTCTTAAATTTTTTATCAACTTCAAATGACCATAAATTTTAGTACAAAAAGAGTTAGGAGCCCCATAATCTATTAAATTAAAGACGTTCTATTTCTAGCCTCAAAGTTTGCTTGATTCTGATATCTGATTAATTAGTTATGAGCGCTTTACTAATGACGCATAAATCTAATAACTGATCTGCGACGGCTCCGCAACGCGGAACCAATACGGACTTCACTGCCCGGTAGAACATGATTCGGACTACCAACTCATTTTAATAAATTCTTAGAGGTGTTTTAGTCTTAAAATCCCTTAAAAGGTCATTTGTATTTACCTAAACGTGTAGAGAATCAGTTTTTACAAATCAAACCCCCTCATTCACTCCAAAGATTCTACGATCAAGAAAATATAGAAACGCTAAGGCAAAGTTCATCTTTAAAGACTTTCCTTCAAGTTCTTCAAGAAGATGATCCCTTAAGATATGTATGAATTAATGTGTTGGGTTTGTTCACACACACGCCAATCATGTCAAATTTATGCTTTAAATTCATTCTAAAAGTTGAAGCATTGATGTTGTTATATATTTATGAATTTTCTTTCATTCTTTAATTGGGATGAGATTGATTAGATTCTTGAGGAAATCAAGTCGATTATAAAGTTGTGTTTGATTAGATCCTTGAGTATGTCATGACCCAAAAGTACTCCCTAGAAATTAGGAGGAACCCTCATTTCGTGACCGGGTGTACTTGGACCTTTGGGGTCTTGTAAAAGCACTTTAACTAACATTCATTGCATAAGACATGAAAAGTAGTACGGAACCAAAACTTTTAACGAATAAATTAATAGGAAGGAAATCTTTCATAAATACTTAAGAAATCTCATCGTCACAAGCCAAACTTTAGACACGACATGTAATATCTTAGAGACACGGTCCTTTACATTAAAATCAAAATACATATTAAGTCTTAATAATAAATCTAGGAAACAGTAGACTATGTCCTCGAATATATGAGGACATACCGATTTTTGAGATAGCGAAATTCCCAAGCTTCGCCTTTGAATCTTCCAAAAAGTCATCAATCTATACTTATAAGGTATAAAAAGTATAAGGTTAGTACAATCAATGTACTAAGTATAGCACATGCATAAACATGAAAAAGGTACATTTTAGTAAAATAACATTTCATGAAATTTAAGTAAAACTTTCAATGATATAAAGCAAAACATCATAAGAATCATCATGTAGCACATAGAGGAGAATTTCCATAGTTTTATCCAAAAAGGCACTCTTTACAGTAACTTCCCAAGAATATTACAGTGAGCTCAAAAATAACATTACAGTGAACGAATTTGAACTTTAACAATAAATCATTTAAGGCATTCACAATGAATTATCCTATTCTAAATGAGTGAACTTTCAAGGCCAAGCGAAAGAGAAAGTGAACTCATTTTCCATAACAGTTTCCCTACCTCGGGATTATCCTAATACTCATTAAGGTAAGACATGAAGGAAGTATGCATATGCCTCCTTCAATACACACCAAAGAAATCCTCATGATTACCCCTTTCAGCTTACTCAACTCGGGAGAGTCAAGCGCCTCAATCAATGACAAGACATCAAAAGTCACCCAACAAACCACCAAAGTCTTCCCTTTCGGAATGCCTACTTAGTGAAATGAGTACATAGCGTCCCATACCACCACCTACCCCAAGTAGTACATTCTTTTAGAAGGTTTGGCACCAAGTCTTCTCTTTTGAAAGGTCCTACCTAGTGGAATGAGTAGATAGCGTCCATACCACCACCTACCCTAAGTAGTATGTTCTTTTAGAAGACTTAGTTCAATCAATTGTTTTGTGGAGCGTTACCTTAACCGACATAGCTAGACATGGAATCCCGACATTAACCGCTATCGGATGAGGGATCGTTACTTTCCTAGAGTAAGGTCATTCTTTTTAGAGTTTACAAAGATTTCCCAATGGATACACCTATGCAGGCATATAGTTAAGGTATAAGGAGATTGCTAGTAAGTATCTCATTCTCTACTCACGAGGAGTACTCATCTCAAGAGGTACATTGGAATACAACATCTCAACTCACGAAGTGTAACCATCTCTTCTTCATATCCTCTCGGTGCTAGACATAATCCCTGTGGATTCTAAAATCATTAAACTATAGGTTAAGGATAGCTAGTGAAAACCACATCTCAACTCACTAAGGGAATTAATCCTCAGACCTATCTTATAAATCTCTTAGGATGTCGTGAGGTTGCTACTAAACACTTCATCTCAACTCACGAAGAGTATTCACCTAAAAAATCTTCTATTTACTAAATTTAACTCCATGCATTCATATTAGTGTGTGTGAGTACTTGTGAGCACATCTTGCATATAAACATCATTTCATTAACATTAGATTCAATACATGCTTTAGTACTACATTCATCAATTTACACACTTTACATGCTTCACAAGTCATATACTTTACCTAGGCATAATCTAAGCCAAACATGCTATTAAACTTCACAAAACACAAGACAAGACTTATCTTCAATATCACTTCATTTCATATACTAAGCCTTCAAATCCACACTCACAAAACATACTAAGTAATATCAAGTTCATCAAATAAACACCGCCACCAAGAAGGTGGACCATGCCACTCAAAAATAATTCATCATAAGAACTACACAATATAGGCAACCTCACCATTTAATCAATCCATCATCCACTATAATCAATTTCTCAATATTTCAATATAATAAGTCCCTTAGGGCAGTATATAAACCAAAACAACAACATAAGAAAACCAAAGTTCATACCTTACCCAAACATGCTCATTTAACCCGTTTCTTAAGCTAACAGTTAGAAACATGCATATACATGAGTTAATTAGTTTTTTAACATGAAAATAATCAATTCATACAATAATAAACATAGTTAAATCATTATAACACTTTTACAAGAGGACCCATGCTTAAAATCAAAGATAGAAGAAAATAGAGTTTGAAAAACCTTTTTGAAATGACTCCTTGAATGGATGAGGGTTGAAGGATGGATACCATACCTCAAAGTGAAGGAAAAGCACTAATTTTTTTTATTAAGACACACGTCCAAACCATACCTTCTTTCCTTCCTTGAGTCTTTGATTCAATGGTGAATTTGAGAGAGTTTTCTTTAGAGGGAGTTTCAATATTTGAAATAAGGGGTCTTTTCTAGGTTTAGGGGTTAAAACTAAATCAATTTGACTTAATAAACCTAAAAATATAATTGTATGGTCCTAAACTACTTGGGGTGAATTTACACAAAACACCCCAAGTAGGCAGCAAACACGCAACAACTTTAACAGGTGCCAATGGACGACCCAAGTTTCTGGGCGTCGTTTGATCGACGACCCATGCTCCTTGGTGTCGATGGATTCAGAGACTGGTTTCATGGTAGTATATACCTCCCACAAAGAATGGTATGCCACCCCTTAGTCGACGGGGCATCGATGGGACTACGCCCAGTAGACTTGCTCATTGATTGAGCAGTGGTTTTTGCACTTTTGTTTAAGTCTTGGGCCCTTTATATAGGGACCCCTATGGGTCCTAGATGGGGTCGTGACCGGACGTTAAACCACTAAACAAAGTTTTATAGGCATTTGGAACACCTCACATCAATTTGAACCAAGACTAACACGTAAAACTCATTCAAACACAACAAGATGCTAGAACACTTTCTAAGGCACACCTTCCGAACGTCATGGACGTTCTTAGACATTTTACCTCAAAACTTAACAAAGCTTCACACACTACGTAAAAAAACTAAGTTAAATTGTTTTAACTTCAAATTAACTCAATAAACACTCATGAGGTTGTAGTTTACCTTAGTTCGTTTGTGGGCGTTACAGAGTACATGTAAAAGGTATCTAAATTAAAGAGAAATTGAGTAAGAGAATCGAATTTAGGCGAATTGAGATTAGAAAATAAGGAATAAAAACTCAGACAAGGAACTTGTAGCAGTTCCATGACGGACATGTTCCTTCAATGTGTAAATTTTCTCTCTGCATTGTGGAGAGGTCGTGGACTCCACTTCTTCAAAAATTATATGGGGCAAACATTTTAAATCATCTTCGCATTCGGAATTGATCTCCATACGGTGTTTTCAATCATTTCTCATGCTTAAATATATAAAAATACTCCTAAATATAAATATAAATTTCTACCACAAATCACAACCTTTAATTCATAAATCACATTCAAGGTAGTGTTAAGAGTTAAATTTTGAGAATTCATTCGAACATTCTAAGAAAGTCCCTTTGAGATCTTTAAGGAGTCTGTAAAAATTTCTAATAACTTGTTTTAAGATTTTAGACAGTGAGTATGAGAGTGAGAAAAATTTATTCATGAGTCTACCTTGTCATCATGAGGTCTTTCATATCACAAATCATAACTCTTGAATTCATAATTCACATTCAAGATAGTGTTAAGAGTAGAATTCAAGAAAGTCGTTGAGTTCAATTGTGAATCCTTTAAGATAAACTATTGATTTGAACTAAATTTTGAATAAATAAGTTAGAGAATAAGAAGATTCGTATACATTAGTTGCATATAGTTAGGTTGATCATCGAGTCGAGTTGTTTCATGCCAATAATTTTTCATGAACTTCGTAAGTTGAACATCTTTCAGAGAAGTGGTATATTCATGTTCCAAGCCTTTAAGTGTTGAGTTCCTGATACCTTTTTAGAAACATCATTGAGTAATTGAGTTGAGTAGTTCATGTCCATAATTCCGCATGAACCTCATAAGTCGAACAATCTTGAGATGAGAAGTATCTTTTAGTCCTTGATTTGAGTAGTTCATGCCCATAATACCGCATGAACTCTCTGAGTTAAGAAATCTTTAAATGAGTAGTACCATTGAAGTTCTGGACTTATAAGCATTGAATCCTATCTATGGCTATCAAAAACTTGCATTGAGTCATTCATGTCCATAATTTGGCATGAACCCTATATTAAGAAGTCTTTTTTACGAATTGTTTTAACTTTGTTATAAGACTTAGGCTTCAAAGTTGAGTAAAGAGCAAGAGTCAAGAAGAATAAGTTTATTTCAAGTTTCATAAGTCCTTAACATACACTTTAACCTTGTTTTAAGACTTAAGTTGATTTAAAGTTGATGTTTTTTCTTCAAAGTAATATATGGGATTTTCCCGAAGAGGTGCAAAAGAAATAGTTTCACATTTAAATAAGAACAAAAATTGATATTTCCGAAGAGTATTTAGTCTAGTTTTCAAAAAAGAGAAATATCATTCCCAATGAAGCAAGTAGAGAAACTAAGATTTTCAAGATAGCCTTTGAGCTATGTTTTGAGCACTAGTCTCACATGAGAGAAGACGAATAAGCTACTATATTTTGAGAGTAGTATTGAGCACCGAATTAGAGACGAGCATGAGTTCAGACAACTCATGTCTCCATAAAACCATGTGGCCACCATGGGTAGAAGAAGGTCATACTTTTTATATGAACCCTTCTCACAGTAGACTAGTTGATCCATTAGGTAGTTCAGGTCCTATACCTTTGGCGGGGTATAGGATGCACTGGAAGAATGAGGTAGATCGTTATATTATCACTATAAATCTTAATTGATAGTTTTAAGTTAGAGAAATTCCCACAAACGTTATTGTATTTTTTTATGCATCAGTAATTGTATTTTCATATATATATTTTAGAGTTATGTTGTATCCTTGTTCAATACACAGAGTTAACATCATGTTTTAAACAACTTTTCTTTATATTGCACTTGTTTAAAATATTTATATAGAAATGAGTTCCTTTAAGTATCAGGAGTTGAGTATTAAAAGTTGAGTACCTTAAGTTGAGTATCTTGAGTGTATCTATTCTTCATTGAGTCGAGTATCATATCTTTGAAGTTTAGTATCTAATCTTTGAGTTGAGATTTTTTTCCTTGAGTTGAGTAATATCCAATAGAGGTAAGTATATTTCCTTTTTATCAAGTTAGAAGCTTATGTTTATGATATATAATTCTCGTTACATGCTCTTACATTCCACATATAAGCCATTTGGCCTGAATCTTCTCACGATGCAGACAAAAGTGTTTAGGATCATCAACATAAGCTTCCTTGATACATCCGAGAGTTTGAGCTAGCTATGGTGAGCCTCCTTGATTCTGGAGGATTTCATTTACCTTTCATTTATGTTAGTTGTTAGGATGTCATGGGTCTTGTCTTGACTTTTATGTAACCAGAGGCTTCATAAATAGTCTATATAGTTGAGAAGTCTATATTAGTCATTTATTATATTAACGTTTTAAATACTCAAGTTGCATATTTTATGGCGAGTTGAATATATTATTTTTATTCATAATTTTTTATTTGAGTTAAAGCTCTGTAAAGTTGAGTTTCTAGATTTTTTTTTGTTTTAAGCTTTTGTATGCTTGAGTTAATCTTCTGCTTGTAGTCAACGAGGATGAGGTTCGCTTGGGGACCAACAATAGTCTTCAAGTATCGGCCTCTTCTAGGGTATAGACTAGTGTTGTGAAAAAGTTACTATCAGAACACAACATATAAGTGTCCTAGGGTGTCAGTGAATCCTTGTCAAGTCGGATCTTGTTTATGGTTCTGAGGGCCCAACTTCTATAAACAAGGTACTACTAACATTTAAGAAAAGTTTTCCCTTCTCTCATATTCTTAATCTTGCAATAAATCTAAGTCATAGAGATCTATTCCAACTCATTCATTCTCATATTCATTTATACTAGATATAGTTAAAAAGTAAAGCATAAATATCCTTATGGATGAGTTGTTCTTAGCATGATTTTTGAGGAAGTCATGAGACTTCAGAAGACTTGAGAGAAGCCCAAGAGTAAGTGAAGTGTTCAGTTTGAGAGGAATGCGCCCATATTCATGGGAATCGTGCGCGTGATCTAAAAGGTTGGTTGTATTCTTTTCCTTAAGCCCTTTTTTAGCTGAGATCTTTTTAAAGAAGTATGTTTAGAACTTGGGTAAGATTTTCTGCCAAAAAGGGTAGCATGAGTTATGAGATCATGACCAATAGTAGTGAAAGAGCCCACAGTTAGAGGAAAGCATGAAGAGGTTTGGTAATCCTAGAAAGGGAGATAGTGTTTTGAAGAGCTACATTAATATAGTCATGTACGTATTAAGTTAGTAAAGAGGAGCTTTCCCTTATGTGTAGACTAATAAATCATGAGTTGTTCATATTCCGTCGTAAGAGGTAGAGTGTGGCTTAGCTAGAAGAAAGGTCACGATTAAGTGTCACTGTGCTAGTAATGACTAATTATATATGGTGAGTAGAAGGGAAAGTGTATTCATAAATGATAGATATAAGCAAGGCTTATGTTATGTTTCAGAGCATCATGATTTTACAAAATGTTATAGAACTAATTATGTAATGAGGTATAGCATAATAGGCGAACAATCATATTGATATTCATGTTTAGTAATGAACATTAATCTTAAATTTTGGATGAGTGTCATGATTGAAAGAACGGTAGCATGAGGATAATACTATTAGACTTGATATTTGATCTAGAATACTTGACATAGAGTGGGTAAAGAATTGAGGTTAGCTGCAATGAGTATAAGTGGTACAAGTGATAGACCCTAATATTTAGATAATAGCAATGAAGTGTCGCTAAGTATCAAGAGTAATGAGATGATAAACAAGTGTATCAAGGGGTACGTAATTAGAAGAGGTTAACAGAAACCCCTTATAAAGAGAGCTTGGTAGCCAAGAGATAAACTTCTCCCAAGTATTATCATAAAAAGGATGTAGACCAGTTTAGAGATGTGGATAGGTCCATAACTTTGAAGTTTTAGATTTAGACCTAAGGGGAAGATTATACGATGACAAATCAAGTCAAGTGTTTGAGAGTACGATAGTACAGAGTTCCAAAGAGTTTGGAGGATATATAGTTTTAGATGTCCTTTTAGTAATGAAGTTGTTAGAGTACAAATTTTGAATGTGGTGGTAAAGAGTAGTAAACTTGGCATGACATTTCTTATAGAGAGGTATAGAATCTGAACTTAAGTATTTGTGTTAAGATTGAATATAGTAAGATGAAAAAAATAAGACGTAGACCTGAGTAAAATTAAACCATTCCATACAAACTCCAGTTATCATTCGAGGACGAATGATCCCAAGAGGTAGATATTGTACCATCCAGATTTGTTTATATGAGCTAAGGCTTGAACCGTCCTTCGTAGCAACTGAGATTTAGAAAGGAATTTAAATTTTTTTGAGTGTTAAGGTTATTAAAGATGACACCTTAAGTTCCAAGGAGAGAAAAAGAGAAAAGCGGCCAAATCATACCTATGTTTTTTTTTTAATTTTTGGTCAACTTCAAATGACCATAACATTTAGTATAGAATATTTAGGAGCCCCATATGATATTAAATTATAGACCTTAAAGTCCTCTTTCAAAAGCTTCTGAGTTTCCTCAATTTTAATCTATGAGTAAACTTTTATGAGTGCTTCACTGAGGACACGCAAACTGGCAATGCAGAACCAATATAGACATAACTGACGGTGAAAATGATCCGACTCCCAATTTCTTTTAATTAAATTTTGAGGGTTATTTTGGTCCTTAAAACCCTTAGAAGTTCATCTAAATTTCCCTAAACATGTAGCAAAATAAGTTTTAACAAATCAAACTCGCTCATTCACTCCAAAGATTCTAGGCTCAAGAAAATCAAGAAACACTAAAGCAAAGTTCATCATTCAAGATTTTCCTTCAAGATCTTCAAGAAGATGATTCCTTCAGGTATGTAAGCTTCCATAGTGTTGAATTTCATCTTAAAAATTCATTCAAAAAGTTGAAGCATTGATGTTCTTGTTATATATTCATGAATTTGCTTTCATTCTTAAATTGCACTGAGATTGATGAGTTTCTTGAGGAAATCGAGTCAATTCTAGAGTTGTGTTTTATTAGATCCTTGATTGCATGTGTTGGGCATCTAAATTTAAAGAAAAATTGAGCAAAACAATCAAATTTAGGCAAATTGATGTAAGAAAACGAGGAAGAAAAAGTCGCGGACCTTTTCCTTCAGTGTGTATATTTTCTCTCCACATCACGAAGAGGTCGCAGACTCCACTATTTTAAAAATTATTTCGAGCAAACATTTAAATCATCTCCACGTCGCGAGCTTGTTGCCTGACAGTGTGTTCCAACCATTTATCATGTGGAACTATCTAAAAACTTTCGCTAACATCAAGGTTTATTTACTACCATAAATCACAACCTTGAATTCATCAAACACATCTAAGGTAGTTTTAAGGGTTAAGTTTTGAGAATTCATTCAAACATTCTAAGAAAGTCGCTTTCAGCTCTTTTGAGGAGTCTTCTGCAATTCTAATAACTTTTTTCAAGATTTGAGTAAGTGAATATGAGAGTGAGAAGAATGTATTCATTAGTCTACCTTATCATCGTGAGGTCTTTCATATAATGAACCATAACTCTTTAATTCATAATTCGCATTTGAGGGAGAGTAAAATAGTAGAATTCAAGAAAGACTTTGTGTTCAATTGTAATCCTTTTGAGATCAACTACTGATTTGAACTATGTTTTGAAGAAGTAAGTCAGAGAATAAGAAGAGTCATATACACGAGTTCCATATTGTTATGTAGACCATCCAGTAAAGTTGTTTTATGCCCATAATTTTACCATAACTTCGTAAGTTGAGCACCTTTCATAGAAGTGGTACCTTCAAGTTCCATGCCTTTAAGTATTGAGTTTCTAATCCCTTTTTAAAAGCATCTTTGAGTAATTGAGTTGAGTAGTTCATGTCCATAATTTTGCATAAACTTTATAAGTCGAACAATCTTGAGATGAGATGTATATTTGATCCTTGAGTTGGGTTATTCATGCCCATAATTCCACATGAACCCTCTGAGTTGACAAATATTGAAATGAGTAGTCCCATTAAAGTTCTTGAGTTCTAAGTATTGAGTCCTATCTATTGTTATTGAAAACCTTGCATTGAGTCATTCATGTCCATAATTTGGCATGAACCCTATTTTAAGAAGTCTTTTTTTAAAAATTCTTTAACTTGGTCACAAGTCTTAAGCTTTGAAGTTGAGTAAAGAGTAAGAATTTAGATCAAAGTCAAGATACAAGAAAAAGAAGTACATTTCAAGTTTCATAAGTCTTTAACAAACATTTTAACCTTGTTTTATGACTTAAGTTGATTTAAGTTTAGAGTAAAGTTGAAGTCTTTTCTTCAAAATAATATATGAGATGTTCCTAGAGAGGTTTTACAGAAATATTTTCACATTTAAATATGAACGGAAACTAAGATTTCTAAAAAGTCTTCAGATTAGTTTTCAAAAACGAGAAATAACTTTCAAAATGAAGCAAGCAGGGAAACTGAGATTTCCAAGATAGCATTTTTAAGCACCAATCTCAAATAACACAAGAACAATGTTTTTAAAATATAATATCTAGTGTATTTTGGGTGTAGTATTCAACATTGCATTGGGGACGAGCATGAGTTCAGATAGATCATGTCTCCATGAAACCATGTAGCCACAATGGGAAGAAAAGATTAATACTTTTTAGATGAACCCTTCTCACAGTAGACTAGTGGATCCATTAGGCAGTTTAGGTCCTATAACTTTGGCCGGGTATAGGATGCGCTAATAGCGTGAGGTAGATCAATGTATCATTACTATATCTCTTAAATAATAGTTGTCGGTTAGAGAACTCCCGCAAAAGTTATATAAATCAGTTAATTTTATTTTCAGATACATTTCAGAGTTATGTTGTATCCTTGTTATATACACAAAGTTGATATCATGTTTTAAAACAACTTTTCTTTATATTGAACTAGTTTAAACCGGTTTACATTAAAATGAGTTCATTTAAGTAACAAGAGTGGAGTATTTCGTGTCGAGTACCTTAAGTTGAGTATCCTGAGTTGATATATGCTTCATTGAGTCAAATATCATATTTTTGAAGTTTAGTATCTAATATTTTCCCTGAATATCTTTTCCTTGAGCATTTCCGTTGAGTTGATTAATATGGAAAAGAGGTAGTAAGTTTCCTTTTTATCAAGTTTCAAGCTTATATTTACGCTTTAGAATTTCCTTTACATGCTCCTACATTCAACATACTGAGTCATTTGGCCTGCATCTTCTCACGATGAATACACAAGTATTCAGGATCATCAATAGGAGGTTCGTTGATACAACGCAGAGTTCGAGTTAGCTATGGTGAGCCTCTTTGCTTCAGGAATATTTCATTTATTTCAGTTGTTAGGATATCGTAGGTCTTTTTCCAACTTCCATCTTTACCAGTTAAAGGCTACATCGTTAGTCAGTATAGTTGAGAATCTTTATTAGTCATTTATTTTATTAAATATTGAAAGACTTAAGTTGCCTATTTTATGGTAAGTTTAGATATTATTTTTCTTCAGAGTTTTTTATTTGAGTTAAAGCTTTGTAATGTTGAGTAAATCGAATTTCATTCAGTTTAAAGCTTTTTCATTCTTATGTTAGTCTTCCACGTATAGTCAGACTGGATGAGTGTTTGCTTGGGGACCAACAATTGTCATTGAGTGTCGGCCATGTCTAGGATGTAGACTCAGGTTATGATATGTGACTTCAATCTAACTGCGTTGGTAACTGAGCTGAATGACTTGACCACCAAAATCTCAGAGGTGGAAAACCAGTGCAAGAGTAAAGGGAGGTACATTCCTCCTTATGATCGAGTAAGGTCTAGAAACAATGAAGATAAATGTATCGAGGATGGGTTATTGATCATTCTCCAAAAGCCTCATGACCAAGATAAAATGCTAGAGGCGATGAAGGAAAATATGGAGGTACTAAGACAAATGTGTGACTCTTACTCAAGGCCAATCAAGTTTATCAAAGACCTCATGGACCACACATTGACTCATCTATATGCAAGCATAAAGGAGCATTACCTAATGGCATTAGGCCTAAACCCAGAGATAAAGGTTAACCGATAGCTAATATCGACCCACGACCTTAAACAAGGGGATTCATGGGAGGCAATTGGAACGACCGGGGAGAACCCTCAGAATTAACATGGCGCATTTAACCACTCGAAGGTCTTGTACAAGCCCATAGACATAGTTCATCACATTGTCATAGGAAATTTAGCGGAAAATTTATAACTTTTCATAACACATCATATGCTTGAAACATCACTTCATATAAACATAAAATAGTGCATAATACAAAGTTAGACTCTAAGTCTCTTTTGCCATCATAGACTCAACATCAATAGAGAAGAATAGGGACACGATCCTTCACAACAAAGAATTATATCTAAGCTATTACATAAACTTTGAATAGAAACTTGACATTGGAAATTCATCAATCATAAGGATCCAATTCTTGAGATTGGGAAACATCTATCTATCCCTTAACTTTTAAGAGACATACTCTAGTCATCCACAAATTAAACTTTCTGTAAAAAGATGAATAAGAATGGTATTAATACAAGAATGCACTAATTATGGCAACCATGTCAAACCATTCATTTAAAGAGGAAATTTTGTTAGAAACCATGCACCATGCCTTTTAGTGAACACCTCATTATCATTGACACAATAAGCATCATACAATTCATATACCTCATATAGACATGTACAATGGTCACAACATCACATAAACCCACAAAACTCATTTAAGGCAAGGCACATTTATTACTTTCATAATATCACCGTTCTTTTATTTTCTTCATGTACCCCAAAGTAACTCTCTAGTAACACTTGGTGCAATGCATGAATAGTGTCCTATTCTACCATCCACACTCAATTATCACATTAAGGTCACCAAGGTGAACATTTGTCACATCCCGAAACCACACCCTCGAAGATAAGACATTCTCGGAACGCAACCGGCGTACTTGATCTCTCAGAGGTCTTGTACAAGCCTTTGTCGTATCGTTCATCACATAGACATAATGAAAAGTAGTTCGTAATTAATACTTTTCACAAAACATTAGAATATCTTTAATAACATCTTTCATTGGAAATCATAGGAAATATTAACTCTCAATCTAATCAAAGCTTAGTCATGAGAATACTTGTGACATGGCCCATACATCAAAATATAGAAATACTTAATCTATTACACTACTTTGATAAAGGAAATAAAAGACATCGTATGCCCTCGAGTCAAATGAGGACATACTTAAATTTCAGTTGAATGATGCTACAATCCAAGTCTTGCTTCCCAAAAGCTCCTCACCTACCAATCACTATAGAGATTAATAAAATCGTGGAATTAGTACAAACACATGTACTAAGTATTGTATAATGCATAAAATCATTAAAATGGACATTTATTTGAAATATGCATCTTTCTCATTTAAACATCATAATATAATCATAACAATAACATTTAACACCTTAAAAACACATAAGAAATCTCTTAATCAATTTTAGAACATTTATATTAAATTTTTACAATGAACTATTTCACTTTACAGTTACTATTTCTTAAGGTCACAAGGAACTCTTCCTAACATGCAATCCTCTCACTACAAGCTATCCTAAGACCCACTTAAGTAAGAAAAAGAGAGACTGACCATACAACCTCTCTAGGCACACCTAAATAATCCTTAAGACAACCTATAACGAGACCAACACACACTTACAAGACATTAACCACATAAACATGAGATCCTCCAACCAAAGGTGATTCTATGTCTCACTTGAGTGAGTTGTGAAACGACCACCTATACAATCCCTTACATACATACTAAAGAAATCCAATAGAATACCTAAAATAGAATCATTCACACTTAATACAACAACATATATATGAGATGAAATTCTCTTTCTAAAGGGTATCAAAAGACATACTTAAGTAAATTAAGAAGATAACGTCCATGATTGACCTCTTCAACATTACCTAAATAATCATTAAAACTACCTAAGGCTTAGATCTTGTCTGCATAATCAACCAACTTCCCTAATTAGAGTCATTATTAAGACTTATCTAGGTAACATACGAAGAGACCATTTCCATGCCCCCTTCACACCTTAACTAGAAAACCCTTTACTACTATATATAAGTACATATTTATTTAACATGCTTTCCTATCTTAAGTCATTACATCCATTTGTTCATTTAAGACTCATTCACCACATAAGGACATTCAAGTTATGGTCTTGGAAAAGACCTAAGGACTCTAACTAACACTTACAAAGCCTATTGTGAATTGTTTAGCTAACGTCCCATACCACCACCTAAACTTCATAGAACTTCTGTAATGCTAATAGGTCTCCCATATGATGGGAATATGCAATAACCGACATAAACCATGATAGATAGACATGGAATTCGGAGTTCTAACCTACTTCGATGAGGGTGTTCTACTTGCCAAGGGTATAACTAAGACACATCCCATGTAGGCACATGGTTAAGGAATATGAAGGGTTTTGTGCACTCTAGTCCCATTCTCAAGTAGAGCTACCTTGTACTCTATCTCCTTTTCAAGTAGAGCTACTTCCCATGACATAATCTCTCGGTAGTTGCCTTTGATCTCATAGAGTAATTGACACTAAAGGTTCATACAAAGGGGTTCCATATCAAGTTCATAACCCAATTCCATTCACCCTACCAAAGACGTCCACTAGGGATACCTTTCAATGGCGGCTTAGGTAGCTCATTATGACTTTCCTAAGGATGATATGATGTTGTGCGAGACAATCAACCCTAAGTACATCATCCTTTACATTAAGGATACCATTATGGTTCTTTGACTTCAACATTCATAACCTTACCACTAGGTTAAAGGTTCCACATACATGAGTTTCTTAACATCATCTAAGGTTTCACATATCATTCATTCATACATTATAAGGGTGCACTAATCCTACCTAGTCAAGATATATCATATTCACATATCATTCATACATGTATCAAGTGAGGGACACAAGTCTATCAAACAAGACACAACATTCCTTACCATATTCCATATAACATATCACTGTTTGATGCACTTAGGATTGACGCTTATCATATTTATTTCATGTTATACATTACTATATCATCATAGATATAACCATCACAACTCATAAAGTCAAGTTTGAACAATCATGCATCTACATCTAAGACTTTAGATATAAACACATAGTCATAGTCTACATGATCTCCTAACATACATAGAGAGAACACATACTTTCACATTACTTAACATATAGATAGATATGCTCATACTTCACAGAATTAAAACACAAATCATCATAATACTTCAAATAGTTCCGACAAGGCCATGATCACCATAAAACATAATGTAACGCCGACAAGGCCACATCAATTGCAAGTAAGGCACATAACACCGCCACCATAAGTGGACCATACAAATCACAATATAATTGAAGTCTAATTAACATAAAATAAAGAGAATTAGGGCAGCAAACCACCACTATGTTCTCAACACTTCAATCCAATGTCAAATTATCCAATTCAATACTATAAAGCCCTTACCTATGACCATGACATCAATTAAATATAAAAATTATAATACTCAATGCAACTAGGTCAATTCAATATAAATTAAAAAATCTAAGACAACCTAGATATCAATTCAATACAATTGTTACGTCAATCGATAGACAATAGAAAACTACACTAGACTTTAAAAGCATAAAATCTAGATCATTTAACCCATAAAGTAGTGAAAAACTAGGGTTCATCAATTACATGGGTTCATAGGTTAATTGAGTTAAAAGAATCTAATTAACTACACCTCAATCAATATACAATGCTTTAAAACCTTTAATGCATGAATCCATGGATGAATGGATAATTCATCTTTAAAAACTTTAGAAAAATTCTTTGAATTTGGGTTCCCTGATGAATAGAATTTAAAGGATAAAAAACCATACCTCAATATATATAATCCTCCAATATGATGAAGTATCAACACTCAAACCTCCAATCCAATCCCTTCCTTGATTATTTGCTCCAATGGAGTTCTAAAGAATTTCTAAGGGAATTTGGGTTTTGATTTTTAAAAATGAAATCTTCTAAGTGTTCAATGCTTGTAAACATTTTTAAAATACCCAAAATACCCTTAAAGAACCTCCAAGCTTCTAATTTGGATGTGGGATGAATTTACATTTTCAGCCCTAACAATACAACGAACTGGGTAGGGAGGCAGTCCTGAATGACGGATGGCCATCAATGGCCCGTCCCTGAACCAACGGACCATCCTGTTGGTCCATGGTTTGGGACAAAGGCTGGTCTTTTGTTTGGAATCTCCAACTCCTAAGTGTCCACTTATGCCCCCTCACCTACGGGGTTTCGACTGACCGACTGGGCATCGATTGCCTCTGTAGGTTGGGCTGCTTTTTGACTATTTGGGCACTCTTGAAGGGTCCTTCCTCAAGGATCCTTGGATGGTACTTTTGGATGTTAGCCCGTATGTTGTCAACCCAAATATTTTTGTATGCGAGTTTAGTACCTCTCACATGAATTTCATCCTTATGGAACACGTAAAACTTAACGAAACATTTCTAATGTCATGGACGTTCTTAGACGTTTGACCTCCAAACATCATTAAACATAACACAATGCCTATAAACACTATAATAATTCATATAATGACCACATTATCTCATAAAACACACATATATTCATATAGCCATATATAAGACACATAGGTGACTTAGTCGTCGAAAGCCTTGGTCGTCCCTTGATTTTCACTTCACAATCACCTTAAACACTAGACACTGCCTCAATACCACCTTTTAGACCAATTTATGACCATAGACAATAATGACAAACATGTTAGGCTCTGGCTTCACCTAAGTAATTTGAGGGGTGTTATAATCTCCCCCACTTGTACAACATTAGCCCTCGAATGACACCCTGCCACTCTCCAAACATTTCCAAGAATAGAGATTCAATTAGAAACTCATGACCATAACATATAACACATTATACAATACAAACATCTAAGAAAACATCAATTTAACATAATCAAGAGGATCACAACACAACAATAAGCTACATTGAATTCAATAACTCATCATGCTATAATACTCACATCTTTCATTCGAAATAGCAAAAAAAAAAATTTTATATTAAATATAATGCTCATATAGATAAGTTATAACAACATTACAACAATGTTATACCATAGAATGAATTAGTAAAATTTTGCAAAATTGCACAGTGAACTATGCAATTTTTCCAAAAATGCAACTTTTAGGCAATTCATGATGGAAACACACTTCTATGCAATGTAGAACCACATAAACACATCTTACAAAATAATCATAACTTCGTAAAATGCACAACGCAAGGAATCAATGAAATTCAATTTCGACAAGACCCCTAAACACAATGCACATGTAACATACATCTATGACTTTCTACTCTCAAACTTTAGTTGAATAGAAGAGATAAGAGAATCAATCAACACTCCACTACTCAACGTACTCCCCCACTTAGAAGGAAATCATAAAACTAAGGACAAACAAGGAATTACCATCATCATCATGTTTATCCGTCTTTGCTCATCTACTCTAGAGTGCATAGAAACGTCTCATATTTGGAGCATCATCGTTTGGAACATTAGCAACAACTTGCTTACCCTCTCTTCTTCTGGCCACAATGGTAGGACATTCTCTCACCTTATGATAATCATTTCCACAACCAAAGCAATCACTACTACCAGCTAGACATTTCCCATATTGTTTTTTTTCCACAAGTGACACTTGTAGGCTTTTCATTTTGAGAACCACCTACTCTCTCAAATTTCACCTTAGCACTCCTAGGTTCTTATTGAGCTTGAGTCCTCTTCTTGGACCTAAGTTGATATTGATTACTTGAACCACTCCTTTTCAAGTTTCTAGATATCCTCTTAAGTTTGGACTCTTCAGTTGATCGGGAATACACCATGAGTCTATCTAGGTTCATATCATCATGTAGCATGGCCGTATGACATTCTTCCCTCACTACATCGGCAACACCCGTCACGAACCAACTAATGTCATCCCTAGAGTTAAACACAAGGGACAGAGCATATTTAGACAACATAGGGAGCTTCAAATAGTATTTCTAAACACTCATATTGACATCCTTGAGATTGATAATCTCCATTTCCTTAACCTCCGTCCTCTCACGGGGAAAGTACTTTCGAATAAAAGCTTCCTTTAGTTCTTCCCACTCAATACACTCGACTCAAATGACCTATTGCCTTTCCATTGTGTGTACCACACTTGACCAACACCATTCAATTGATATGAAGCCAACTCCGCTTTCTCTCTAGAACTCACTCCCAAATCATGCACTATCTTATACACCTCATCAATAATTTCTTGGGGATCCTCCCCACCCTTAGAACCAAGAAAGATAGGAGGATTCATCCTCACAGAATCTCTCAATCAAGATTTCATTGTGCTCTCCACAACATTTACTCATGGATCCACCATACTCAAATTCACTTGAGTAGTCACAGCTCGGGCTAAGGCAAGCAAAGCCTCTTTAATCGCTCTATTAGTCAATTCGGGGGTAACCACCGGAACATCATTACCTTGACCTCCAATAGGGACTTGATCACCTTGAGCACCTTTAGTAACTTGCTCAACTTTAGGAGGAATGTCTTCATTCCCATCATTCTCCTCAACTCTCCTAGTCGGTGTCCTCCTTGTATTTACCTTTCTAGACATACAAGGAAAAACATAAGAAAAGAGTTATCATAACTTTCACTCTACGACACAACATAGGATAAGAAAAGAAGGGAAACTCTACCGTCATATAGCCTCTCGCCCATAGATACGCTCAACTCACAACGATGGTCAAGACTCTACTAGATCGGACTTGACGTGACTTTTAATTCCTAAGACTACTTTCATAACCTATGCTCAGATACCAAGTTTGACACATCCCGAAACCACACCCTATAAGATATGACATTCTAACCAGCGTACTTGAGCTATCAGAGGTCTTGTACAAGCCCTTTTAATATCATTCATTGCATATACATAATGAAAAGTAGTGCGGTATTAAAACTTTACACAAAATATTAGAATAAATTTGATAAAATCATTCATTAGAAATCATAGGAAATACTAACTCTCATTCTCATCAAAGCTAAGACACGAGAATACTTGGGACACGACCCATACTTGAAATTATAGAAATACTTAGTCTATTACAATACTTCGATAAAGGAAATAAATGACATCTTATGCCCTCAAGTCAAATGAGGACATACTTCAACTTCACTTGAATGGTGCTACAGTCAAAGTCTTACTTCTCAAATACTCCACACCTACCAACCACTATAGAGATAAATAAAATCATGGAATTAGTAAAATACATGTACTAAGTATGACATAATGTATAAAATTATTAAAATGGACATTTATTTGAAAAATGCATCTTTCTCTTTTAAACAACATAATATAATCATAACGATAACATTTAACACCTTAGAAACAAAGAAATCACTTAATCAATTTAGAACATTTATATTAAATCTTTATAGTGAACTATGTCATTTTACAATGACTATTTCTTAATGTTATAGTGAATTTTCTCACCTTCACAACAAACTCTTCCTAGAATGTGATCCTCTCACTACAAGCTGTCCTAAGACTCACTTAAGTAAGACAAAGAGAGACCGCCCATACAACCTCTCTAGGCACACCTAAATAATACTTAACATCACCTAAAATGAGACCAACACACACTTACAAGACATCAACCACATAAACATGACATCCTCCTACCAAAGGTAATTCTAAGTCGCACTTGAGTGAGTTGTGAAGCAACCGCCCATACAATCCCTTAAACACACACTAAAGAAATCCTATAGGCTACCTAGTATAGAATAATTCTATGTTAATACAACAACATATAGAAGATATGACATTCTCTTTCCAAAATCAATGAAAAGACTTTCTTAAGTAAATCAAAAAGATAACGTCCATGATTAATCTCTTCAAGATTACGTAAGTAGTCCTTAATACTTCCTGAGGCATAGATCATATCTACATAATCAAGCAACTTCCCCCAAATAGAGTCATTCTTAAGACTTATCTGGGTAAGATACAAAGTGACCTTTCCCATGTGCCCTTCACAACTTAAATACACACCCTTAACTACTCTAGATAAGTACTTATTCAATTAACATGCTTTCTTAACTTAAGACATTACATTCATTTGTTCATTTAAGACTCATTCATCATATAAGGACATTCAATTAGCGGACTTGAACAAGACCTAAGGACTCTATCTAACACCTTCAAAGCCTATTGTGCAATGTCTAGATAACGTCCTATAACACCACCTAAACTTCACAGAATTTCTCTAATTCTAATAGTTATCCCATATGACGAGAATAGGCAATAACCAACATATACCATAATAGCTAGACATAGAATCTTGAGTTTTGACCTACTCGGATGAGGCATCTTAACTTTATAAGGGTAGAACTAAGACACATCCCATATAGGCACATGGTATAGGAATATGAAGGTCTTTTATGCACTCTAGTCTCATTCTCAAGTAAAGCTGCATTGTACTCTACCTCCTTCCCAAGTAGATCTACTTCCCATGAAACAATCAGTTTGTTCTAGCCTTTTTTCTCATAGAGTAAATGGCACTAAAGGTTTATACAAAGAGGTTTCATATCTAGTTCATAACCTAATTACATTAACCCTACCAAAGAGGTCCACTTGGTCTATCTTTCAATGGAGACTAAGATAGATAATTATGACTTTCCAAAGGATCATATGATACTGTTCCAGACAATCAACCCTATGTCCATCATCCTTTAAATAAAGGATACCATTACGACTCTTTACACCTTACCACTCGGTTTAAGGTTCCACGTACATGACCTTCTTAACATCATCTAAGGTTTCACATATCATTCATTCATACATGAATAGGGTGCACTAATTCTACCTAGTACAGACATCTCATATTCACATATCATTCATACATGTATCACGTAAGGGACACAAGCTTATCAAACAAGATACAACATTCCTTGCCATATTGCATATGACGTATCATTTTTTGATGCACTTATGAACGACTCTTATCATCTTTATGTCATCCTTAGCATTACTATATCATCATCAATATAACCATCACAAATCATATAGTTAAGTAGGAATAATCATGCTTCAACACCTAAGACTACACATATAAGCACATAGTCATAGTCTACATGATCTCCGAACATATATAGAAAGAACACATAATTTCACATACTTCACATGTAGATAGATATGCTCATACTTCACATAAATCAAATACACAAATCATCATAATACTTCATGTTTTGCCGATAAGGACATGATCATTATAGGACATAAAGTAACGCTGACAAGGCAACATCAATTGCAAGTAAGGAACATAACACCACCAACATAAGTGGACCATACAAATCACAACATAACTGAAGTCTAATTTACATAAAATAAATAGAATTAAGGCAGCATACTACCACTCCATTCTCAACACTTCAATCTAATGTCAAATCATCCAATTCAATACCATAAAGCCCTTACCCATGACCATGATCATCATTTCAATATAAATATTATGACACTCAATGAAACTGGGTCAATTCAATATAGATTCATCAATCCAAGACAACCTTGATATCAATTCAATAAAATTATTACATCAATCAATAGGCCATAGAAAACTACACTAGAATTCATAGGCATTAAGTCCAAAATGCTTAAACCATAAAGTAGGGAAAATCTAGTGTTCATCAATTACATGCGTTCATAGGTTAATTGAGTTAAAATAATATAATTAACTATAATTTAATCATTATACGATACATTAAAACCTTTAATGCAATAACACATGGATGGATCATAAAATTGGACAATTCATCTTTGAAAACTTTAAAAAAAAATTGAATTTGGGCTCCTTGATGAATAGAGTTTCAAGGATAAAAAATCATACTTCAATAAATCTAATCCTATAATTTTATGAGTAATCACCATTCAAACCTCTAATCCAACATCTTCCGTGAGTTTTGGCTCCAATGGAGTTCTGGAGAATTTATAAGGGAATTATGGTTTTGATTTTGAAAAATGAAATCTTCTAAAGGCTTATAAACATGTTTAAAATACCCAAAAGACCCTTAAGTATCCACAAAACTTCTAATTTGGACGTTGCGTGAATTTACAATTTCACTCTTAAAATTACAGTGAACTGCGCAGGGAGGTATCCTCACAGACGGATGACCATCAACGGCCCATCCCTTAACCAATGGATCTTTCTGTTGGTCCGTGGTTAGGGACTGAGGCTGGTCTTGGCTTGGAATCTCGCACGCCTAAGTTTCCACCTATGCCCCCTCACCTACAGGGTATCAGCTGACTCACTGGGTGTCGATTGCCTCCGTAGATTGGCCTGGTTTTTGACAGCTTGGGCACTCTTGAAGGGACCTCCCTCAAGGACCCTTGGATTGTCCTTGGGGATGTTTGCCCCAACTTTTTCAACCCGAAATGTTCGTACACGAGTTTAGGTTCTCTCACATGCATTTCATCAAAAACAAACACGTAAAACTCAACAAAACATGCCAAACACTATAATAACTCATATAATAACCTCATTAACACATAAAACACACATATAAGTATATAACCACATATGAGACACATAGGTGACTTAGTCGTTGAATGCCTTGGTTGTCCCTTGACGTTTCACTTCCAAATCAATTAAAACTCTAGATACTGCCTCAATACCACATTAGAGACCACTTTAGGATCTTAGACCATCATGATAACCATTTTCATCTGTAGCTTCATCTAAGTCATTTGAGGTGTGTTGTAACATTCATACAACCTTTATGAACTGAACACATACATTCATAGAAGCATATCATATCATGAGACACATAATTCACAGATGAATCAACATAATCCATTATTAACATATAAGACTGATTCTAAGAAAACATACAAGTCAATGGTACACATAATATCATAATAAAACAATAGTCAACAAATGAATACTTGGACTTCATTTCTTTAAGATATCACACAAACTTTCTCATAATCCCAATCTTAGCCTACTAATGCAATGTACATGTGAAGCCACATAACCTCACACATACTAAGTAAACTAACGAAAAGACCACAATCATTAAATACTTCATACATCAACATGACAACTGTAGAAAACTAAATGCATATGTAGGACCTTCATAATATGGAAATTAAGACCAACATCATGCATATAAGGTAAGACCTCATCACATATAAACAATAGGATCGATATTATCCATATTATCATAACAAGTAGGTCAATGCCATAATATCATGCATAAGAAACTTATGCATATGCATATAGAACACCTTCCTAGAACTCTCTTCAGGAGCTACTTGTGCAATGCATAGGTAAAGTTCCATACCTTCACTTATAATACGAAACATTCCTTATTTACCCTACTTAGGGTTCATTACTTTACTTCTATTGTCCATTTTACTTTAGGGAAATCATAACCTTTACCGACAATAAGACTATTTGAGCTACACATGGAATTTGGTGTCATGGAACCCCCACAAAAGGAGGTTCAATACTTTCCAAGGTAGACCATTGACATTATTCTATCATATTAGGTTGATCCACTTTCTAGGTCCTATAAGGCAAACATAGTTAAGGAACAAAAAGATTGTATTGAACCCTTTACATTACCATTAGCATTGGAGTCCTCTTCTCATGAGAAACCATAAGGTGAATCTCCCTCCAAGGAGAGTAAACACCTCATGTGGAACCATTGGGTGAATCTCCCTCCATGGGGATTCTTCACCTCTAATTGTCAAGTTCACACGATGCTAAGC
The DNA here is from genome assembly GCA_027704865.1 of Solanum neorickii. NCBI lineage: Eukaryota > Viridiplantae > Streptophyta > Magnoliopsida > Solanales > Solanaceae > Solanum > Solanum neorickii. The sequence continues at coordinate 31,334,761 of JAKWJC010000369.1, forward strand.
TAAGTTCTCCTTTTGAAAAGCCTTTATTAAGTTAACTTTCATAAAATAGGCTTTAGGAGACTAACTCCTCATATCTTTAACTCATAGGTTATTGATGAAAATTGTCCTTTCATCAACTAAAATAATGTGAGAACATCCTTTCTCATAGCCATAGCATATTTCATTGCATAATCTAGTTTAGAGTACAATTAGCCAATATTTCAACGGACTCTAGTTACTAGGTTATTATACACGCTTCATTATGCATTCATTCATGTGTGTGTATATGTTCATATATGAAGAAACTTTTCACATGCCACATTTAGATACTACACATATGCATACTTCATCATATCATATACTTGACATCATAGCATGTACTTTAATTTTCGTAGCTTAATCATGCATTCATATTCATGTACATAAAGAAATCACCTAGGAACTATCCTATAAAGGTACACGTGTGCAATGTATAGGCAAAGTCCCATACCCATGCCTACACTAGTCCACCTATCATGTCATCCTAGTTAAGATATACTTTCATAGTTTTATGAATATATTATACCTGACGAGCATAGTAGTAGACATTAGTTCATATGAGAACTATCCTTTCATTAATCACTATGAATTTAGCCTACTCATAGCTATTCATGAGGTGTGAGTGTATGTACATTGGTCAACATTATCACATAATGGCAATTAACATGTTATTGAGGCATCCACCCTCCAATATTCACATTACATATTCATGTCCCTTCAACGATTGACCACATACCACATTATAGCATAGGATACAAGACACCATCATCATTGAATCTAAGACTCCTAACATTGGTTAAGATTGCACATTCATATAAGGGTAAAAAAGTAGAGGGTCATTCTACACAAGTATATTCAATCATCAACATGTAGACCATACCTATCCCTATCATATTCATTCACATATACGAGGCATCATAAGTATACCAATAACAAGATACTAGTATTTAAGACTAGACATAATATTTCACCTTGGGTGATTATTATAATCACAATTCACAATACCATGATTTGCCTTTAACCAGTGATCACATCATATAGAGATTGACAAGAAATGAAACACCGCCACCATAAGCGGACCATACCACAAAATGTACGATACATCATCAATCATATACAAAGTAAAGAAATCTTTGTCACTCTTTCAAATTCTCCAAGCCTTGATCATCATTGATATTACCAACAATTCATCATCAACTCATATAGAAAACAGTAGCTATAAATACATTAACATAATCAAAGTCACAATCTATAAACATCTCAACAAGATCACATTACCCACAATATAGGCTAAATTGAGAATTGAGGAGGATCATGGTTTCTTCATGAAATTTGATTTAAATTCATCCTTAAAAAGGTAGCTAATAATAAATTCATCATCATAATGCTTTTGAAATTAATCGAGAATGAACTCATGGCTAGATTGAAAGAAGGAATTTGGATCATGAAATCTTCATTGAAAACCTTTGAAAGAACTCTTTAGTTGAAAGGTTAAATAAGGAAGGGATTACTATACCTTTATAAATTAGAAGACCACAAAAACTTGAAGAAGAATCCATAAAAATCCACCCCCAAGCTGTTCTTGAGCTCCATCTCCAATGAAGGTTTCTAGAGAGAGTTTGTTTGAGAGAAAAAAGATGAAATTTGAAGAATGAAGTCTTATTGGGGTTTTGATATTTTTAACTAACTTAAAATACCTAAAGTATCCTATAATAACTGTCCATACTCTTTTGGAAACGTGGGGTTAAATTCCCAATTCACCCGTAGTATGGAAGCGTTTAAGACAACATTGCAGGTTCTCATCGACGTAGGGCAGTCGACAGATTGTTGGTGGAACGATGGCCCGTACTGCACCTCCATGGTTTTGGTCAGAGAGGGCCATTTGGGAGCTTAATCTCCCACACCTAATCGTGGAGTAACGTCCATTGTCGATGGGGTGTAGGTCCATGAAAGGGGCGTCAATTGAAGCTCGTCGTTTTGACACTTCCAAGGTAGTGTCTAGGCAGCGTTTGGTTCCTCCTCAAGGACCCCTTGGGTGGTCCTTGTGGATTCGTGCCTAGACGTTTCAGACTTAATTACGATCATACACATGTTAGGGACCTCTCCTATTAATTTGAAAACCAAACCACACGTAAAACATACAAAGACACACTATAATACGTAAAACATACAAAGACACACGTAAAACATACAAAGACACACTAACGTCCAAAGGTTAACTTTTGAACATCTTGGACGTTTGACCCCCAAGCAACTTCAAATTAATAATACACACTATAAAACACTTTATTAACATATTTTAACATTTTAAGTCACTTGTGAGGCTGTACACACCTTAGTTCATTTTGAGGGTCCTTACAATATCCCCCACTTGGGAACATTAGTCCTTGAATGATAGTTGAACATTTAAAATACTTTCAAGGACTCAATGACCCATAGAGCAGATCAAAACATTCAACACATCTTCACATAATAGTCAATGCACAAAACTTACAAGGAACACCAACTTCATACCATTATGCACTCAATGCAACAGAAGAAAGTAAAATATTTATTCACTCACTCCTTAATGACTTTAACACATAGGCCCTTCTCATGTTCATAGAAGGAACATCCTTATCCTAATCATAACATTGTTTTTACATCTCCTTTTATCAATATCTCAACATGCAATATCATTTAATCACTGATAGGAATATTCAACATCATCACCCAAGAAGCAAATAAGTAACTCAAACTAAATACACATAGATCATGAGTGAGGTAGATCAACAAAAATCCTCATCTTTTAGTCATAGTACCATTAAGGCCATACTTTACATTACCATGTTTAGTTATGTTTAAGGAGGAATTTCCTTCTCCTAAACATACTTACATGTTATCATAGAGTTCATTTACAAGAAATATACAAAGGTCAATTCAATTTAATGAGAACTTCTTCACTTTTTAACCAAAACATGCTCTTACTTTCTTCCTAATGAAGTCAAAATGGCTAATCACACCACATACATCACAACAATAGGAAGTATTTCACATAAAAGTTCTATTTCTAGCATGACAATAGTCTTCATGAGCACGTATCAATTAGGGAAATTCTTACAATGTATAGGCACACATCAAGAGCATTATCTAGACATACCATCACTTCTAAAGAGTGATCCTACATTAAGACTTTCCAAGTCACAAAAGTCACACATTTTGTAAAGGGACTTATCCATTCTCATTTAAAGGAGACCCAAATTCTCATTGTGCGGCCTAAACACTATACATAATAAGTGACATCAAACATTCTCCTTACTAATTCTCATGAAGTCAAATGCACATTTAACATATCTAGATAAGCGACAACATGAGCACACATGAATGTTGTCAAAAATCCATTTCATGAAATGAAAACCTTTCAAAATATGTACAACATAGTGTCACTTAGGACTTACGTATCATATGGAGAACATTCAACTTATACATATTTGCAAGGCTCCCATCATGAAAAAACTATTAGGAACTCTTTGGTTTCAAGCTTGAGTAAGAATAGAAGGAAAAGATATGGTATCTACAACCTTACTATTCACATTAGCATCCCCACTTAGGGTAAACCAAATTAAGATTAACTTATCTCAACCTTAAGATAACCTGATCTCACCAACATTAATAACTAAGCACTTCATCCCTCTCTTGGGATACAAGCTTATGCATATCCTTCATTAGCATTACCTAGAGAAGTTCGAGGCAACTCAACATAGGAACATCAAAGGCACTCAAACCTTACCATCTAGGCACATTATCCCTTACTTCGGGTAAGCCTAATCACATCACGCCCTTAAATATCACGGTCAAGGAAAGTCAAAACCAAACCTACATACTCCTTACATAAGAAGGTTTGACATCATTGAGAGTTTCCACTCCTAATTCTATATCAAGAAACCTACTAACTCAATCATCAAGAGGTAATACTCATACCTCATCATTCCTATAATCCTAACAATCAAAGGAACTCATGAAAATCAAGTTAGGTCATACCACCGAACCACATGAGGTCTTAACTACACCAGTAATACCAAGGGTCATGAAAACCTTAGGGGAATTAATAGAGGAGACATGGATATAAAGGCCTCTTTATTTTTCATTCAACACTAGGGCAAAGGGACTTCTAGGTAATTTCAACCCACATCATCACCTTGGGTGGAACTTCCAGCAAACCATGGCTTGGTAAAGTATAAGCACCTTCTTTAGCTGACCATACTTAAGATCAAACTTAAAATATAACTAATCACTTCAAGGTAGGTCAACATCCACTCTCTCCTTCTGTTTTAGATTTAAGGGATACACACTAACCTCGGAGTCAACCTTAGGGCAAAAATAATTTCAACTTATGGAACAAAAAACTTTTATTCCCATTTACCCACTCTTAAAATAGTTTCATAAGGGAACTAACCAACCAGTCAGAAGGGTTCTTCCATTACCTACCATACTCCACTCTCACCTTGCAATATAAGCACACTACCTTTGCTTCTTAGGTTCAAGTGTATACAAGAAACTCTGACCCAAACAAGGAAACTATGAAGAGTCACACACGTAAAAGGGCAACATTTGAACTATTACACATATATAAAGGAAACACACATCTTCCTCACTATTTACCGTATTTATTCAAAGCATTTCAATACTAAACTATAACATTACACTATCATCATACCTATCATTCAAAAAAGAACTCCAATCAATTACAACAGCTCTTAACAAGTTGTAACCATATCATAAAATAACTTCTCAACATAAAATCTCATTTCTCATCAAGAACATACATAGCCATAAGTGTAACCACATCAAACAAACCAATATTCACCTTCACACATACTCATCAAAACTTAAATCAAAGTAAGCATCAAATCTCACTTTTTCTCCTTCAAGGTTTGAGAAACCATCTCATCCAAGAAATCACATCTAAAAGACCACCGGACAAGATAACATAAGAGAGAAAGATCATATAGAGTTAAGTTCTATGGCACGACATGAGAATAGTAAAGAAGGGAAACTCTATTGTCCTATATAGCCTCTCATTCATAGATATATCGCGACTCACAACCGATGAACGAGACTCTACTAGACGTGGCAATTAGAAACATTGGACCCTAAAACTAATTTTATAATCTCATGCTTTGATACCACATTTTTCACGATTGGGGAGCACCCCATAGAAGTAACAAGGCGTACTTGATCTCTCTAATCTTGTACAAGCCCATAGATATCATTCATCGCATTTTCATAGGAAATTTAGTGAATAATTTAAAATTTTCATAGCAAATTATATATAGAAACATCAGTTCATATAAACATAAAATAGGTAATAATACATAGTTACACTCTAAGTCTCTTTTCCCATCTTAGAATCAACATCAATAGAGTAGAATAGGGACACAACCCTTCACAAAATAAAATAATATCTAAGCTATTACATAAACTTTGAATAGGAACTTGATATAGTAAATCCTTCCATCATAAGGATCTCTTTCTTAAGATTGAGAAACATCTATCAAGCCCTTCACTCTTAAGAGACATCCTCTAGTCACCCACCACCTACATTTTATGTAAAAAGATGGAGAAGAATGGCATTAGTACAAGAACACACTAAGTATGGAAACCATGCAAAAACATTCATTTAAAGAGGACATTTTGTTTGAAACCATGCACCATGCCTTTTAGTAAAAACCTCATAATCATTGACACAATAAGCACCATACAATTCACATACTTCATATAGATATGTATAATGGTCACAACATCACACAAAGCCACATAACTCATCTAAGGCACATTTATCATTTTCATAGTATAAATTTTCTTTTATCATACATCATTACCCCCAAGTAACCCTCTAGTAATACATGGTGGAATGCATGAATTGTGTCCCATTCCACTATCCATATTCAAGCATCACCTTAAGGTCACCGAGGTGAACATTCATACAACATTTATTAACTCAACACATACATCCATAGAAGCATATCATATCATGAGACACACAAGTCACATGTGAATCAACATAATCCATGAATCACATATAAGACTACTTCCTAGACAACATACAAGTCAACATTACCAATAACATCATAATAAGGAGATAGTCAACAAATGCATACTTGGACATCATTTCAGTAAGGAATCACAAGACTTTACTCATAATACTAATCTAAGCCTACTAGGTCAATGTACATGTGAAGCCTCATAATCTCACATATACTAAGTAAACTCACAAAGTGACCACAAGCATTACTTACTTCATACATGAACATGAAAACCATAGTAAAATACATGCATAAGTAGGACCTTTATGATATAGCAATTTAGACCAACATCATGCATATAAGGTAAGACCTCTTCACAAAGACACAATAGGATCCATACGATGCATATTATCATAAAAAGTAGACTAATGTCATCGTACTATGCATAAAAGACATATGCATATACATATACATATAGAGCACCTTCCTAGAACACTCTTTAAGATCTACTTACACAATGCATAAGTAATTCTCATACCTTCACTTACACAAAGAAACATCCCTTACTTACCCTAGTTAGGGTTCATTATTTTACTTCCATTCTCCATTCTACTTTAGGAAATCCTAGCCTTAACCGGCAATAAGACCATGTGATCTTGACATGGAATCCGGTGTCATGGAATCCCACACCGAAAGGAGGTGCTCTACTTGCTAAGGTAGAACACTAATAATATTCTAGCTTATTAGGTGGATCCGGTTGCAGGGCCATATGGACGCAATGTAGTTAAGGAACTAATAGATATGTATTGAAACCTTTACATGCAAATTATCATTGGATTCCTCATCTCATGAGAAACCATAGGGTGAATCTCCCTCCATTGGGAGTCAACACCTCATGTGGAACCATAGGGTGAATCTCCATACATGGGGAATCCACACCTCTTATTGTCAAGTTCACTCGGTGCTAAGCTATTTTCCCCTTTTGAAAAACCTTTATTAAGTTTAGTTTCATAAAAATAGGATTTAGAAGATAAATTTTTCATATGCTTAGCTTATAGGTTATTAATTAGAAATTTCCTTTCATCAGCCTAAATCATGTGAGAATATCTTTTCACACGGACATAGCACATTTCGTAGCATAATCTAGTTATAGTACAATTTTAAAAAACCTTTCTAAGAACTCTACTTACTAGGTTATCACACACACTTAATTATGCATTAATTCATGTGTATGTATAGGCTCATATATAAGGAAACCTTTTACATACCACATTTAGACACTACACATATGCATACTTCACCATATCATATACTTGACATCATATCATATATTTTCATGTTCATACCTTAATCATGCATTCATATTCATGTACATAAAGAAATAACCTAAGAACTATCCTATCAATGTACACATCTTCAATGTATAGACAAAGTCTCTTACTTTTGCCCACACTAGTACACCTATCAAGTCATCCTAGTTTAGATACACTTTCATGCTTTCATGAATATCTTATACCTTACATGCATAGTAGTTTACAAAAGTGCATATGGGAACTCTCCTTTTGTTAATCACTATGTATCTAGCCTACTCATAAATATGCATGAGGTGTGAGTGTGTGTACATTGGTCAACATGATCACATAATGGCAATTAACATGTTATTGAGGCAGCCACCCTCGAAGGATCACTATAGACATTCATATCCCTTCAACCATAGACCACACACCTCATTATAGCATAGGAGACAAGAAACCTTCATCATTGAATCTAAGACTCCCAACATTTGTTAAGATCACTCATTCATATGACGGTACATACATAGTGGGTCATTCTACACAAAAGTATTCAATCATCAACATGTAGACCATACCTATCCCTATCATATTTATTGACGTATAGGAAGAAACCTGTAACATGATAATAGTATTGGAGAATAGACATAATAGCTCACCTTAGGTGATAATAATAACAACACCTCACAATACAAAAATTTGCGTTCAAGTTCATGACCACATCATATAGATATTCACAAAAAGGTAAACACCGCCACCATAAGTGGACTATACCACACAATGTACAATACATCATCAATTCTATACAAAGTAGGGGGTTCTAGGTCGATCTTACCGATTTCATAGGCCTTGATAATTAATTATCAGTTCCCAACAATTCATCATTAATTCATATAGAAAACAGTAGCTATAGATAGATTAACATAATTCAAATCACAATCTATCAATATCTCAACAATATCACATTACCCACATTATAGGTTAAATTGAGAATTGAGAAGGATCATGGGTTCTAAATGAAATTGGATTGATATCCATCCTTAAAATAGTATCCAATCATAAATTCATCATAATAATGTTTTTGAAATCGATTTGAGACTGAACCCATGTCTAGATTGAAAGATCGGAATTTGGATCATGAAATCTTCATTGAAAACCTTTGAAAGAACTCATTAGTTAAAATGTTAACTAAGAATGAAGGATTTTCATACGTTACTACATTATAAGAACAAGATAACTTGAAGAAGAATCCATGAAAATCCACCCCTCAAGCTGTTCTTAAGTTTCATCTCCAATGGAAGTTTCTATAGTGAGATTGTTTTGAGGGAAAAGATGAAATTAGAAGAATGAAGTTTAATTGGGGTTTTTATCTTTTTGAACTAACTTAAAATACCTAGAATAGACCATAATAACCGTCCATACCCTTTTTGTTATGTGGGATAACTTTCCACGTCATCCTTAGCACGACAACATTTAAGACATCATTATAAGTTCTCATCGACGGCACGTAGTCAACTGATCGTTGGTGGAAGGATGGCCCGTTCTGAACCTTCATCATTTTTGTCGGAAAGTTCCATCAGGGGGATTAATCTCCCATGACTGAGTGTGCAGCAACGTCCCCATTTATGGGGCGTATGTCCATGAATGGTGCTTCGATTGGATTTCATCGTTTGGACACTGTTAAGCCAATGTCTAGGCAACATTTGGGTGCTCCTCCAGTGTCCCTTGGGTGGTCCTTAGGTAGTTGTGCCTGGAATTTTCAAACCCAACTACGATCGTGCACATGTTAGGGACCTCTCCTATAAATTTAAGCACCAAACAACACGTAAAATATACCAAGGCATACTAGAACACACTAGAACGTCCAAAGGCGAACTTTCGAATGTCTAGGACGTTTGACCTCCAAAACACTTCAAAACAATTATACATACTGTAAAACAATTTATTAAAATTTTTTTAACCTTTTAAGGAACTTGTGAGTCTCTACATATTTTAGTTCATTTTGAGGGTCCTTCCATCAACCCAATGTCTTAAATGTTTAGGATTTTACTTTTATACATAATGATGTATTAATACAGCAAGTTAAAGCAAAGAAAGTGTAAAATGTTGAAGATTGGTAAGCTAGAGTTCCATTCCGCGAACCGGCCAATAGGTCGACGATCCCTACAGAATCGTCCATTTAGCTCAATGCAAGCGCAATGAGTCCATGAGGCCTTTTTTTTCCTTGTTGGGTTTGGGAATTTAGCACAACGTATGGGGTGTTAGTGCCTAAGAAATAAAAGAATACAAACGAGTTTAAACTGGTGAGATTAGTCACATTCAGAGGCACGTAAGTTGAGTGCCACAGTGAAGATATCAATATTGTATTGGGAAGGCCGCAACACTCTATACTTCCTTATGATAGACATCATGTTGCTGCATTTCAAGACAATCTGATGGAATGGTTGGATCCTATGACATCTGATGACGCTACTAGATGGATCGGGGTAGGATCTCTTATTTAAAAAGGGCCCTAAACATTGCTCGTAGGTTTTGGTTTGGCTTCATCAACAGTACCATCATGCCATCCCTAAACGAGTCTGTTCTGCGCCTCCTTAAGATAGCTTGCCTTGGATACATTATGTACAAGAGGCACATCCATTTGGGTCACCTAAATTCACTAAAGATGGCAATGAGAGCCAAATAGAAGCAGACTTCTCTGCCATTCTTTGTTCTGATTATGGAACGATGTTGACGTGCTAGAGTGCCTCTAGACATTGCAAAAGACATCATGTAAAAATCCTCCACTAACATCCTGCGTATTGAGGCGAGTACACATGTGAGGATGAAGATAGGAGGACAACTCCAGAAGATACCTCTCCAGAGATCTAAGTTGTTCTCTATCCACACATGCGTCTTCACTCTCTTCGATCTTTGGAAAATCAGGTAAATCTGTTCCTCGGTATTTTTCAAAGGATCCAAGTGTTTCAATCTATGTCCAGTCGATCAGAATTACTCCGACGATGATCCTAAATATGGGGCATTTGTCCCAATCAGCTAAGGCAAGGGCGACCAAACTAGAGAGATCAGTTTTAGGGATGATAAATTGCGCCATATCCATTGAACTACCTCACTTCAGAACTATGTCATTGTTTTCACTTTTAGGGTAACAACTTGTGGTAGAAAACAGTGGAGACCATTTCAGATAACGCTTTGAAAGTCGATGTTGCAGACTTGCAAAAGAACGGTAATTATATCAAAACTATCGATTTCAATGATTTAATGAAGGTCATTTATGATGGATACGCCCCTTCGACCTCAGAGATTCCTCCAGCTACAACTGGAGATGTGCAGATAGGAGACACAAAAGATATTGCTTCCAATACGGAGACTGATAAGGTGTTAATAGTAGAGTAGGAGGAGGAGACGAAAGATAAAAAAGATGAGAGCATCTTTAGAGATTTGCTAGATCTAGTAGAAATAGTTGTGTAGTTGGAAATCAAGAAATATCCTATTTAGACTTCCACAATAGATCCTAGTGGACCTAGAACTGTTGTTCTTCCTAAGACTACTCTTGGCACTTATGTGCAAGAACAAAATGTTGTTCTGAGTAGTGGTGCCTCGACATGAGGAGAGGCTGCATAGAAAAGATACTTCTTAATCCCTTTCTCTATGTCTTACATTAATTACACTTTTGAACACTAATATTATTTGCATTTTAGGATAAATACTTTCTTTTGTGGTGGTATGAAGCTCACCTTCGTGTTGTTTTGAATTCTATGCATATATATCTGGGTTGTATATTTTTAAATTGTTTTATACTGCTTGTGCTTATGGAATCTTATTGTTTTTAATTGCAAAATGATTTTGACATTTCTGGAAGTGGTTGTACTTTTGCAAATTCGAGCATTGATTTTGATCAATATTGATGACTTGAATAGTGCTCTCAATCAACAAACATGAATGTGAGGATATGAAGAGACCAAATGAAGTTGCATAGACAATATGTGAACTCTTTTCATCTTGTTGTAACTAGCCATGTGTCAAATTGATTCTCTTGTGGTGACCGTTGACACTAGATAAATCGTGGATTCTTGTTTGACATAGTGTCCATGCCTTGTGTGATAAGCTTACTTTGAACCATGCATGACAAGACCTACAATTTTCCATGTTAGTATAGTCAATTAATTATTTATTTCTCTTGATATGATCTTAAGCAATTTTACATACTGTAATACAATTTAAAATATACCTCTCTTTTGACCTCCCTTGTGAGCGTGTGAACCTCTTTTGAACACCCGTTGAGCATTAACCTTCTATGAAAAAAACAGGATAAAGATTATACCTTTCTTTATCCATCCCCCTAAGTCCTCATGAATGATAGATATATGGGAGAAATTTCAGGTTGATCAAGCATCTACTAGTAACTAAACTTCTATAACACAAGAAATCAAACACTAGTCCTTATGTTATTATTATTTGTTGGTGTAATAGAAGTTGATTAACGTGTAAATACATGATAAACCAAAAATATTTCTTGGGTTTTCATAACATTTGGTAATTTCTTTGAAGTCATCATAGAGGACATCCTTATGCACATTCTTGTAAGCAATCAATAAAAATATGTATGTGTCCTTAAGCTCTACACCAATCATATGAAATTCCAATAGTGATAAACAAATGCAATTACAACCATTTTTTTAAACTTTGGATGATTTATGAAGGTCATTACGTGTTATTGACAATATACATGGTTATCAATGCATCAACATATCACTAGTATAATTTCATATGACTTAATTTGCATCGATGTCAAGTGTTACGCCCCGAGCCTAAACACTGGACGTAGCCATCACCCAATGACCATTATAGGTCTTGAGCGAAATAAATAGCCTGACTTACTTAACTCAGTGCAAGGCTTAACTCTATCATAAGGGGGGAAATATTCTCATAAAATAACGTAAATAAATGTCTTTGACAAAATGACATTTAAGTCTCAAAGTTTGAATGTCTGAAATGCAAGATAATGAGAGAATCAAGCTGAATAATGAAGCCTTTATAATATTAATATGAATATTGGGACAAATCCCACACCACTTTGTAACGAAACGACTGGAAAGCAATAAAAGGATCCTCCGGAATGCAAGCAGGCTCACCACTGACTCTTAGTATTAATGCTGAATCAACGAGGCGCTGGATGATGTCGATCCTGGTAACCTGCATCTGCATCATAAAATGGTACATGTCAATTGGCATTAGTACATTTAATGTAAAAGTATGTGAGTTGGAATGCTCAACAACACTTAAGCTAAAAAATAATGAGAAGAAACACTTACCTTTACTCTGCTCAACTCATTAAATACTTAAATTTATATAAAGCAATGAAGACACTTGAAATGTATGTATGTGTATATATATATATATATATATATATATATATAGCTTGTAAAATAGCAAAATAATTTAGTTCGTTAAAGAAGATGCAAATAACAAACTCAACTTAACTTATTAATGAATGTAATATAGTTTCTTTGATAGATTCTCTAACCGCCAACCATTACTATGAGCCTAAATGATAGAAGAATGTCTTACCTCACGTTGCAATAGGATCTTCCTATACGTTGTCATAAGTATAGAACCTGAACTACTAAGTGGATCCACTATTTTATGCGAAAAAGCTCTAAGGAATCATCTAAAAACTATAAACCTTCATCTGTCCATGTTGTTTACAAGGTTTATAGGGGCTTGAGTTAAGATGAACTCGCTTCCTTATGTCGGTATCACTTCTCAAGACTACTCCAAATATACTTAGCTCATATGTCTTAAAAACAACTTCTTCTCTAGTTTGAGGCAATTTCTCAAAAATAGCTTTAAAAGCTCTCTTGGAAACCATAGTTTCTGTTTTATTGAAACAAGCCAAAGGCTCCTTTGGAATTCTAGCGTCCTTTATCTTTCTCAAAATGTGAAAACATCTATAACTCTTACCGAATACTTAGTTCCCTTAAAAATTTTGAGAAATGAACTCAACTTTTTACGCTTTACTTAACTTGAAACTTTTGACTTTAACTCAACCCCTAGGGAATACTTTGTTTTCCTATAAATCATCAAGGAAATACTTCAAATTTTACTCTTTACTCTAATTTATAAATTTATCCTCAAAATGAAGTTAAAACATTTAATAAACACCCTTGAAAACTTTAAGAAACTTTACTCTTCTAGACTTAACTCTTAATTCCTTTTACTTTGATTCTAACTTTCCTTGAATTGGATTATGGAGTCAAGGTTATGATTTGTGTTCTATAGTGATTTTTAGGTATTGAAAATTATTTGATGTAATTAGGATTATCGAAATGTTTTAATGTACCTAAGAAGGACTTAAATGGGTTAAACTATTAAAACTTGGCAAAAAACGCCGATCTGGGCGCTTTGGTGGCACGCTGAGCCAGCCTCAGTTGGTCCTGGCACACTGGCGGCTCGCCGTGCCAGCCCAAGTTAAATGAAGCTCTCCTTTGGTGCATTATAGGCGCGATTGAGCCTTGCCTTGCCCCGGTGCGTCAGAAAATTTTTCAACTTGTTCTCTGGCCCTAAAATGCCTAAACCTCCATGGTTTCACCCTTAAACCCTTAGGATCATCAATGCCCTCAATACCTATCAGATCTAACTCAAAACAACATTGGAAACTACTAATGCAAGTTGTAGGATATTAATTGATAAAGTTAAAATGTTTCTCTAGCTCTAGACTAGTTATTCCGCATTGCCATCTCGTGTCGTATTCTGTGTGAAGGACAGAACGACAATAAATCTTCTATTCTTAAAAGAATTCGTGTCCTCCCCTGACTTCTGAAACGTCCTTCTTTGATATTCTAATCTGGGAGAACTAAAAGGCTGACCCATTTGGTGACTTTCGTCGTGGCCCTCACTAAACTAACTTGACTATGAACTACGATTAAGATCAAGTCTTACCGAAATAGGATTTCCTTTTTGTGCCATATGCGCTTAGACTTTACCATTCCCCCTTTTTCTTCCTGCTCCAATATTTAATCAACATCAATAGGCATTAAATAAACTCAACCAAAAAGGAATTTGACGAGATTATCACTTCTAATCATATAATCAACTCAAAAACCTCTAGACTGAAACAAGATTGGTGTGTGGATGAGATAACCCAACAATAAAGAGTTTGCTCACATACCTTGATAGGGATCACCCCCGATAAATTCCACATGAAATCCCTTGGCGTTCCTGGAAAAATCTTGATCTTTCTCCCTTTTCCTTCTTCTCTTCTCTTTTCTCCCAAACCCTAGGAGTGAAAGATCTTTTCTAATCTAAACTAAAACTTATTTTTAGCGCAATTAAACCCTTAAACAAATAAGGAAATAAATGGGTAAAAAGTCTAGTTTAACCTTCCTTAAATCAGGATATAACTTTTCTTACTTCACCAACCCAATTTCTAAAAGGAATATATCGCCCATACGATATCGAAATCAAGCGAACTCGGTGTCGCTTACCATATAAAGAACTCGCTCTAACTCATCTTGATCTAGAGGATATGACCATTTAAAAATTACCAAAAACTCACTTTCTTAACTTTATGAAATTTTTAAAATTTTCCCTTTTCTTTCCAAATAAGAAAAAATTTAGTTTCTTAGTTTATTCTAGGCTATTACGAGTTACGAGATGTTACATTAAGGACATGTAATTAATTTTATTTAATGATACTTATTTTTATGATGCAACCCGGAAGGAAACTGTTAAATGATTTATAAATCCTTTATGGTTAGTGACAAATGTCAATTTTGAAACAATTAAAAGTGAATAACATATCGATCATGGTTATTGATTGATACTACTAAGATTGTTTTGTTACTTAATTTTCCAGCCTACAAAATCGTGAAGTTAAACAAATAAATAGGTTAGGAAAACAAGGGTACATGCATAGGAATATTTGCATAACGAGATATATTTGTTGTAGTGAAGTTGTCGTATAACAATAATTTTGAATGGTATGGGATGCAACTCTTCATTGTCTATATATAGTTGCAAATTGTTCTATATTTCTTTGAGCCAAGTCTCAAGGATACAAGGAAATTAAGTTTCTTGTGAATTGTTATATGAAGAATGCCTAATCTCTCAACTCATCGTCTATGCAACCCAACAAGTTAATTACTGATTCCTTCATCAAGCTAATAGTGACCCCTAAATCCACATCGAAATTAATATATTTTTGTTATTCTCCATTCGAAAGCTTTCATTCCCCTTCAAAAATAGCAAAGGTTAGGCGTCATCAACTATCATGTCCAATTGGCGATGATCCCACCATTGCGAGTCAATGGTTCATTATATTATGTTGGTAACAAGATTTTTAGACAATAGTTTCCTTACAAGATTTTAGACTAATATTTTATGTATGAAAAAGTAGTTATAGAAAATCATTACTATTAAAACACGTGTTAAATTAATAATTTTAATGGATGGATGGAGAATTTTCCATTCAAGGAAATCTAGTTTTAATGGATAAAAAAAGAGAATGTATAATTATAATTAGTTCAAGTTGTGATATTAAATAGTGTAACATTGTGTTGTTCAGCCATAATTGGCCTATTTATTATGGTTTGTAAATCATTATTACCACACTAGAAGAACTATTGGTAGAAGGAACATTATATTTTGGACACTTGGGGCATTTTTGAGATATGAAAAAAGGAGTTCTTCATTTTCAAAATTAAAAATGATACTTTCTCGGTCCAAATTTAAATAACTCACTTACATTTTTAGTTAGTCATACAAAATAATTACACATTTATATATTTAGTAATAATTTTATTTTAAAATATAAATTTTACCCCTAATAAATGATTTACATGCATAGTTAGCATCTATGACTTATTCTAGACTGAACGTTTCAAATGTCTTTCTTTTTTTTGTTAAACTTCATTCCAAGTCAAAATAAGTCATATAAAATGGTGAGGATGGAGTACTTTTTATTATTTCTTGTACTTCAATTATCCTATCATTTAAGGTAGTGACTATTCCTTCTTTAGCGTTCTTTGTTTAACATTTTGTCTTGGCTTATTCACTCCCATTTTTCGTCGATTATTGTGTAATGTTTTTACTTATGTCTATTAAAATAATATTTCTATCTTGTTGGGGTAAAGTTTACATGCACACTACCCTCTTTAGATATTACTTCTGGTATTACACTCGATATGTTGTGATTGTTTAGTTCTGAACCTAAGATCTCATTGGTACCAACCCACTTAATTTACCATTAGTTTAAATAATTGATGATCCATTAAAAATATTTCAGCTAAAATTTTTTACAGTTGATACTATACATATACAACCAATATAGATGTGTACTAACTATCACAGTCAAATTAAAGATTACATGCTCTACTGTTACCATGCAAATACCTAATTCTACTATTCTTTGAAAACATAACAAGAACAATAAGATACCCTGTGAATTCCACTAAGTGGGCTCTAGAAGGGTAATGTGCATTAAGATCTTACATTTACCTAGTATAGAAAGAAAGGCTATTTCCTGAATACCCTTGACTCAAATGCAATTATTTGCTAACATAGAGACCAGAAATAACTAGAAAAGTTAGTCAACATGAAAAATTAACTTGGCATACTAAATAATGTGAAATTATGCATTGCGCAAGTTAGATTTGCAACATGGAAAATTTTCATAATGTGATACCCATATTAGACTTTTGTTAGTTCATTACAAACTTTGTAAGGAACTGAGATTTGCTATTGTTACAATAGGAATAGATGAAGATTAGTATGGACAATTCTACTTAAATTAGGAATATTGAATCCTACTTGGTAAAGGATTGTATTTAGTGTCTATAGTAGCCTTTTTAGATTGTCTAGTTGCTTTTGGCTTAAAAGTCAAAAGTGATAAGTTAGGATTTCTAACTTATGTCTTTTGGCTTAATTTTGTTATTTTTACTAAATAATAAGTGCATAAAAGATCATTTTAGTTTTATCCAAACAATGTTATACTTAAAAGCTATGTTAGCTTTAAAACACCTAAAGTAAGTCAATCCAAGTAGGCTCATAATAAGATCTTCGTGTAATAATCTGAATGCAAAATTCCATAATATTTTACTTTTATAATACTCACATTGTATTAGAAAATTGGTGAGAATCTTCAAGTGAACAAAACACAATCAGACAAGTCTTGATGTCGCTTCACATGTCTTAGCTCCATGTGCACAAATATAGTGGTGTCGATTCCGACAGGATGATCCTTAGTTAGGGGACAACTCAGCTTAAATTGGCCTTTTATTCTTTCCAATTATTCTTTTGATCGACTCAGTATGTATGCGTTCTATTTTTGACTTATTGGTTTTTTGGCCTCCAGTTCTAGAGTAGGAGTTGGAGTGGGACCCTGATGAATCTAGACGTAGTTTTGCGATATTATTTGGGCCACTAATTAAGTTCGAAAAGAAATTTCACTCATTGGGGTATGATTTCTATAGTTTGAGCTTGTATGGGTTATTAAACTTAATGTTCGAGCACACTTATCTATTTATCAGTTTCAAATCCTGGTGTGGATGGAGGTGGTGTTGACACCCAATTTTGATCTTCGCCGATAATAACTAATTTTTGAGTTTCTTCGATTTCAAACGATCTAAAATAATTAGTTTTATAGGATTTGAAGAAAATATGAAGTTTACAAATTATGTTAAATAAGTTTTGTCATTTTTTAAATATTTCTTGAGTACTACATATGTAATATATAATGGCGTACGCGTATTTTTTAGATATTTCAAAAATAATTTCAAAAGATTTTATGTTTTGGTAAGCTTTGTATGAATTAATTTCGCTTAAATTATAGTTGTTGGATCACAGGCTTGCGATTAAATTAATCATTTTATGATGTTGAATTTAAGAGGCTCTTAAATTAATTATACCAATTCATCTTGTTTGAATTTTAATCTTCTAAATCGACTCGGCTTGGAAAATTTAATTTTTTTTACTGAACCGTGACCTTGAGATAATTTTTGACCTGCATTTGATTATCCAGCAGTCCATCATTCCTGACCCATTTCCCAATTCTCAGCCCGCTCTTCTCCACACCATTTCCCTCCTAGCCCACATTTTTTAAGCCGACCCAGCCCAACACCCTTAGCTCCAGCCCTTTATCTCCTATAACCTGACCCGACCCTAGTTCTTCTTACATTTTAAGAAAAAGAAAGACTAGGCAGCACTAAATTTGTATCAGTCAAAGTGAGCGAAGACAGACGCTGGAGCTCTCCATACATGCCTCAACCGTCCTTA
The DNA here is from genome assembly GCA_027704865.1 of Solanum neorickii. Lineage (NCBI taxonomy): Eukaryota > Viridiplantae > Streptophyta > Magnoliopsida > Solanales > Solanaceae > Solanum > Solanum neorickii. The sequence goes on from JAKWJC010000369.1 coordinate 31,353,350, forward strand.
TGCGGGAGCGAGTGAACGAAGGTGGTGCCCAACGTTTGCAAGGGAGGACGAATATACGGAGGCTACACTGTGTCGACGCGAAAGTTGTCTTGTCCTCTCCTGTGTTATCGCTGGTGAAGATAGTTTTTTTTCTCTTCTTTGGCATAAGTTGGTAATTCTGTTTAGCACTTCTCGACGTGCCTCCTTTGTAACGTAGTTGTTATGCTTGTCTATCTTCCATTCTTGGAATATCATCCAGTGCCTTATGTTCTCGATTTTACTGTATTAGTTGGATATAGTTTAGCTTGGTTAATTCTTAGTGCGAAAAAAAATGTTTAGCATGTTCTGAATCCTATCTATTTGAGTTCAAATCAATTTAATATGTGTATGAGGGTATAATTATCTATTCTTATTTTATTCATGCAAAATCTCTTCGAAATACTTCGTAGTTTGGGTGCATCTATTAGGTTGCGAAAAAGGTTCTCAAATTCGTGAATTTTATTGGTTTAAAAATTATTTCTTAATTACTTTCATTTTTTGATGCATTGTGATCTTTGCATTCTGAGATGACAAGTATTGACTTGTGGTTGTGAGCTATTTGCTACATTTAGTGCACGAAATGTTTTTGGTGAATATTTTTCTTATGACTATCTGGCTTGATTCTTTGTTATGGTTATAACTGCTGATTGAAAGTAGTATAACAAATATTGATTCTATTTCATTATTTTTCATCTGTAAACAATCAATTTGGTACTTATCTCATACTTTATTTTTATTTTTTATTGCATGTAAAAATCTCTCTGAGTCCTCGTGGACTATATTTTATTCCCTGTGTTTTCAAGATATTCACAAAGATTAAATTTTTCCCATTTGAAGTCAGCCAACTTAAATTGAAGAACAAATTTTGAAACGGCGTACAGGTCCCGATTTGAAGAAATCAAACTCAAGAAGTCCAATTTTTTTTTTTCTAAATTTTGTATTTTATTAACTTTGGGCCTAAGCCCTTGTTGCATTTTGTTTTCTGTATACTATTTATTAATTATTTGATTAGTCTAGGACAGGTACAAAACAAAAATGGTCCAAATATTGATCCAGCCGGACAGAAATTAAATTCGGACCCAACCCCCTCTCTCTCTCTCTCTCTTTACTTTACCTTATATTTGCTTATTGAGATTTACCATTAGATTTAAGGTTGAAAAATTTCAAATCCTAGCAAGACGCCGTCTATTTTAATTAAATCAAGTCAATAAACTCTAAATGGATTAAAAAGAATAGAATAAAAATTTGGAAAATTAAATAGTTCATTGGATAGTAAAATCAATATTATATTTTTCAAAAAACCACTATAGATGATATTTTCTTATCGCAATCTTAAATTAAACATTTCAGCCAAACTAACTTAGTTGCTGGAAAACCATATTAATGGATATTTTCGGTGCCTTAAAGACCTTCCTATAATATAAATGTGAATCCCCGAACCCCCTTTAAACTTTTTCAACCGGTTTCATGTTTTAATCGATCAAAAAATGGTTTTTCCTGATTTTCTTAAAAAATTAAGTGGTGACTCTAAAAATTCATAAACCTATAATAATATTTTTCTGAAAATGTAAAACTGAATGACGACTCTTCTGGGGAATTTGAGTATTCTAAACTTAAAACTAACATACTTGTCTATGTGTAAATAACATGATTACTTTCTTTCTCTGTTATATTGTTAAAAGATGTTGCATTTCCATGGAATACTTCTGCCAAACGGTGAATAGTTGAGTTTGGAAAAATGAAGTTACGTGGATTATCACAACTTCTTTCGAAAACACACAAGTCTTCATTTGGAAGTAGCAAACGAAAAGTTGGCTTACAGTCATCAAACGTTGTTTGTTAGCTTCACCCCATCGTATGCTCGACTCGGGTAATCATCACTTTGAAACAAAATTAGTTAGCCTAAGATAAAGCAAAACCAAAACCGAACTTAAGCATTAGCCTAGGCGGCTTAATATCCAAGGCGTATTAAGTCCACTAGTTGAAACCACACAAATAATGTCCAAGGTCTATGTTTGACATTTGAATGATGTATATGTGGAAACCAAATGTGGGGTGGGTAAACATAACTGAGTTTTTTTTTTAGGTATAAATCATTTTCCAAGGTTCAACATGGTTGTAGAAGCACCACCTCTACTCAAAATGTGGTATAACGACCTTAACAGAGATCACAGAAGAGCCCTCAACAAGTATGTAGGCGCCCTATCCGAGTTAATCAACATGAATGGTTGGAATGAGCTAATAGAAGTCCTCACATGTTATTAGGACAACGAAAAAATGGTGTTCTAATTCGGAATTGTGGAAATCATCTCGACGATCCAAGAACTTAGGGACACAGTAGGTACAGGGCTTGAAAGAAGAGTGAGAAAACAAGAAGATATATTAATACCTAACAAACCTAATGTCGAAGATATCATAGAATGGTTTGGATTACGAAGAGATTACGCTTACTGGTGCTAAAAATCTAGCGTATTGTTAAGGGATCTCTACGTCAGATTCATACACGTGAGTGTTTATGCAAATTATAACCAAGAGTTCAAAAATTACCTATAGAGAATAAATCGATATTCGACCTTTGGTATTTGCCGTCGCATTATTGGGAATAATGGTCTTTTCACACGGCCCGAGCCTGAGTATAAACACTCGAGTGATATACACACACATTGTTCAAAAGGTTTAAGAATCAAGGACATGTGAAATATTATCCCAGCGTGCCGGTTATATTGTCCGGCATGTATCGAGCCTCAGGGAAATGCAAAGAGGGACATAACTACTTCCAAGGATGCAACCTGCTCTTTCAATGGTTGATTTTGAGACATCTAGCAAAAGGTCATGGGACTCAGGAATCGCATACCCTGGATAATAAGAACACTCTAAGGGATTTAAATGATATGTTGTTTTGGGCAAATTTGGTGAATCGAAGGACTAGAGAAGTTGGGCTCATATTTTTTTCCGAACTAAGAGAAGAAGATCCCCAATAAAGGCTCGATCACTTCATCTCGAGGGGGGTATTCGTGGGAGGTCACAGACAACTTGTACTTCCACTACCAGGTATTCAAATAATCAATCTTTACGCACCCTTCTTATTCCTGTGATAGTTTGGAAGGAGGCAAACCACACCTCGAGAGGCATACTGTGGCGCATATGTTGATGATATTAGGGATGACAGAGTAGATGGAGCTTTAGAAATGTAGAGGTAATCAAAAGGGACCAAGCGAATGAAGAAATACACCATTACCCCATATCGGTTTGACATTAGGTATGACTAAACTTATAAATCTTGGCTGAAAAAGAATATACAAAGTATCTCCTCCCCAGTCCTAAACAGTTGTCGCAGTGTGGAAGCCAAAGAAGCCAAAGTTCTGACCGAGTTAAAAAAGGTACCGTAGGAAGCCCAAGAAATGTATGCCAAGTTTATTAAAAATCAAGATGCTTTTGAGAAGAAAATCAAGAATTGGAAAGGCTAAGACGTGGTTTTGATGAATTTTACTCATGGGTCAAAGAGAAGATAGAGGGGATGCAATCCGAGGATTAGGAAGAGAAAGGACTCCTGAGTGAGGGTTACCTGCTCATACTGCGATGCATGTTTTAGCAGTACAAGACTAAGGAAAGCAGCGAAGAAGATGGACCATCAGGGAAAGCATAATGGACTTCGCCCCTACGTGGGTTTTCTATATATATATCTGGCATTTCCGTACGTTTAAATAGCCCTTGCCTGGGCCTATTGCTTTTGTATTTTGTTCTTTCTTTTTCTTATTTATGCCCCTTGTGAACATTAACTATTCATACATGAAATTTACTTGTGGGTGATTAACTGGTTCGAATCCACAGGTTCATCATCCAAATGCGCTGGGCCTACCTTTGGCACAAAAGGGTCCCACGAATGTTTAGGACACGATATATGTGTTTTTAACCATTTATGTGATATTTGTTTTTGAATGAGGACAACACGAACCCATTCCTTGTCAGAATTTCCAAAAATATACAAGTCACTACTGTAAAGTCCGACCAAATTTTCCGAGTCTTAAATTTCTCAAACAAATGCAAAATCATATCACCAAATCTTAAAACACTACAGTACCATCTTAGGATAGGTAAGATCAGAGTTATGGAAAAAGAAAAGGGTGTCCAGACTGAATCAACCGAACAGGAGATGGTAGACATACAGAAGAAGTGCTAAAATAACCTATATGATCTATTGTTTCATCATGAGAACCCCAAAATGGAGAACATTTTATGAGGAAGAGGTCGCCCGCAAAACTTCTCTCGAAGGACTTCTAGAAGAAGGGGACCAGAAAATCACTCTCGAAGCATATCCACAAGAACGTCACACAAAGATGAAATCCATATCGTTTGCCCTAATTTTCAAGCATTATCGGGCAATACATATAATAAGATCCATCGAAAGAGCATCTTTGAAAGTGGAATCAGGGGATCTCCACAAAACTTGTGAGTGTTATCCCAACCATTAAGGGAACACGATAGAGAAGTACATTGAGTTTAATAATGATGTTTGTCTTTTCTTGATATGTAGAGTACTGCAAACAGCTGGGCTGACTGCGTCATCATTGCATATGATGAACAGAGGCTTGACATACAACTCACTGAGAGGACTATATTCTATCATTACTCATTCACTCCCTTCAAGAAAACAATGTTTGCTGTCTATTCAGAATTTGTTTGAAACGAAGTCTTCACTCCTTAATAAAAGGACTTGGACGTGTTATATTCCCTTTGGTTCCAAGTCTGAAAATGTTTCCCCTATCACAACTCCGTAGACCATACCATTGAAAAGTGTCTTGCATTCCGCCATGACATGAAGTATTTCATCAGCATAAGAAAAATTCAAGTCAAGTTTGTTCCCGATGGCTGATTCTACAACAAGAAGAATAACATATGAAATGGGGCCGCCTATTTATCCTTTAAAATCTTTGTTGTTATTTTTCAATTTCCTTGTAATCATAATGAATTAATGAATGAAAACAAGTATTTCCTTTACCCGAACTACGTAGGGCCTAAATTCTCCTTGAGAGACACGTAGGCATCCTTTCAAGGCTCGGCCACAATCTTTTATAATTTTGATTCTCCCCCTTTCATTCCTGAAGGAAATGTGAGACTTAGATCAACAGACGTCAAAGAGATGCAAAAAAAATACCTTAGCTCAACGTGATTCTACTTTTCTGACATAAATCAAAATTAAAACGGGCAAACTCCTACTCGTCCAAAAAATCAATTTTGCCTTTACTCGTGGGTTTACATGTCCTAAAAAAATACAAATTTTGTGTGTTTATCTGTTCTCTGTGTGTGATATCTTGCATTATGTAGTCTTGACTCAAACTAACAAATTTGCCTTTGAGTTGTTTCTTCCACAGATACTTACAATCTTGTTTGTGTCGATTAAACTGGCTGATCATCCATACTTCACTAGATGTAAAGGGCCTACATATTCCTTGCTCCCCCAAATTTCAGACAAGGGAAAAACAGTAATGGGAGACAACAATGAAGAAATCAGTCTTACTGATGTTGTGGTGTCTCAACCCACCACAACAGATCAGAATGAATTGATTATGCAGTTAATGCAGCAGATTGCTGTGATGAGAGTTAAAATGCAAAAGAGACTGGATCTACCTTCATCAGGTTGAACTGCCAACCCTGCTACTGATGGAAGGCCTCCTCTATATTTTCCTTCTTCAAGCATGGATCCAGCTCAGATTCCGTCGTCTACTACTACTCAAAATCCCTCAGTAATAGACTTGACTACACAAAACCCGCAATATTCCTCCACCTCTTAAAAAACTCCACCTCCTATTCAAAACAACAATTCCCAAATATCTCTCCCTCCTCAAAATACACATCACCAAACCGCTACACAACCAAAAGATCAGAACCAAAACCAAAATGCATTCCGCCCCTAAATTTATCACCAACATCAAAACCAAAGTACTAATCCCCAAACCTATCCGCAAAATTAACAAACTATCAAGAATGCCTAAAGTCCCTCCGTGGCTCCACCTCTAGCTAGAAATACCTTCTTTCAAATTGCCATTCCACATAAGGAGGATGTGAATGATTCTTAGCTCAACCAATTTAAGGAGCAGGAAAGAGATTGGAAGGCGAAAGAAGAGTCCTCAATGATAGACATAAAGGAGGAAATCTGAAAAGCAATAAAGGAACTTAAATTCATTCCTGACGTCTCCGATTTGAACTACGAGAACTTATGGATTCATCCAAATTTAGACCTCCCTGAAGGGTTCAAGATGCCAAAGTTTTAAACTTTTGAAGGAAAAAGGAATCCTTTAGTGCACCTAAGGGACTATTGTGACCAGCTAGTAGGAGTTTGTAAGGATGAAGTTGTGCCGATGCAGATTTTTAGCCAGAGTTTGAGTGGAGAAGCTTTGAAATTATTTACATCTCACGAGACCATAAAGTGGCCCAGCTGAAATTCTTTGGCTAAGGACTTCGTCGAATAGTTTGTCTACAATGTAGAGATCTTCCTTGATTTTATTCCTTAGAAAATATGAAACAAAAGTCCAATAGAAGCTACACAGAGTTTTCGTACATGTGGAGTAAGGAATCATCTAGAGTACGACCTCCTATGTAAGAAAAATAAATAGTTGATGTGTTTGTGTGGGTGCAAGAGTCTGAATACTATGATCGAATCATATTGTATGTTGGAGCAAAATTTGCTGAGATAGTTAAGGTTGGTGAGACTATGGAAGATGGGTTGAAAACCGAGAAGATTGCTTGTGTTGCTGCGCCGCTCGAATTATCTAGTTTATTGAAGAAGAAAAAGGAGGATGTTTCTGCTATCTCTTACGAGTGGAGGAAGAACTCAGAAGATCATCTTCCTACCAAGGTCTTCCTCGACCTTCCCAGAATCCTTACCAGGCTTGCTACACGCAATCTAGTTATCTAAATACTCCTCCTCCATTCAACCAAAATGTGACCTCCACATACCAAAATACCCCCCCCCCTCCAAATTACAAAAATCCATCTCCTGCTTACCAAAACTCTCCTCCACTTTATCAGATTCCATCCCACATTACCAAAATGTTGATCCTTATTATGCTAATGTGTAGTCAATCTACAGAGCACCCTACCAGTACATCAAGTCCAAGCTCCTGTATACCAAAATACACCCACGAACTACCAAGCTCTATCACATAATTACCAATCAAATCCTTATTGAAGAAACCAAACTCATTGTCCTGATACACGAAATTATTAATAGATGCCTCCTCCCCAAAAAGTCAACTATGATCCCCCTCAACCTAGATATGAGAAGAAGCCCCTCCCCTGAAAGTTCACTGCGCTTGCTAAATGCCGAACAAAGTTGTACGAGTGACTGGCTACGGCTGGATACATTCACACGGTGGGGCCAAAGCCGGTAGATACTAGTTCTAAATTCTAAAGACCCTACCAAAAGTGTAAGTATCACTCGAACAACATTGGACATGATACAGAGGATTGTATTAACCTCAAACACAAGATTCAAGATCTGATCGACCAAGACGTGCTTTTCCTTCAAACTACATTGCCCAATGTCAACATAAATCCTTTGCCGAATCATGAAGGCTTAAATATTATAGAGACTCATGATGACTAGTGCGTGACTAAAGTGATAACTCTGATTGTCCATGATGAGTTAGAAAGAATTGTGGCCTCGCTGAGCCTCAAAGAGAAAAAAGAGTCCGTGATCCTGACACCCGCAAATGTTGTTGCCTTGGTACCATTAGAAACTCCTGCTAGGCCAAAGTTTGTGATTGAAACTATTTCCGCTAAGGTTATGACCCGATATGGGAGGTGTTATACTCCCGAAGATATGGCTCTTGGAGGGCAGAAGAAGGATCAACGAAAAAGCCGATAAGAGAGGGCGAGGCTGAAGAATTCTGGAGGAAGATGCTGCCCAAAGATTATTCAATTGTTAGACACTTGGAGAAAACCGCGGCTCATATTTTTGTATGGGCCAAAATTTGATACGCTCAAACTTACTTCTCAAATGAGAAGTAAAGCGGTCGTGTCAAGTAAATAACCCAACTAGTGAGGTTGGGATCGTTCCCACGAGGAAAATAGTCTAGACTTAACTTTAACCTAGTATTACTATCGTTTGGTCAATAACTTTCTTGGAAAGTAAAAAAAAATATAAAAAGGGGGGTTTGTATTACCTAATAAGTAAAATAACTAATGTAGTTGAAAGAGACAGTTGACAGCTTTTAATAGTGGGTTTTAATCGATGAGTTAAAACAACTAGGGTTTACGTGTTCCCCACAGGTTCGTAACTTGATAATTCTAACTATAACAATTCTTTCCTAGTATCTTGCATGCAAAGTGATAAGTTATGTATTTCTAAATCCTTGGTCCGGCATCTAGAAAATCTCACTCCGCACCTTTGTCCGGCTACGTGTGTTGCTTTCTTAACCCTTATCTTTACTTCATATTAAGCATCGTATTCGATATTTGACTAAGTTATCACCTTGTACCAATCAATACTAGCCTATTAGATAGTATACACTAAATCTATGTTAATAATTCTTTTCCTATTAGCTACCTCCTTGGTCCGGCAAGTAGCATTAAGGCGAGTTCTAACGTTGATCATCCGTTAAAAAGACTTCTAAGCGAAAGAATTATTAATACATGCAAGACACTATTCTAGAATTGTTATTTTAGTTAGGGTTTATCTCAATACTTGCCTATGGTTCCCACAACCCTAGTTATGGAATTTAGTTACTCATAGCCATAAACACAATATTCAAAGATGTTAAATTAGAATTCATGTACTTACTTCAATGAGAAAGAATAAAGTCCGAAAATATGCTTGATTAATCACCAAAAATCACTTGTATCAATCTCCAATAATCAAACACTCAAAAACACCAAGTCTAATAATCACAAAGTCTAACTATATGGAATTTGATAATCAAAGAGTCTAACCCCAAAAACAAGGTTTTTCGAACTATTTATACGAAATAAAATAAAAAAGACCTAATTAAACAAGGATTCTAATTTCTGGAAATCTGCCAAAACGCGGCTGGGTCGACGGACCACTCGACGGACCGTCGTAAGCATGACGGACCGTCGTGGGATCCGTCGTCCCATACTTGTCCAATTTCTTCTGCTGCTTTCTTCATTCCCCTCGACGGCAAGTGTGATGGACCGTCATAGGCACGACGGTCCGTCGAGGGTATTCGTTTCAAAATACTTCAACTCTTGAAATCTGGGTACTGGGATCACTTCTCTGATCTTCACAATGGACCTGCAGGACGGACCGTCATGGCCATGACAGACCGTCACAAACTTCGTGATCCCACACTTGGTCAGAATTCCCCATCTTCCTTCAGCAGCTCCTCTACGCTACCACCTACGAACCGTCATAAGCTCCGTAGGTGGTCTCTTCTGCAATTTTCTGCTCAAAATCTCCGCATTCAGCTTTGGACAGATTTCCTACAAAACAAAGAGAAACTTATATCAAGATTAGCACAAAAAGGCTTTTTGGACATACTAAACTTAAGGAAAAAGCATTAATTATACCGTGAAACCACGGTATATCAACATCCTCAACTTAAATTCGTTGTTTGTCCTCAAGCGACGCACTATGACTCACTACACAATCTTTGTACAATAGTATTCATGTTTTATCCTTTGCAATCATTTGGCTATCAATCCCGATTAATCCCATCAAATCTGTGCATGCTATCACTATTAGGCTTGAATTTTGTGGGATTCGAACATGACACAGACTCACCATGCACCAACACCTATCATCTTCAGTTTCTCACTGAGGTGCTAACAATTCCGGTATTGCAACTAGTGTCCTCACTTTAGAACAAAATCCTCATTTTTTACACAATGATTTCAGTTTGAGTATAAGGATTACATTTCAACACTCGCTCTCAGAACAAAGTCACACTCATTCATACCTATTGCCATAAGCTTGCCCTTATTTTCACTGCCTTAAGTTCGCTATACAACCCTTAGGATCACGATAGGACTTTTTTAGCTTGTAACGTAGGCTCAGAGTCAGGTACGGTATATTTAGGTATACTTTAGTGACTTTTTTTTTTTGCCCTCCTTGACACATCGGCTAAACCTTCCGATCTATATCACTTTATTTCGCCCAGTTTCTCCTATTCTTTCACCTTGCTGTTTCCCTTCTTTCTTCATTTGCGTAAGTGACTCTTTTCTTTTCTTGTTTGTAATTCTTGAATATTTCTTTTCTTTTTTTTCAACGAGTTCTTGAGTCACTTTACTTTTGTTCTTTCTCTCTCTTTGTTCTTTCAACCCCACTTTCCAGGGCATTCCTCAAAACAGCCACCCTCAACTCATGGCTTTGCCATGAGTCAAGGTACACAATACCCAAAATCGGGTCAGGGCCGTAACGAAGGTTGTTTATACATTAGCCACCCTCAACTTATGCTTTTGGCATAAGCTGAGGTGCACATGTCCAAGGAGGGACCAGGGCCAACATATTGTTCCCAGAAAAGGTCAGTTGGGGTGAAAAAGAAAGGTCTAATTTTAAGCTCAAATTATTTGGATCAAAAAAGGATAACTTTCATTTGGTTTCTTTATTTAGGCTAGAAATGGGCTATATTGAATAAGGGCCTATGGTCATTTCCTAATTGTTTGTTACAGCTTACTTTTAGCAGGACTAACCAGGCAAGTTCTAGCTCAGTACCAATAGTGGACTATTCAACTTTCCTCACACTCACTTGACATCTCATCACTATACCAGATTATCAGACACCTAGTTTGACTTGAAGATTTAGGGTAATGCAATGGTGTAACTCTATTTCATGTTTAGAGCCGCACAATTATCAGTTACTACGCCTAGTCATGCGACATTTTCCAGTTTTATCGGGATATCATTTTAGCCATCATGATTCAGAGTTAACTTATGTACAAAAGATATAACGTGCCGGTTCAACAGAAAAATAATCAGTCTTTTGGGGAAAAAGAACACAGGCAAGAAAACCCCAAAAGAGGATAGTGAGTTGGGCTACTCAGACTTCACCCTAACACTCACTTTCCATTTACCCCACCCCCAACAAAAAGCATGCAATTGTCCCCAATGCATAAAAAAAATCTAAAGAATAGAGGGGTAGGTGAAGCAAACCTGTGGCGCATAGCGCCGTCGATCAGCAAGCTGGTGGGTCCAATTTCCCGGAACCCACAGCCTCTGCAATCTGGACACCATCAGTGGTGTCCTCAGCCACAACCGCACCCTCAGTACCTCCGGCGGTCTCTACAGTATGGGAGCTAGAGGCCTCAGCCGCTATCTGTGATGCTCGGATCCGGTGTGCCTCCGCCTCGGCAATTGAGGCTCTCCTCGCGGCCTCCATCTCGCGGCGCTCCTTCTTCTTCGCTCGCGCCTCATCCTCTCCTCGATCCCTACGCCTCTTGGCACTCTCTGGATGGGGGGATGGTGGAATTTCAGAAGTAGTGAACAGTGCTGCCAACACTGTGTCCTCAGCAGGCTCGGCAGAAGGGGCCTCAGAATCCGGCACCCTCGACGCTAGTATCGTGGCGATGTCGGCACGAAGACTGTCGACTGCAGTCTGAAGAGTCGACACATCTACCGGAGGGGCTGGTCGAGCTAACACTCGCAACTCGAAGGCGTCTATGCGCTGGTTAACCTCAGCAATCTTCCGCTGCATCATCCTCTCTGTACGTGCTTCCGACTCAGTAATAGACTTCTGCATCCACGGCTGAATATGGTGCAGAAGAGTGGCCATTTGCGCCTCCAGTTTTTGGACCCTAGCAAGCGGGGCCAGTAACGGTAGAGGGGCTGTGTGAGAGGAACTCGGGGCTGTGCTACTACCCGGGATAGACTCGACCGGGGTAGTGTCAGTAGATGCCTGTGTAGACGGCCGGGCCTGGGCAACCGTATCCACAAGATCATCAGCAAGAGGTGGCAGCTCTGGACGTGGCCCTCTGTGTGGTGCCAACTCATTGGCCTCGTCTCTGATGAGGCCGACATCAACGATGCCCGGCGGGGTCTTCAACTGATCTATGTGCCACACGGGCACACCTGCAGACCTGCAAAGGGCAAAGATCATGCACGGAAAGGGGTAGGTGGTGGTGACCTTGAATGCCCTCTCGTGCATGACAGCCTGGAGAAGCCATGCATAGTCCACCTCAAAGCCGGCTATCATCGCCGCCATCAGCACTGCTCGATCCCAGGTGACTATGTTATCAGCAGCTGTGGGGGAAAGGTAGTGACGCACGAGCAGCCACAAGAACTTGGCGACGAACGTGAGGTTGACCTTCTTGATGGCCCCCTTCGGCTCAGTGACCCAGTCGGCACCCTCGCCGTCGACTGATAGGTGCAGGGCCATCCACCTCTTGGTGGTCTCTCTCAGTGTCCGCTCGCGCATGAAGTGTCCATCCTTGACTATCTGCCAGCGATAGTCAAACTCGGCAGTAGTGGGGGTCCGCATAGCCTCAGCACTCTCGCCGTATAGGAACCGGCGGATGGCAGGCAGGGAAATGTCGACCTACATGCCTCGGACTAGAACCTGCTCCAATGGGGCCTGTTTCGCGGGAGCATCCCGCCTGTCGATCTGTGATCGGAGAGTTGCTACGTAGGACACGTAGAACTCTCGGACCATCTCCTCACTGTATCGTCCCAACGGGCGGGCTGTCCACTCTAGGCGATGCCTGGTGAAGATGTTGTGGATCTCCGGCATCGAGGGGAGACTCCCTGTAAGTACCCGCCGCTCCAGGGTGAGTGTTCTAGACATTACTCCTTTATCGGTCAAGAACTTTGCGTCGGAGTAAATCTGAAACTGGCCTTCAACGCACCACCGGTTTGGCTGGTCAGAGGCTGGAGTGGGGGCCGGGGCTGGTGCGCCGGATGTGGAGTCTGAACTGTCAGCCTCATCAGACGAGGCCGACGCTGCAGCAGTGGCGGGTGCGGGAACCTCAGCAGATCCTGAAGCTTCCTCGGGGCAGGATACTCCTAAGGAGCCAGACGCTCCTTCCTCGTTTGTGGCCGACCCAGAGGGTGTGCCGGTCAGTGTGCGCTCCTCATCAGACTGGGAGGCAGTGACTACGCCGGACGCCACCGTCTTCTTGGGTGTGGCTCGGGGGGCACGTGCAGCACGGGAAGGGGCGGAGGTGCCTGGGGGCATGTATTCAGGGTCCCGCTCATCATCAGACCTGATGATCAAGCGTGCAGACGGGGCCACAGACTTGGATCGCCCGCGTGCATAAGCTCGGTCTTGCTTGGGTGCCATGGTCGATAGTACCTGAAAACGATCACTATTAGTACGAGTAATGTCAAACAAGACAAGCAAGCCCATACAACATAAAACATTGAAAATAGTGTGTTAGTGATAGTGAAACTGTATCACACGACGGGACAGATGACGGCTCGTCGTGGATACGACGGACCGTCATGAGGTCCGTCGTGTTGTACTTGGTCGAAGTTCAGAGAAAGAACCCTGAAAGGGGTCTCTGATCATCATGACGGTCAAACAGGACGGACCGTCGAGTGTACGACGGCCCGTCGTAAGTGTCCGTCCTTGGACACTTGGAAAAATTTTGGAGACCCTTTTCAGAGGGGTCTCTGACAACCATGACGGTCGTGCAGGACGGACCGTCGTGGGTGTGACGGTCCGTCATAAGTGTCCGTCGTTAGACACTTAGAAAAGTTTTAAACCCCCTTAGAAGAGGGGTCTCTGACAACCATGACGGTCGTGCAGGACGGACCGTCATGGGTGTGACGGTCCATCGTAAGTGTCCGTCGTTGGACACTTAGAAAAGTTTTAGACCCCTTAGACTCTGACAACCATGACGGTCGTGCAGGACGGACCGTCGTGGGTGTGACGGTCCGTCATAAGTGTCCGTCGTTAGACACTTGGAAAATTTTGTGGAGACCCTTATCAGAGGGGTCTCTGACCACCACGACGGTCGTGCAGGACGGGCCGTCGTGAAGACAACGGTCCGTCACATGCGTCGTTGGGGAGTGTGCTAGGGCTTATGCGACGGACCCTACGACGGTCCGTCGTGTACACGACGGACCGTCATCGGGGTCTCGTTCTGACTATCAGAGACAGAACTGTAATTACCCTAAGCAACCCCCATGAACCCACGTGGTCTTGTAGTGTTGCGGACCTATATGTGGCTATCCCAACTACCTAGGAAACTATTAATGTGAAATCACCTATGTCTAGGGTTATGAACATGGCAAATTCAAACATGTAGAGTCTAGGTCTAGATATAAGCATATCAAGGGAACAAGATACGACTAAGAACAAATCTAATACTAACAAATAAATAAAAATACAAGAGAAATGAGTACAAATTTAGAGACACATACCTTGGAAATGGAGAAAACACAAGTGGGGAATGATTCAGGTAGCAAGGTAGATACCAAAAACAGCAGCACCGACAAGTAACTGATAGTGACAAAGTTTGGGGAGAATGTGGAGGCAATGATCAGTGGGGGGGAAGTTGAAAAGAGAGGGGGGATGAGAGGGATGAGGAAGTAATGTGGGATATATGGAGGGGCGGGAGTATAACGGTCAGGTTTTGAAAAGGGTCGTCCGGGTCGGGTCGGGTTAATTTCATTAAACACACGACGGTTCCTCGACGACGGTCCGTCGCATGTGTGACGACCCGTCGTGGGTTTCGTCGTGTGTGCCCTAATTTCAAACTGATAAAAACGTACCTGGTATGACGGATGAATACGACGGTCCGTCACGTGTGCGACGGTCCGTCGATGTATCCGTCAGTGGCTGCTGTAGAGTAGTTTTCTGCAGAATTTCCTGGTGATGTGCCTGCAAATTTAAAACCCATTAATAGAAAAATGCTACTATTAAAAAGACGATAAGTATTGGGTTGCCTCCCAACAAGCGCCTGATTTAATGTCGCGGCACGACTGGGACCACTTGATTACTCAGACTTCATCAAGATGGTATGCCTCGATCACTTCATTTGCCGATTCAGCATGCCCGAGATAGATTTTTATGCGCTGTCCATTCACCTTGAACCGCACACCCTCCTTAGTTTCCAATTCAACTGCTCCATGAGGGAATAGTTGGGTAACCGTGTAAGGACCAGTCCATTTGGACTTGAGTTTGCCAGGAAACAAGCGTAATCTGGAATTGAATAGAAGCACTAAATCCCCGACCATAAACTCTCGTTTTTCAATTTTGTTGTCATGATACTTCTTCATCTTTTCTTTATATAGGGCTGAGCTTTCATAGGCTTTCAAGCGAAATTCATCAAGTTCATTCAACCCATTTAACCGTTGCTCTGCAGCTTCGCTCCAATCCATTTTTAACTTCTTCATAGCCCACATGGCTTTATGCTCTAACTCAATCGGAAGATGACAAGCTTTCCCATATACAAGTTGGTATGGAGACATACCTATGGGAGTCTTATAAGCTGTCCGGTAGGCCCACAGAGCATCATCAAGCCTCCTTGACCAATCTGTTCGACTAGCATTCACTGTTTGGACAATATCTGTTTGATCTCCCGATTCGATACCTCAACTTGCCCACTAGTTTGAGGTGGTAAGGCGTGGCCACATTATGGCGAACACCGTATTTCTCCAATAACCCCTTGAACAATCTGTTACAGAAGTGGGAACCCCCATCACTAATAATGGCCCTTGGAGTGCCAAAACGGGAGAATATATTCTTTTTCAAGAATGCAGTGACACTCTTCCCTTCATTGTTTGCGAGAGCTATGGCTTCGACCCATTTAGATACATAATCAACTGCTACAAGAATGTACTTCATCCCATGAGAACTCACAAAAGGGCCCATAAAGTCAATACCCCACACATCAAATAACTCAATCACAAGAATGGGGTTTAGAGGGAGCTCTTGCTTTCTTGAAATACCACCCTCTCGTTGACATTTGTCACATGATTTAGCAAACCCATGAGCATCTTGATGAAGAGTTGGCCAATAGTACCCACATTGCAATATCTTGTGAGCGGTTCGGATACCACTGTGATGTCCGCCAACAGGTGAAGAATGGCATGCCTCCAATACACTCAACATTTCACATTCTGGCACACAACGCCGAATAAGCCCGTCGGCACAAATCCTATACAAGTATGGTTCATCCCAAAAGAACTTCTTCACATCGTACATGAACTTTTTCCTTTGATGAAAGGACAAGTCTGATGGAACAATATCACTAGCCAGATAGTTCGCAAAATCTGCGAACCATGGAATCAAGTCTTGTGAAGCAGCCAATACATGTTCATCGGGGAAAGTATCATCAATGTCAGTCTTATCCCCTAACTCTCTCATAGCTTCATCCTCTAGACGGGACAAATGATCAGCAACTTGATTTTCAGTCCCTTTTCTATCCAGCACTTCAAAGTCAAATTCTTGCAGCAGTAACACCCAACGAATCAGCCTTGGTTTCGCATCCTTTTTCGCCGTCAAATATCTCAGTGCTGAATGGTCAGTATGCACTATGACTCTAGTACCTAGCAAATAGGAGCGAAATTTCTCAAAAGCAAAGACTACTGCGAGGAGTTCTTGCTCAGTCACTGTGTAGTTCTTCTGGGCTTCATTTAGGGCTTTACTAGCATGGTAAATTGGGTGAAGGATTTTGTTTCTTCTCTGTCCCAATACTACACCAAGAGCCACCCCACTAGCATCGCACATTACCTCAAATGGACTGTTCCAATCCGGAGAAATAATAATAGGTGCAGACACTAACTTCTCTTTTAGCTCACCGAATGCTTTAAGACAGGACTCATCAAAACAAAATTTACATTCTTTCTCCAGTAATTTGCACAATGGGTGTGCAATCTTTGAAAAGTCTTTGATGAATCTCCGATAAAAACCTGCATGCCCAAGAAAGCTTCTCACACCTTTCACAGAGATCGGCGGGGGAAGTCTCTCTATTACCTCAACTTTAGCTCGATCAACCTCTATGCCCTTTTCTGAAATGCGATGACCCAACACAATACCCTCTTTCACCATGAAATGACACTTTTCCCAGTTTAGTACTAAATTGCAGTCTTCACATCTCTTAAGGACCTCAGATAAATTGGAGAAACATCGCTCGAATGAATCACCAACCACAGAAAAATCATCCATAAAAACTTCTATAGTATCCTCCACCATGTCAGAAAATATTGACATCATACATCTCCGAAAGGTTGCGGGTGCATTGCACAACCCAAACGGCATTCTTCTAAACGCAAAGGTCCCATATGGACAAGTGAAAGTGGTTTTCTCTTGATCTTCTGGTGCAATAGAAATCTGATTATACCCCGAATACCCATCAAGAAAACAATACCACCCTTTTCCGGCAAGTCTATCCAACATCTGATCCATGAAGGGCATAGGGAAATGGTCTTTTTCAGTCCATGAGTTCTGTTTACGGTAATCCATACACACCCTCCATCCAGTAACCGGTCTCATTGGGACAAGTTCATTCTTTTCGTTGGGGACCACAGTCATTCCCCCTTTCTTAGGTACACACTGAACTGGGCATACCCAACTACTATCAGCGATTGGATATATGACTCCGGCATCCAACCACTTGATGATTTCCTTCTTCACAACCTCTTGCATAGGAGGGTTCAAGCGTCTCTGATGCTCAACACTCGGCTTATGATCAGGCATTAGTTGGATTTTATGAGAGCAAATACCGGGGGGAATCCCAATAATGTCCGCAATAGTCCACCCAATAGCTCTTTTGAACCTTTTTAGTATCGTCACCAAACTCTGAACCTGTTGTGCATCCAAGTCTGACGCAATGATTACCGGCAAAGTGTCGCCTTTTCCTAAGAATTCATACCTGAGATGAGGTGGGAGAGCTTTTAGTTCTAATTTTGGAGCTTCCTCTATAGATGGTTTCGCGGGTGGGGACTCGCGATTCTTCATATCAAGCTCAAATTTCTTTGGTTTAAACCGAACATCACCTCGGTCAAGAGCAGCGACTAATGACTCATACTCTTCAATGCAATCGCTATCGAAGTTCGTTATCACTGCCGCTAATGCTTCGACACCTAGACGTTCTTCAATTTGTGTCTCAAATGTCTCACCCATGTTGTAGGATATCGCAGATGCCGATTGGAGCTCACCACTCTGCTTCATGGACCTACAAATGTTAAAGGTTACCTCCTCATTGTTCAACCGAAATTTCATCTGCCCCTTTTCCATGTCTACTAAGGCTCTTCCCGTAGCAAGGAATGGTCTCCCAAGAATAATGGGCACTTCAAAATCGACTTCGCAATCAAGAATAACAAAATCTGCTGGAAATATGAATGACTCCACTTTTACTAACACATCGTGGAGTATCCCTATAGGCCGTTTTACTGTTCGATCGGCCATCAGTAGCCGCATCGCAGTGGGTTTTGGATCACCCAAACCCAACTTCTTGTAAATTGAGAGGGGCATGAGATTTATGCTTGCCCCCAGATCACATAATGCTTTCGCAAAATGTAATAGCCCGATTGTACAAGGAATGGTGAACGCACCCGAATCTTCTTTCTTTTGGACCAGAGATCTTGTAGCAATAGCACTACAATGCTGCATTCTATCATCATCCTCAAAAGTGACCGATCTTTTCTTTGTGACCAGATCTTTCATAAACTTGGCGTAACCGGGCATTTGTTCTAAAGCTTCTACCAAAGGGACATTGATAGAAAGTTGCTTCAACATTGTTATAAAACGCCGGTATTTACCATCCTCGGTTTTTTTCACTAATCTCTGAGGAAATGGGGGTGGTGGCCTAGGCATAGGAGTCACCTTTTTAGACACTTCAGCATCTTTTGCAGTGTTATCATCTAATTCAGCATCAACTTCTACCACTTTATCAGATTCTGTTGTCACCTTATTCTCATCAGATGGCATAGGTGGATCAATGGTTTGCTTGCCACCGCGAGTAGTAATTGCCATACAATGTCCATCATTTTTCGGATTTTGGACAGTGTTGCTAGGAAGAGTGCCCGGTTGCCGTGTGTTCACAGTTGCAGATAGTTGGGCCAATTGTAACTCAAGTTGCTTAATTGATATTGCATGGGTATCAACTTTTTGCCCAATACCCGCTAGATCATTCCTCAACTCTTTATTTTGCTCATCACTAGCATCGAACCTCCTCATCATCTTATGCAACATATCCTCAACTCGCGACATACTACCTCCACCATCCCTGGGAGTAACTTCACGATTTTGAGGAGGAACATAGGGTCCATTCCTGTCGTTTCTGTTACCATAGCTACCCCTGTTGAAGTTGTTGTCGCGATTGTAGTTTCCATCTCGGACATAATGACCCTCACGATTGTAGTTACCATAGTTCCGACCTTGGTTCCCTTGACCTTGGCGCCAATTTTCCTAATTAGAGCCTTGGGCACTTGGTCGAAAACCCCCCATCTGTTCATTCACTGCATAGGAATCCTCCTCATAATAACACTCATCGTTTGGAGGTGGTGGTTTAGCCAAGTAGTTGACTGCATTAATCTTTTCTGTACCCCCAACGACATGTTTTAGTACCAACCCAAGCTCAGTTCTCATCTGAGCCATTTCTTCACGGATATCATCTGTGGCTGGGTTGTGAGTGGACTGCACTGCGAAGGTGTTTCTCCCTGTATCGGACTTCCTAGTACTCCAAGCTTTGTTGTTACGGGAGATTTTCTCTAACTTCTCAGCAATCTCAGCGTAAGGACATTCTCCATAAGATCCGCCTGCTATAGTGTCCAGCACCGCTTTATTGTTATCATCCTGTCCCCTATAGAAGTATTCCTTCAGTGACTCATCATCAATACGGTGATTTGGGACACTTCTCAAGAATGAGGTGAATCTATACCAAGAACTACTAACCGACTCTCCTGGTAGTGCCACAAAGTTATTCACCCTGTCTTTGTGGTTTAATTTCTTGGAAACCGGATAGTAGCGTGCTAAGAAGACATCCCGTAGTTGGTTCCAAGTGAAGATAGAGTTGTATGGGAGCTCAGTAAACCACATAGCAGCCTCTCCCGTCAGTGAGAGAGGAAACACTCTAAGACCTATTACATCTAGATCCAAATCAGGCCTCCCCACGCAACTCTTACACACTGCCCTTACCTTAGCTATATGGGCATGTGGATCCTCAGAAGGTAGCCCTGAAAACAAACCTCTGGCAGTGAGCATTTGCATCAGACTACTAGTTACCACAAAAGTGTGGCCTGTGGGTAAAGGAGGCAGAACCAGTGGCCCATACGAATCTGCTATGCTATCATAGCCTCTGTAGTATGCTTGGGGCCGTGGAGCGGGATTCTGTCCCCTCTGTTGATGTTCACCCGGAGCATCGGGTAACATCTGACCATGAACATCAGCCGGAGCTGGGATGTTCTGGTTTGGATCCTCATCATTGATTCCCAAGTTACGATTCATGTTTCGCAGTGTACGTTCTAGCTCGAGATCGTAGGGGAACAACGGTTCTCTTCCTCTCCGTGTATTTGGCATACAAGGAGGATAATTCTGAAAAGGAATCAAAAACAATAAAACAAAGTAAAATCAAGAAAATATCAACTAAACTATAGTAAGAAGTTCAAGTTAATCTAAAAGCTAATTTCCCCGGCAGCGGCGCCAAAATTTGATACGCTCAAACTTACTTCTCAAATGAAAAGTAAAGCGGTCGTGTCAAGTAAATAACCCAACTAGTGAGGTTGGGATCGTTCCCACGAGGAAAATAGTCTAGACTTAACTTTAACCTAGTATTACTATCGTTTGGTCAATAACTTTCTTGGAAAGTAAAAAAAAATATAAAAAGGGGGGTTTGTATTACCTAATAAGTAAAAATAACTAATGTAGTTGAAAGAGACAGTTGACAGCTTTTAATAGTGGGTTTTAATCGATGAGTTAAAACAACTAGGGTTTACGTGTTCCCCACAGGTTCGTAACTTGATAATTCTAACTATAACAATTCTTTCCTAGTATCTTGCATGCAAAGTGATAAGTTATGTATTTCTAAATCCTTGGTCCGGCATCTAGAAAATCTCACTCCGCACCTTTGTCCGGCTACGTGTGTTGCTTTCTTAACCCTTATCTTTACTTCATATTAAGCATCGTATTCGATATTTGACTAAGTTATCACCTTGTACCAATCAATACTAGCCTATTAGATAGTATACACTAAATCTATGTTAATAATTCTTTTCCTATTAGCTACCTCCTTGGTCCGGCAAGTAGCATTAAGGCGAGTTCTAACGTTGATCATCCGTTAAAAAGACTTCTAAGCGAAAGAATTATTAATACATGCAAGACACTATTCTAGAATTGTTATTTTAGTTAGGGTTTATCTCAATACTTGCCTATGGTTCCCACAACCCTAGTTATGGAATTTAGTTACTCATAGCCATAAACACAATATTCAAAGATGTTAAATTAGAATTCATGTACTTAC
Organism: Solanum neorickii; assembly: GCA_027704865.1. Lineage (NCBI taxonomy): Eukaryota > Viridiplantae > Streptophyta > Magnoliopsida > Solanales > Solanaceae > Solanum > Solanum neorickii. The sequence goes on from JAKWJC010000369.1 coordinate 31,374,728, forward strand.
TTCAATGAGAAAGAATAAAGTTCGAAAATATGCTTGATTAATCACCAAAAATCACTTGTATCAATCTCCAATAATCAAACACTCAAAAACACCAAGTCTAATAATCACAAAGTCTAACTATATGGAATTTGATAATCAAAGAGTCTAACCCCAAAAACGAGGTTTTTCGAACTATTTATACGAAATAAAATAAAAAAGACCTAATTAAACAAGGATTCTAATTTCTGGAAATCTGCCAAAACGCGGCTGGGTCGACGGACCACTCGACGGACCGTCGTAAGCATGACGGACCGTCGTGGGATCCGTCGTCCCATACTTGTCCAATTTCTTCTGCTGCTTTCTTCATTCCCCTCGACGGCAAGTGTGACGGACCGTCATAGGCACGACGGTCCGTCGAGGGTCTTCGTTTCAAAATACTTCAACTCTTGAAATCTGGGTACTGGGATCACTTCTCTGATCTTCACAATGGACCTGCAGGACGGACCGTCATGGCCATGACGGACCGTCACAAACTTCGTGATCCCACACTTGGTCAGAATTCCCCATCTTCCTTCAGCAGCTCCTCTACGCTACCACCTACGAACCGTCATAAGCTCCGTAGGTGGTCTCTTCTGCAATTTTCTGCTCAAAATCTCCGCATTCAGCTTTGGACAGATTTCCTGCAAAACAAAGAGAAACTTATATCAAGATTAGCACAAAAAGGCTTTTTGGACATACAAAACTTAAGGAAAAAGCATTAATTATACCGTGAAACCACGGTATATCAATGGGCCCTGTTGATGAGTTCCTAACTGCATGGTCATGCCTTGATGAAAGTTTTGGATGACACATATGTACTCGTCCGCACAAGCAGCGATAATGTATCAGTTAGGACCAACCAATTTATCCAAGGGCATAGAATTAGCTTCTGTGACGAAGAGTTTCCCTTTAAAGGGAAGTCGCACAACAAGGCGTTACATATCACTATCATATGCCATAAAAGGGTCATAAATCGTGTCCTTGTTGATGAAGGGTGTAGTCTCAACATTTGCCCACTGTCGACTATGAGGCAACTAAGGTTTGACTTGTGGAAGCTAGCACAAAACAAAGTAAATGTAAGATCCTTCGACGAGGTACATAGAGACACATTGGGAGCAGTTAATTTAGCCATCCAAATATGCTCGAAGGAGTTTAGCACACAGTTTCAGGTCTTGGACATCGATACCAGCTATACCTTATTTAGGGAAGGCCTTTTATCCACATGGTTGGGGATCTGCCTTCTACACTTCACCAGATGATGAAGCTCGTTTGGAAGGACTTATTCATGGCGAAGGGAGTCACACCGGCAGGCACGTGCAATTATTGACGAAGTCTCCTGAGTCACCGATTTCTACACGTGGAGCAGGTAAATACCACCGGTGAGGATTTGGACCCACAGCCTCCTATGCCTTCTGTGTACAAGATAATTGCCACTGTGATACTGTAGAATGGGTTCGAGCTAGGTTTCGTATTAGGAAGGGATTCCCAAGGAATCATTAAGCCTATTTAAGTTCCCAAAAAAGAAACAAGATATGATTAGGGGTACGTCCCCACAGATGATGAAATGAAGATAAAGAAGAACAATGATCATGCATTGGCTAAGCCGATCCCGCATCTATATCAATCTTTTCCTGTCCTGAGTATGTCGATCGTGATGACCTTGGGGAAGGGATCTGTGGTATTTTTGAAGAGATCTATGCTTTCATAGAATATGAGGTCAAGCTAGCTGGTATCCGCGATGCTGATCCTAGAGATCAACTTCAGAATCGGACTTCTGCACCAATCTTGATTCCCTGATCATCTTGGTAGGATGACATTGTTTATGCATATTTTTAAAATTGGTAGCAGTCTCGAATAGGACCGAGACCCACCATTTTTCTTTTTGCTTTAATGGCTTAAATTTTTAAAATTCTCCTGTGATGTTTAAAAAGGCAACATGGCCCTTTGACATGGTCAAAGTTTGCACTGTTTTCCAATTTGAATGAAATCCACTTTTATGGTAAACTTGTCTATTTAATTATTTTGTATAATTTTAATTTCCTTACTTTTTCTGTTAATGATTTCATTAATATTAGTTTTAAACCTGCCAATGTCATGTCATGTGACGAGCTGAACAAACAAAATGCGGGAGGTGGTGACGAGGATGAAGAATACGAAGAGGAAAATGAGGTATCGGAATACGTTGCTGAAGAATTTTGACAGTTCAAAAATAATCATAAGCCAAATTTAAAATAAACCAAAACTGTGAACTGGGAGACCAAGAGTGTGTCAAAGAAGTCAAAATCAGTGTCCACTTGAATGAAGCTCAAATAAAAGATTTAATTCATTTGCTTAGGGAATACATTGATGTGTTCGTCTAGGAGGTCAACGATATGCTGGGGTTGAGTACCAACATGGTGTCTCACATGATGCCGATTAGTCCAGTGAAACAGAAAGCTCGGAAATCAAGCTTGAACTAAGTTTAAGGATTAAAGAAGAGATCACCAAACGTATCAATTCTCGATTATGGAAGTGAGGCAATACCCGACTTGGTTGGCCAACATTGTTTCGGTTGCCAAGAAATATGGGAAGATCAAAATTTTTGTCTATTACAGGGATCTCAACATAGCCAGCCTAAAGGATAAATTTTCCGTTGCTGAACATTATTGATAATGTGCTAAACATGAAATGCATTCATTTGTAGATTGTTACGCAGGTTATCATCAAATCTGGATGGACGAAGAAGATGTATAAAAGACAGCTTTTATTATGCCTTTGGGTGTATATAATTACATGGTTATTCCATTTGGCCTAAAAAATGTTGGCGCTACTAATATGAGGGTTATGATGACCATATTTCATGACATGATTCATAAGGAGATCGAGGTGTATGTACATGACATTATGATCAAGTCCCGCGAGAGTTCAAGCCACTTGACGTATTTAAAAAAGTTCTTTGATTGTCTTAGTCATTATAACTTGAAGTTAAATCATTATTAATGTGCTATTAGGGTTCCACTCGTCAAGATGTTGGGATTTATAGTCAGCAGAAGGTGTATTGAGCTTGATCTCTCCAAGATTAAGGCAATTCAAGAGTTACCTCCTCCGAAGACTAAGAAGGATGTGATTGAGTTTCCTAAGGAGGTTTACTACATTAGTCGATTTATAGCTTAGTCAACTGTGGTTTGTGAGCCAATATTCAAGATGATGAAGAAAGATTCTTTGACAAAATGAACTGAAGAGTGTCAGACTTCTTTCGATGTTATCAAGAACTATCTGTTCAATCCATCGGTGTTGGTTCCTCCACTGAAGGGATTCCTGTGTTGCTATATTTGTCCATCTCAGATAATGCATTTGGATGCGTACTTGGTCAACACAACGAGACAGGGAAGAAAGAGCGAATTATTTAATACATAGTAAGAAATTCACTCCATACGAGTCTCGTTATACTTATCTGGAGAAAACATCTTGTGCTTTGACTTGGATTGCCCAGAAATTCAGGCATTATTTGTCTTCTTATACTACAAATTTCATTTCCAGGATTGACCTATTGAAGTATATTTTCCAAAAGGCGATGACAACCAGAAAGTTGGCTAAATGAAAAATGCTTTTAAGTGAAATTGATATTGCGTATGTGACTCAGAAGGCGATTAAAGCACAAGTCTTGAAGATCATCTTGCAGAAAACCCAGTCGATGAAGAGTATGAACCGCTCCAGACTTATTTTTACGATGAAAAAGTATATTTTTTTGGTTAAGATATTTTTGAAATATCCTGGCTCGAGATTATTCTCAGATGCAGTGGCATATCACCAAGGAAAAGGTATCGGAGTGGTATTAGTGTCAGAATAAAGTCAGCACTATCATATGGCAGCTAAGCTCGAGTTTAATTGCACAAACAACATGGCTTAATATGAAGCTTGTCCTTGGTTTAAAAATAGCCATTGACATGAATGTCCACAAGCTATTGGTTATTGGTGATTCAGATTTGTTGATTCATCAGGTTCAGGGAGAATGGGTTGTCAAAAGCCCAAAGATTATGACATATGTGTAGTATATATAGAAGTTGTGTAGAAGATTTTACAAGATTGTATTCTGACAGACCCCAGATACTGATTATATTGATCCGCTTGATATAGAGATGAAAGAACATCCAGTCCATTGTTCACATGTTGAAGTAGAACCAGATGGTTTGCCATGGTATTTTGATATAAAGAAGTACTTAGAGATCAGGAGTTATCCCGAAGATGCAACATCAAACCAGAACAAGTTGATACGTCGTATGACTCTCAACTTCTTTCTAACTGGAGAAGTCATTTATAGGAGGACTCCAAATTGAGGTCTTCTCAGATGTGTCGATGTTGTTGAAGTTGTGAAGCTTATCGAACAGGTACATGCTGGAGTTTGTGGTACGCACATGGATGGACTCACTTTGGCAAGGAAGATCATTCTAGTTGGTTATTTCTTGATGACTATGGAGCATGATTGTTGCAAGGTTGTGCAGAAATGTCGTAAATGTCAAGTGCACGGTGAATTAATCTGAGTGCCGCCTCATGAACTCAATGTTATGAGTTCACCTAGGCAATTTATATCTTGGGTCATATATGTTATTGGTCCAATAGAGCCATCCTCCTCTAACGAGCACAAATTCATTTTGGTTGCCATTGACTATTTCACCAAGTGGGTGAAGCAACTTCATACAAATCAGTAACCAAGAAGTTATAGCTGATTTTGTTCGCAACAATCTGATATGCATGTTTTGAGTACCAGAATCCATCATCACCGATAATAGTGCAAATCTCAACAGTAACTTGTTGAGAGATATATGTGAGAAATATGATATTACTCATCGAAACTCAACCGCTAATCGTCCTCAAATAAATAGAGCTGCAGCGGTCGCCTATAAGAACATCTAGAAAACTCTGAGGAAAATGATTTACAATCACCGAGGTTGGAATGAGATGTTGTCGTGTGCTTTATTGGGTTATCAAACGATTTTCATAATGTCGATTGGAGCCACTCCATACCTTCTAGTGTATGGAATATAAGTCGTCATACCTGTTGAAGGTTATATACCATCCTTAAGGATCATCCTAGAAGATGAATTAAGTAACGCTGAATAGGTCAGCAAGCGGATTGATCAGTTAACATTGATTGACGAGAAGAGATTGGTTGTTGTGGGTTATGGTCAACTATATCGACAAAGAATTATTCAAGTTTTCCACAAGAGAGTTAGAGATAAAAATTTTTGAAATTGGTCAGTTAGTACTTAAGCGCATTTTTCCCCATCAAGATGAGTACAAAGGAAAATTTGTACCGAATATTCAAGGGCCTTACATGGTTCGCAAAGTATTATCTGGAGGTGCCTTGGTCCTGTCGGAGATGGATGACACCATATGGTCGAAACCGATCAACTGAGACGTTGTCAAGAGATATTACGTGTGAAGCTTTAGTTTGTATTTCTGTCATTTCCTTGCCATCATTTTATTCACTAGTATTCGCTTCGTTTAGTAGTTTATCCAATTTGTAATGAACTATGTCTGTCCTGAATTCTCTAGAAGTAGATACGTGGGAAACCAATATCAGCCTCGGTAACCCCATTTATCCCTTTTAATATTTCTTTGCATTTGAAATATGTTTGACCTCAACTCTCAAAAATGAGATACGTAGGTAGCCTATGTCGGCCTCGGTCGATTTTTTATAAAGTTCTTATTGTTGTTAACCTTTGAGGGGGAACTACGTGACCTAATTCCTACCTCAAAGGGATAGTAGGCTCCATAACGGTTCGGTCATATCTCCCGTAAGTTTTCTATTTCTCTTTACAATAGAAACTAGGACAAGAAAGAATATTTTCTTCAATAGAACAAGACTGGAGTTACTCTGAGATTAGCAACTGGGATAGAGTTTTTGAGATGACTTCAAAAATGATCTCAAAAATTACGTGATTTACTCACCTATAGTTAAAGATAAGCCAAGACAGTTAAGTACGACAGAAATTTTGAGGATGACCTCAACATTTCAAGTGGGGTTTGTCGAGAGTCTAGAGTGACTCTGAATACTCTCCGACAAATAAACCGATAGAATTTCAAGCATCAGACACAAAGAAGTTCGCTAAGTTTGACTGGACATGATACTTGGCAGTAACTTTTTCAAAATATTACTTTTTGAAAATTTTATATTTTTTTAAAAATTTTCCCTTATTGTTTCATTTGTTTTGGCATAAAATATTTTATCTCATCTATCAAGAGTAAGGAGATCAGAAAATCAACCAGAGATAGACGGACAGGGAGAAGACTATTGAAGAAATTGACACAGGTCGGTTCATTTTAAAACTAACAATATTTCTATGGACGTAGGTTTATAGGCTTTCCCTGAAATTAGTAAATTCCTCTGATAGATGAATATGGGGAATTCAAAGGGCAAAGAGATCCACAAATTAACAAATTTTCGGTGGATGTAGGAAATATTTTATATTTCTTATATCGAAGACTTGGGAGTGTGAACATTATTGTTTCGTTCAATTCCGAAAAGTATAAAGTCTATAATGAAGATACAACTCTGTTCAAAGATAGTATTTTATGGTTTTCATCGGGGACGTCATTTGCAACATATTATCAAGCATGATAGTATTGTTACCCGGATGGTGATTATATATCTGTTATCAAAGAAAATTATACACTCCTGGAGGATCATTCTGCCATATTATCAATTGAGACGATTTCATTTATCTAGAAGACACTCTGAACATCACTATGTTGCTTCGTTTAATCACTATCTTCAATGGTACCGACATGACATCAAGAGAAAAATAGCATGCATCGCGAGTTAATATTAATTTATTGCGTAGAATCACGTAGCGGGAATATATTCATACCTCGCTAATAATCATGCACCGAGAAGGTATTCATGCCACACAGAAAATCATGCATCGCAGAAGATCATGCATCGTGATAAGATATTAATGTATCACAGAAAATCATGCATCGCGGAAGACCGTGCATCGCGAGAAGATATTCATGAATCGCTAGAAGATATTCATGCCTCGCAGAAAATCATGCATTGGGAGAAGATATTCTTTCCTCGAAGAAAATCATGCATCGCGATTTAATATTCATGCATTGTGGAAAATCATGCATTGCGAGTTAGTATTCATGCATCGCAGAAAGTCGTGCATTGAAAAAAGATATTCATACCTTATAGAAAAGCATGAATCGCGAGAAGATATTTATGCCTCGCAGAATATCATGCATCACGAAAAATTATACATCGCAAGTTAATATTCATGCATCACGGAAAATCACACATCACGAGTTAATATTTATGCATTGTGGAAAGTCATGCATCGCGGAAAGATATTAATGCATCACGGAAAGTCATGCACCACGAGAAAAAATTCATGTATCGTAGAAAAGTCATGCATTACGGAAAAGAAATCATGCAATGTGAGAGAACGAAATCATGCATTGCGGAAGAAAAATCTTTACCCATCAACATCAACCATATCCTTTTATTTTGACAAGAGTGAATGCCAAGAGAATCATCGAAAACAGCATCAAGAGAAATATCAACACTGCATCAGCTTTTATTTATTTCAACATCAAATGAAGAGTACATTGTAAACATATGACATAAGCTGTATTTGCTTTACGTCAAACCGATCGAGTTGACGACAAATGCTGAAGGAGAGCAATAAAGTGTCAACACGGTAAAATACACTATCTCCCATGTGAATTGTATTTTTATGCTAACGAGTTTTACTAAGCCTGTGTCGAGAGCTTCTGAAAGGATGAATTCTTCAAAAGCAAACCAGAGGTGCGGACGACATAACAAAGGATGCAACACAATATGAAACTTTTTCTTAGTAGCGAACTGGGACATAGTCCAAAGAGGACTGTAGACATCATAGGACGCGAACAGAGGAGAGACTTTCAGCACAATCAAACCACACCCCTATTAGAAGGCATGTGGGTTTTTTATTAGATTTATTTGTTTCAGTCTTGCATCCGGAAATTTTGGTATCTACCGGAAGCAACTTTCCAATCAAAGTAACATACCAAGAGTTTGGAAATTATGTCCATGTAACTTCTTTTTTATGGGTGTGAAACATGCCACATTCATGTCTAAGAGGTTACAAGCCTCCTTTTCATACTCGAGTTAATTTTTTACTTGTCCAGAACCTAAAGTTATCAAACACAATAGATTCCTTTTCAAATGATCGAATCCCTTCATAATTTGGTATCGGGGTGGCTTTTGAATTCATTCAAAATCATGCGTTAAATCGAGCTTATTTAACTACTAGTGACCTTAGTTCTCATATAGCCTGATATATGTAGGAAACCTAATCCCAAAGTTCGTCATAATTCCTAAAGTCCGTACCAAATCTCTTTTTTCCAAGAGATGAATATGGGGTCAGTCAAAATTGGATTGGTCAATTTCATTTTCCTCAAAATTCTTGCATCAATCCAAGTAAAATGAGGGACAGTTCTTGACACCAAATTTTAACACCCCCCCCCCATAATAACTAATTTTTGAGTTTCTTCTATTTCAAACGATCTAAAATAATTAGTTTCATAAATTTTTAAGAAAATATGAAGTTTGCAAATTATATTAAATAAGTTCTGTCATTTTTGAAATATTTCTTGAATACTATATATGTGTTTTATAACAGTGTACATAACTAGAGTATTTTATAAACATTTCAAAAATAATCTCAAAAGAATTTAAGTTTTAGTAAGCTTTGTATCATTTAATTTTGCTTAAATTATAGTTGTTGGATCACATGCTTGTGATTAAATTAATAATTTTATGTCGTTGAGTTTAAGAGGATCTTAAATTAATTATACCAATTCAACTTGTTTGAAATTTTATCTGCTAAATCGACTCGGCTTGGAAAATTTAATTATTTTTTAATGAACCGTGACCTTAAGATAATTTTGGACCTGCATTTGGTTTTTCCAACAGTCCATCATGCCCGACCCATTGCTCAATTTCCATCCCGCTCTTCTTTACACCATTTCCCTCCCAATCCACCTTTTTTTAGCCAACCCAGCCCAACACCCTTAGCTCCAATACCCTTCTCCAGCCCTTTATCTCATATAACCTGACAAAACCCTAGTTATTTTTACTCTTTAAGAAAAAGAAAGACTCAACAGCATTAATTTTGCATCATTTAAAGAGAGTGACGATAGATGCATGAGCGCTCCAGACGTGCCTCAACCTTCCTCACGTGGGAGAGAGTTAACGAAGGTGGTGCCCAACATTCGCAAAGGATGACGAATAGACGAAGGCTACACGGCGTCGACGCGAAAGTTGTCATTGTCCTTCTCTCCGATCTTTACTGAAATTGTGCAGTGCTTTTGGACCTCGCAAAATTGTCCTTGCTTTTGTGGATTGGTGTCACATCGAGTTCAAGGATGAGCGAGTGATCCGGATCGTTCGTCTCCCCTTCATTTCAGGGAAAGAGTCAAATCTCAGAGAAAAAGAGGTATTCCTGAATAAGGGAAGATTTTTGAATTGAAAAGTTTGAATGTGAATTTTTTGATTTCGCCCTTGTCTTCCCCCCCCCCCCCAAGATACCAACCTTAATCCCTCTTATAAGGTTTTCGATTCACTGGGAGAAAGAGGGGGTTCTCTTTTGGTGTTCCTGAAAGAGAAGAATAGGGAGTTTAGAAAAGGGGAAAATAGGCTTGAAAGGAATTATTGAAAGGACTTGAATAGTACAGTTGCACACAGAGAGTTGTGTTTGGGATCTCTAAAAAGATTTCGAGTTTTGTGTTATTGTCTCCTTTTTCACTTGTCTTCTTCGGGGTTGTTCGATGTGGTCAATTTTTCTTTAGTTTGAAGTCGCCCCCCCCACCCCCGGCCGTTTGCCTGTCTCGGCTAGTTGCATACAAGAAGGCTTCAGTCTAATCTTTAGTCGTGTTGGTCGTAGTTTATTTGTGAGCTTAATATCTCTCTATACCCTCTCTTTGTCCATTGGAATGTTACAGTTTCCTTTGGGATTGCTGATGCCTGATAAAAGGTTTTCTTTATTTCATAACTTTTGGAGTCCCAAGTTGACTGATGTGTGAAATGTGTTTGTGTATGCGATTTCTTTCCATATTGTCGGTTAATAGCTTCTTTTTAATTTTGTCTGAATTTGCCTCCTTGCTCTTGATCGACTACAATTAAAGGTCTTTTTAAACGATTGGAGAAGTAAATCTTAAACTAGTTAGTGTGAAACTTGTTAGGTTTTATTTGCCCTAAATTTCTTACCATAAATAGGTTTTTGATTGACTAATCCTTTTCTTGTAGGAAAAGGTTTAGGACTCTATAAATAGAGGTATGTTCATTCTAACGTAATCAGCATTCACAATGTAGTCTTAAGGACTTTGAGAGTTTTGGTTAGGGGGAGAATTTGTGGGTCACAAGCTTGATACGTTATCATTTGTGTGAACCTCCCATATATTCCGAGTGAATTGGTTGAGGTTGTTTCCCTCTTTATTTTGTACTCTCATGTTTATAGTGGATTGCTCATCTCCTTTGTGGACGTAGGTTGATTGACCGAACCATATTAAATCTTTGTGTCTTTTGGTATATTTCTCGTTGTCTTCTTACCTGTGGTCTTTCGATGTTTGCATTGCTAGCTTTCGCTTTTACACCTGCTTATTTTCGGTCCTAACAAAACTGACTATTTATTTCTTGTTTGTTTGTTTGTTGATAGAATAAATGTGTCTTCTTTTATCTCTGGGTGTAACTAAGTTTTATGTAATGATTATTGATCTATCCATATGACAGCCGCCTGTACCTTCGTATTTGTTTTATAATAAACTATTTCTTTGTTATCGCTGGTGAAGATAGTCTTTTTTATCTTCTTCGGTATAAGTTGGTAATGCTCTTTAGCACTTCTCGACGTGCCTCCTTTGTAACGTTGTCGTTATGCTCGTCTATCTTCCACTCTTAGAATATCATCAAGTGCCTTGATTTTTCCGGGTTAGTTTGATATAGTTTAGCTTGTTTAACTCTTAGTGCAAAAAAAATGGTTAGCATGTTTTGAACCCTATCTATTTGAGTTCTAATCAATTTAATATGTGTATGAGGGTATAATGATCCATTCTTATTTTATTCATGTAAAATCTCTTCGAAATACATTGGAGTTTGGGTACATCTTTTATGAGCTAGTTGAGTATTAAGTTGAGATTAACTTCAAGGATGACTACTGTTAGTTGCATAAAAGGTTGCGACAAAGGTTCTCAAATTCGTGTGTTTTACTGGCTTAAAAAATTATTTCTAAATCAGTTTCATTTTTTTGACGCCTTGTGATCTTTACATTCTCAGATGACATGTATTGACTTGTGGTTGTGAGTTGTTCATTGCCTTTAGCGCATCAAATGTTTTCTGTGAATATTTTTCTTATGACTCTGGCTTGATTTTTTGTAATGGTTATAAGTGCTGATTGAAAATAGTCGAATTAATATTGATTCTATTTCATTAATTCTCATGTGTAAACCCTCAATTTGGTACTTATCTCATTCTTATTTATATTTGTTGCAGGTAAAAATCTGTCCGACTCCTTGTGGACTCTAGTTTATTCCCTACGTTTTCAAGAGAGCCGCAAAGACTCGACTTTTGATCTTTGGAGTCAACCAACTTAAATTGAAGAACAAATTATTAAAAGGCGTACAGGTCCCAATTTGATGAAATCAAAGCCATTACTATTTATTAATTGTTTGATTAGTCTAGGACAGTTACAAAATAAAAATGGGTCTAAATATCGATCCAGGAGGATAGAAATTGAATTTGGACCCAACCCCCCAACCTCTCTCTCTCTCTGTCTCTCTCTCTCTTTAGTTTACCTTATATTTGCTGATTGATATTTGCCATTAGATTTAAGGTCGGAAAATTTCAATTCCCCGCAAGATGTCATTTTTTTAATTAAATTAAGTCAATCAAGTCTAAATGGATTAAAAAGTAATGAACAAAAATATGGAAAATTAAATAGAAATAGTTCATTTGGATAGTAAAATCAATATTACATTTTCCCAAAATCCACTCTAGATAATATTTTCTTATCGCAATCTTTGGTTATACATTTTAGCCAAACTAAGTTAGTTGCTGGAAAACTGTATTAACGGATATTTTAGGTGCCTTAAATACCTTCCTAAAATATAACTGTGGATTCCCGAACTCCCTTTAAAAATTTTCAACCGATTTCTTGTTTTAATCGATTGAAAAAAATATTTTTTTTCTTGATTTTTTTTTAAAAATTAAGTGGCGACTTTAAAAAAAGTCAAAAATCTACAAAAATATTTTTCTAAAAACGTAAAAAAGGTGGGTGGGGGGGGAACTTTTTCCCTTTAACCATTTCAATTTCTGACAGGGTAACTATCCGTTGATCACTTCCAATTCCTCATTAGGTTACTCTACATTATTCATTTTGTATCTTTACTGTGCACTTTCAATCCAAGAAAGGTTATGCCATCTCTACAAATACCCTACTTTTTCTTATTTATTTCCTAGCTATTTTGTATACCTATCATTCTTATAGTGGTTTGTTTGGATTTTATTTAAATTTATGACTAGTACATTCCAGGATAATGAGTCCACTTAGGTTTAGTTAGTTGTACTTCATTTCTTTTCTTAGTACACTATTGTGCATTCCCTGTAGCTTTCCGTTCTTTGACCTCTGTTGTCTTCAAATTGTAGCATTTCATATGGCATTTACTTTTCTTCCTTAATCTGCTTATGATGTCTAGTGAGTACCTACTATTTTATTATTCATGGTACAATATGCATTCGTTTCGTGATGTAGCTCTGAGCACTAGTCATCAATGTTGAGATCGAAGCTACAATTGCTGGCTTTGGTGGCTATGGTGAGAACATGTCGTTCTGGACTCTACATGTCTCCATGTGTATGAAATGACTAGTCTTTTGATTTTGAGAGAATTTTATAAATTTTTAGTCCACTTTTTGGACTTCTGCTCATTATGTTAGCATATTTGTACTTGTGATTTACATGTGCTGGGGATCTTATTTATGTATAATATTTTATTTTGCATCAAGGATCGAAGTCATGAGTTAATCACTAGATAGGTTGACGCTATTGGGAAGGATCACCTTCTGTTAGACGTTTTATATATTAGTATTTTGTTTTAGTACGAGGTAATTTGGTGTCTTGGAAGACTAAGAAATAGAGTGTGTTTGCTCGAGCTAGAGGAGAAGCATAATAGGACCAATGGTACAAAATTTTGAAAAGTGATTATTAAACATTTGCTTAGATAATCAAAATTTGTATTAATTGAGCAAATGGAAATTGTATGTGATAATCTAGCGCGATTCATATTGCATCAAATTCACTATTTCATGTGAGGACTAAGACATTGAGATTGATTTCCATTTTCTCAAAGTAATGATAATTTCCATTTTCTCAAAGTAAAGATAATCCCATAGAAAAGACAATCTTTGGCGTTATAGTTACATAATTTGTGAAGTCAGATGATCAAGTTTCATATTTCTTCAACAAGACCTCACGATCCTCGTATTAATTTAATTACATTTGTGACAAGTAAAATATATGTTTCTTGTATTCAGATAGAACTAGAATAGTATTTACAATCCTACATAGATAAGAAATATGAATAAGAATAGTATATAGGATCCTACTTGGAAAAAAATTGTATTGTATATCTATAAATAGAGTCTCATTATAAATATATAATGCACAATTCAATAAGATTTTCTCCTATATTTATTACAGATTCCTCGTAATTATGACTCCAAATTTATCTATGTTGCATAGTTTCAAATAAAATTACTTTAACTTATCAAAATATTTCTTATTTTTCCCTTAAATGTTATAGGGTATAAAATGCACCCTGGTTATTTTTAATTTCAGTTTAATGGGATATAAAATGCCGAGGGACCTAGGAAATGAAGGACCAAAATACTGGTCTAACATATTTAGTGAATTAGGTATTTCTAAATCTATATATTGCTCGGACTCTTCTAAAATGGATTACTTTTGAAAAATCTACAATGCACCTGATGACATTTCGTGAAGTCTCAAGAAGAATGACTATAACCATCGTAAAAAGAAATATTCAAGTTTAACACCTGTAAGAAAGAACATGTTGAATTATGTATGAAAAAATAAGAGTGGTGCTCCTAGCCTGCATAAAACAAAATCACTAGTAGGATAGACTTGAGCACAAAAATGTTGATTAAACATGTAACTTAGAACACTCCTATAATATGTGCTTGTATTAGTCCACAAAGTTATTTAACAAGTTCGCACACTTTATTTTTCTTTATGAGGAACTACAAAACCCTCGAGTTGTTCTAGGTAAATTTCTTCCTCCAGTTCTCTATTTATTAAAATTGTTCACATTTATTTTATGAATTTGGAAGTCATATACAAAAGTTAATGCAATTAATATACGAATGAATATAATTCTAGTTACTATAGAGTATGTATTGAAAAAATTAAAACTTTATTTTTGTCTACAACCTTTGACAAAAAGTCTTGCTTTTTATTTGTCAATAGTTCTATCAACTTTCCGTTCTCTTCTAAAGATTAACTTTGAACCCAAAATTTTATTTTTCTAGAAGAAAATCAATTAACTCCCATTATGGTTGCTCAAGATTGAATCAATATCACTATTGGCACCATCTTTCCAAAAGGATGAGTCTACAAAAGACAAAAGAAATGTTACAAAATCATTTTTGAAGGAAGTAGATGTCCTTTGGCATTTACTACGCCTTAGAATATCGTTATTAAATATGTTGTCCTTTTTCCTTTTCAAGGTCTTTTAGACCCTTCACTAGACAACTCAAGTCTAATTTTACAGTCCACAATTATAGGTCCTATTTTAATCCTTTAAGGAATAAAAATTTGGACTTTTGCTAGACAACCTCACACTTAGAAATATTTCAAATTGGATTTCCTTCCTTTCAATTTCTCGTATGAAATAGATTATGTCCTGAAAACAAAACTTTTTATTGTTTTCTTTCTGGAAAGACAAAACATTTTGTTATTTTCTTTTGCGTTAAAGATAGTTCCTCCAAATTTTTATTGTGATAAACCTGAACTTATAAGAAAGGTAGCCATGATTTCCTTCAAATGTAAATCTTTTCCATTTGATTGAGGTGAATAGATCAGAGGTGAGTAGGGTAGTAGTTAAATGGATAAATCTACTTTTCAAACATATATCTGCAAAATGAGATTTATACTCTCTATCCCTATCGAGCACTTCTTATGTTTTTCCCAATTGATTTTTCAACTTCAATATTATATTGTCTAGATGTTTCTATTGCTCCATCCTTACCATTCAGCAAATAGACATAGTTGTTTCTAATGCAATTGTCTATGAAGGTTACAAGATACTGTTTTCCACCACGAGATGGTGTTGATTTCATATCTTATATGTCAGTGTAAATCAATTCTAAGAAATTATAATTTCTTTCGACTAATTTATAAGAATGTTCAACATACTTATATTTCACAAAAAACTTGACATTTTAATTTATTACACTCAAAGTTAGACAAAACTTCTTAGTTGATTAGTTTTCCTTACAAGGTTTTGTAATTGTCATTTCCCAAGTGTTTATGTCACAAAAAATTTGACTCAAGCAAGTAAGAACAAATAAAAATATATAGTTTGAAAAGCTCTCTGTGAGATAGATTTTTCTCACAAATATTTGTTCCTACTTCTTAAAATTTTGTGTGATACAAATATTGTCTAGAGTTATCACCTTATGAAATGACCTTTTCAAAGGGACTTTTCCATAACTTTCAATTTGATTGTTATTGAACTACTAATAAACAAAGTTTCATCAGCTCCACTGAAGACAATATAATCATAATGCTTCTATTACAAAACACGAAAAATGACTATTCATCAATAATCATGTCTAAACAAGTAGTTATATTTAATAGACATATCTTTTCATGAAAAATCACTGCATTTCAAATGACACTTTTTCATAAAATAACACAATCATTTGAAACACGTATACATATATTGATAGTTTCATACTAGTCATACCAAATACTAGTAAATGAGAAACTCAACGACCACAATATCAAATATAATCTAAGAATATGTAGGTCTAACATAATATAAAATTATCATCGAATTTTATTTATTGTGCACTAAATTTAAATTAGACACTAAGTCTAATTTTATTTTTATCATAAGCAAAGAACCCCCCACGATTTAATTATGATCTGAAAAATATTTTTCAAGTATTTGAAAATATTTTTTCCACATTTTTTTTCTAGACTATCGAAATGTCATTGATAACATGAAATCTCTTTTGAACATATTTACGAAAGAACTGTAGTGCTTCAATTTTCTTTGACAATCTTTTCATAGTGTCAAAGTTCAATTCTAAAGGCACCTATTCAAGACATAAAATACCACACTTCTTAATCCATTGATCTTTTTTTTCCTATCACAGTTAGACATAGAATTTAGTATTTAGAATACAAACAATAAGGGCAGAAATTATTTGTACAATTTGTTTCCATGTAACAATGAAGTTTGTAGAAAATCAAAAGTACAACAATGACTTATTAGGTGAAGTTTTCATATTCTTCAAATCAATTGCACAGTCCAATTTATTCAGAGTAGGAAACTACAAAAGTATTTGGTCTACAACATTCGACACATTCAAATTTACAAGGAGTACAAAATTATAAAAGTTTTTTTTCCCCAAACAGAACAAAAAATATTCTTCGATTATCACAAAAAAAATGTTTTTCTTTTCAAATAGTCTTCGAACTATAACATTTTGACATACTATTTTATCAAACAAAATTATGCATATCTCTTTCTACAAACTAGTGAATTTTAAAGGCAACACTATTTGCCAACGAAAATTCATTCAAAAATATACAATTTGCAAAAACTTTTCCAAAGACACACATGATAAATATAAAAAATGTTAACATTTAGAAACTATTTTCCTCCTTAGATAAATAATAAAAAGGTTATTCAATGTTTTTTTTTCAACCGGAATACCTCCAACTCTTGTAGTACATTATCACTTTGACCTTGGTTAACAATGCACTGAATTTTGGAGAAGTAATGCATTTATGTTGTACTTTCATGATCTATTTCTCTTAATCAATAAATTACAATAATTACAACAATATAATAATTTTCTTAAGATTTTTTTTCATCTTTTATTCCCAAGTTACTTAGAACAAAACTTTGAAGAACTTTGAAGAAAATAACAAAGTTTAAAGAATATTTTAAAAATTAGAAAATTAAGACTAGCAGAGAAAATAAAACCAGAAATTAATTAGAAACAATATAAAAATATTTTTCTTAAAGAAGGAAATCCGAGCCCACTGAATGCATAGTGTCGCCTTAAGAAAATTATTCCCCTCAAGTACCCAAGGTTAATGAAATATATCCTCCTATGATAGAACGATTTTAGTCACCGGTGTATCGGTACCAAAAATCATGGTGTCAGTGAACCACTCAATAGCAGTAAAATAGAGTTTGAATACTATATTTAGTATTAATAGAAATAGCCCAAAAAAATATGTTGTTAATATGAAAGGAAATCCCTTAATTTATAGGAAACAAAGTGTAGTGCGAGAAGTTCCCTATTGTGCCTTACCGGAAAGGTCACCCATCTTTAATAAAAGTCACAATTTTTAATAAAATTCATGACTTTTCATAAATCTCGTAACTCTTCGTAAAAGCCACAACTTTTCATCAAACTCATAACTCTTCATAAAAGTTGCAATTATTCTTTTTTCATTCACACCTTTTAAAACCAACAATCAAAATTAGGTGAACAAGTGAGATGAAATAAATGGACACTCATAAAATAGTAGATGCAGGAAAGAACTTGTCATAAGCCTCCAATCAGATGATTCATTTCAACAAGGTGGATGAGAGATAAAGGAATATGAATGATAACAAAGGTTGACTCATAGAAGACCTATTAAAAATAAAAACATAATTTTTTGAAGCAGAAGATTAGCTTCTTCCAACAATCTAGAAGCTTCCTATTATAGATTATTTTATAGATCTAAATGTCTTAGTGGTTGATAGGAAATAATTTCTTAAAATGATAGTCGGAGTTATACTTCGGTGTGAATATTATATACAAGGACATGCAACAGAAAAGTACACATAAGTTTACAAGACAATAAACTTGAAATATAATAAGGACCAACATGTGTAAGATTGCGCCATAAGAGATCTAAAGCTATTTTAAAAAATGGATTATGGCAGAGTATATTTTCGGGACTACATAAAAGTTTTCTCATAATTAAAGTATCAATCAGAAAAGAAGTAATATTCCTTTCGCTTTTAAACAAGTGTGCTCCAGCTCCAAAGAAGTACTCTAATAAGATTTATACTCTCATCCAAAATATATACCGTGCAAATATCATTCAAGAGGTAACAAAATCATAATGACAACAATTAGAAGCTGTGAATAAGCACTAGGAAAGGTAATATCATGCCATGACTCTTTTGAGCATATAGAATTTCTAAATTTCAATTACATTCACTCTTTCTGAACATAGGAATTTAGACAAAATTTGTGCACTACCTATAAAATCTAGTGTAAGTTTACGAATCGATAACAACACTGTAAAAGCATACTAATAAAGAGATACGACAAAGAAATTTGTAACTAATAATGCAAATTATCTAATCTACCTAATTTCTATAAGTCTCACCACACCGGCAGTATCCCAATATGCATCCAAATAATCTAGTGGTGGTTAAATATTCTAGATTATTCGTATTTAACGACCCGAAAAGTCGTTTTTTAGGAAAGACAAAAATCTGCGTCTGGACCCTGACCCGCTACACCTGTCTAGATGCTGCTGGCGGAGGAGCTACAGCGAGTTAAGTTGCTGCTACAAAGGGATAGGTAGGACCGAACGTAATTATGAGATACTCTATTTTCTCAATCTTGCTAACATACCTAGAAAAGTTGTAAATTACCCTAGAAACATAAAAAAAAAGTCGTTTTAAGCTTGGAAAGAAGGTGAAGGAGCTTTTTAGCATGGGGATAGCGGAATCTTGCAAATTTTTTGCCTCAATCACTGTAGCAACTCATGATAATCTGAGAATGAAATTGAAAACCATGTGCAACTGTTTGGCGCCCACGTAGGTTAGGTTTCATGCATTCAGTAGTTGTAAAGTTGTGTTTACCATGTAATGTATGAAATCAATAGTATGGTTTATGTGTAGACCTTAATGCACTGAATGGATTCGTAGAAAAATTGTGATATTACAACGTAATTGGCTTAGTGTTAAGAAGAGAATTGATGAGTTGTGAAAGTTTCCGAAATTACCTTCTTGAAAAGAATATCTTAAAGAACAAAGATATACGATAAACTAAAATTGAGTGAGAGTGTATGCTACATCGATCTATGGAAGTTATAAAATTGTTGAATTTTGGTGAATTAGGATTAAACACTAAGAACGAACCCTAATGAAGAACTAGGAGTGAGTTGGTATAATCGTATGCTAGGTATTGAGGAATAATTCAAAAGGATGGTTGTGATTGTATGCTTGCGTGATGTTGACGTTTCATATGATATCATGATCAACGACACTATCCTACAGATTGAGTGTCTATGAATCGAAGCGAGTATAGTAATCCAACCAAGGTTTGGGGTTGTGTCCCAAGGGAAAAGTAGTGAAAATAGTAGCCAAACTAGAATCCCTATTCTAGTTAGTAATAGTTTGAGAAATTATCAACTAAAAGCAAAGTAAATTTAATTTGTGAAACAAAAGTGTCAAATATAAAAAGGGATTTTCACGAGTTTTGTAAAAACAGTAAACACAAAGGGGAATCAATTATGGAGAAAAGCTCTTGGGTGGCGACCGCAACATATGTTGAAGTAAACTGTTTGGTACATGTTTTTTATACAAAAGTTAAAATATAATGATGACCAGGCTAAGCTTTAGGTGAAAGTAAATTCCCTCTGAGGCAACTTACCCCACACCAAATGGGTTCCTCTCAGACTCATTTAATAAAGAACAATCAAGCCTTACTGACACCAGCTCTTTCGATGATGAGTCCTAGGATATGGATATAATGTTCACACTCTCGGGCTGAACCTCGTGTCGCCCCACTCCTTAGGCCATCAATATAGTGGTCTTGGTTTCTTGACCTCTCTCAAGCAAGCCGAAAACACATAGGTTATTTGTATTTTAAACTACAAACCCATCAACTTAAGCCACATCCACTAGGTGGAATCACCATTAAATGCATCTAACCTTTTAGCAAGCAAGACCCAACAATAATATCAACACATATTTGCTAAATCACGCCCCAAAATTCGAAATTTTAGCCACACATCAAGCAATAACCAAATATACCTAAAATGATAAAGAAATCAAATGGGTATAAGAAATCAACCTTAACATGAGTAATGGAAGAAAAATGTAGAAGAACCACTTCCGATTTGAGAAAGAAGAGCGCCTTTCTTCAAGTCACCCACAAAACCTTCTCGAAACTTGAGAGAAAATATTAAACATAAAAAGATAAGTCTCAAAGTTACAAATTAAGACTCTATTTTGTGATTCCTCTTTTCAAAATAATAGAGTTTAGTATTTATATATTTCAAAATTTGTGTTGGAACATTCATTATGCAAGGTTAGTTGCGAATGCCGAGTTATTTGGCGATTCACCCTTCTTCTAGATCATCGTCATTTGTATTTGCCTTCAGCATTTATGCATTCTGAATCGTTGGGTAGAATAATTTTGCTTCGCGGGACTACTTGGTTAAGTGCCAAATGATTCTTTTCACATCCTTTTTTATCCACGTCATTCAGGGCTTGGCATGCTGGAACAAAGGGTGATATAGATCATTTCGTCTTATCGTCATGTATACTTGTCATGCTCAAGTGTTCCTCTTCATATCTTATTGTCGTTTTGTTCCCTTTTTGCGCCAAACTGTCCATGCTTATACTAAAACTTCAAATACTTTAAATTTAAGAGTTTTCATTAGATATTGAGATAGTCTTCCAATCTTAGGGCTCATCAACACGCCTAAACTTTTGCTTTTCCTCAAGTAAAACTCAATTTCAATAGTTCAAATAGGATGTCTCATATAGTTTTGCAGAAGACTAATCATGAACATACACAACAATATTCAAATAACTCATGCAAAGATTAATTTTATACTCAAAGATTCAAGTTGTGACACACCATTATCAAAGATTCTTGTGCTCACAATTGTAACACTTTGAAAGTCCAAGACCTAAGATAGAGCCTCACATGATTTTCTAAGGTTTGTAACACTATTCTAAGGTAAAAAATAGTGTTTATAAGTCATGTAGGAAGTTTTAGAGTCAAGACATCAAGAAACCTTCCATGACGTTCAAGGACTAGTGAAAGATGTGCTAGTGTGCGTTAGCCTATTTCATGAGGTTTTAGGTCGGAATTGGGAAAGGTGTAAAAATTGTATTATAGTAGGTTTAGCATCAAAATATCCGGGTACGAATCCCCTAGGACCACCTTAAGGGCACTTGAGGAGGACCCTCCCTAGTTGGCCAAAAAGTTTTTAAAGGCAGTGTTTAACTGCAGTTGCAAGTGACGAGGCGTAGGTGGAATGACGGGGCGTCGATGCCTCTTTCGACCAAAACATAGACACTTTTCCAAAATTTGAAAATTACCACTATCTGATATTATGGACAGACCTGCAGGACGGTGGGTGCAGGTGGGCATCGACTGACCTATGGCCCCGTAGGTCGGCGTCTCGTAGGTCAGGCTTGCACTTTCACTGTCCAATACTTAAGGGGTCAATTTGATTAGTTAATTTTTTAGGTGTTTAATTAGGGTTTAAGGGTTGGTTCATTAAGTTATTTAAGTGACTATATAACCTAGAAAAAGCCTAAACTCAACTTAACAACCCACAATTCCCAAACCCAAATCACTCTACTTTCTCTCTCCCAAAGAAGACTCCATTGGAGGGCAAGGTCTAAAGGTTATAGTTCTTAAATAATATTACTTTTATCCATAATTTTTCAAATATTAACATGGTATGGGTACCTTCCACCTTTGGTATTCCTTTCCCCAAAGGGCTCTTCCAGAATTGGTTTTCAAAAAGATGATTTCGTATGGGTTTCTTTCTATTTTGAATTTGATCTTCTAAATTGTATTGTTTATGGTTTCCATTGATGATTATTATTATATTATGATGTATTATTGTCCATTTATTATTGTTCTTGACGATTTAACCTAGTATGTTGAATAGATTATGAATTGACCAAATTCTATAATCCTAGGTTATGAACTCATGTTGAATTGAGGTTATTGTGTTAATTGCTAATGAATGGTGTTATTAAACCTATATATGAATTAAATTGGATTTGTTTAGGGTAAGACAAATGATGAGGTATTTTGAAGGAGAATTGGTACGACTTTGTGATCTTGAACCTTTACTTCAATTGTGATGGCTTGTACTTGGTGATGAAGTTCAATTGAAGCATGTCTTGTGATTATATTAAGTATGTGTTGGTATGATGATATAATTGAAATGTATTTATTATGTGAATATTTGAGATTATGTTTAGGATGAAATTATTTAGGCAGGTTATGAATTGCCTATGTGCCTTATTATGACATGATGATTATGAAGTCTTGATCTCACATATGAGGATTGAAAGGAAACTATCATGAAATTCCTAATGAGATAATGAATATGAATACACAAGGGGTTAGTCTTGTATGGCCTAAACTAAGTTATGATTATAAAGACATTTCAAAAAGCGACAGTAGCTTACCATTGAGTGAACTAGTAGTGAAGAGTAACCCTTCCCAATGTGGGAAGGTAGGTTCACTATTATACTAATGAGATTGGATAATATAATGCAATGTGCGTAAAGAGGGTCCCAATTATATCTCATAGTTCTTTAAACTATGTTGCCCCATATGAATACTAGCTAGTGGATCCACCTTGAATGTTGTAAAAACCCTAAAAGTGTATTAGATAAGTAATGTTTAATGTGTCTAGAATGCCTACGATTAGACCGGGTTCACAAAGATTGATGCGCGTAGAACCAGACCTCTGAAGCCTTGCAACTGCCAAGCCAACTAACTTGGGGAGTTAGTTGAGCTAGGAAAGTTTGGGTCCAGCCTTGCATGGCTCCGGAATATGAAGATTTACCCGATGTGTCTTTAACGGACTTAAAAAGGGGAAAATATTAAGTTTGGAGGGTCTAGGGGTAAAATGCTCTTTTACCTGACTAAGGGTATTATCGTAATTACTCTAAATATGTATTTAATTATTTAATTATTAAGGTGGAAGGGTATTTTTTGGAGAGAGTGCCGAAAATGGGCTCTAATAGTAAAGTCTTGCTCCACCCAGGTTCGAACCTAGGTGGAAGTAATGATTTAAATTGTTTTTATTTAAGTGGGTAAATTAATGTAATTAATTAATATTGTTTAATTAATGGTTGATTAAAAAAAGGGGAAATTAGATTTTTTGTTATTAATTATTAATTATTAAATTAAATTGACTAAGTCTTGCCCACTATCCTAGTTTTAAGGGGCATCATCTCACACAAACTCTCTCACACACCCAAACCTCTCTCTCTATCTCTCTCCCTCTCTCTCTCTCGTCCATATTGATATCTCTCCTGCAAAAACAGAAAAAAAAACATTAGAAAACAATCTAAAGTTTTCAACACTCAAAGAACTTACAAAAAAAATAATACAAACAAGCAAGCCAACTTAAGAAACGTAAATTTCTTTCAACAAAATTCAACGTACGAAACTAGAGTTGTCCCATTTATTGTTAAATTCCTTGTCTCCAGTCTCCTTCTCATTTCAATCTAAATTAGATTAGAAATCATGTTGTTGGCATGGTTTCTAGTAGATAAGTGTGAAATATGATGTTCTTTGTGATTTTTTGTTTGGAAATAGCAATCATGTTCAATGATGTCAACCGAAAATGATGTGGTGCAATATATAAAATGTTATTTGTTGTTCTCCGTTTTGAAGTCTTAAATTGGCTTGTTTGATGATTAGAATTATTGTGCATAAGGTGTGTAAATTGTGATGCTTAAATGAAGTGTAAGGTTGCTAATCTTAAGTGGAAAAATCTAAGCTAAAACAACAATGAATCTAAACCTAAAAACGCGTTAATAACAAATTGTGAAAATACCACAAAACGAACGTATGAATGTTGTTAAATAAAGGCTAGAAAGTTAAACAAAATTTATAGCACTTGGTGATGCGGCCAGAATACTTGAAGTTTGAGAAGCTTAAAAATAAATTTAAAACATGTGAGTTCAATGGGGATTGAATCCAAGACCTCACGACATGAAAGTTGGAAAAAAAAGAAGTGTGGGATTCAAACCCACAACCTCTCGGACAAACAAGAGAGTAAAAGGAAAATTTAAAATTAATAAAAATAATGGGAGGAGTGGGATTCGAACCCACCACTTTTTGGAGAAAGAGGAGAAAAGGAGAGAAATAAAAAAAATAATGAGAGGAGTGGGATTCGAACCCACCTCATCTCGGCCAACATGAGAAAAACATAGGAAAAAGAGAAATAAATAAATGTTGTTATAGGGATTCGTCCCGGATCCTCTAATGCTTAAAATGCCTAAGGTAAAGTGAGGGGAGGAAAAAAAAGGAAAAATAATGTTAGTGAGGATTTAAAATTGGGTTCCCCAAGCATAAATGTAAATAAAAAATTAGGCGAAAGAAAATTAATTAAGTGTGTCCAAGGGATTCGAAGTCGGGTCCCCTTTCCCAATTCCGTATTGACATATAAGTCATACGTGAGTAAAAACTTAATGAATGTTGTCTCTAAAGATCAAAATCAATATCTTGGCATATTTACAAGATGCATATGTCTTCTACCACATAATCTTGGGTAAACATGAATCACTTAGACAAACTATGAATGAAGCCTCATGGCTTGTATATGTTGACTCATAAGTCTAGCATAAGTTTAAAAGTAAGTGAACTTAATATGTATGTGATTAAATTATGTAAAACCTAGAAGGGGTTATGTAAGAGTGTGAAACACACTAAATAGCCAAGTGCATTGGCATATGATGAAATCAACATTCATGTAATGGGGTGAGTAATTATGAAGAGATAATGTGCTAAAGTTAATTAATGTGGAGACAACAATAT
The DNA here is from genome assembly GCA_027704865.1 of Solanum neorickii. NCBI lineage: Eukaryota > Viridiplantae > Streptophyta > Magnoliopsida > Solanales > Solanaceae > Solanum > Solanum neorickii. The sequence continues at coordinate 31,399,836 of JAKWJC010000369.1, forward strand.
AAGAGGCTAATGTGCAAGATGAGAGCAATCTCAAATGATCCTAAGTAATTGTTACCAAAACGTACTCACCTATGAGAGTGTAAAGTTTATGAAGAGACCAGTCTCTATGAACACTGTAATGAAAGTATTGAAGTTAATGCATACTTCATACTATTGATGAAATGAGAAATCATCTAATGAGCTATGATTTCCTAATGCTAGAAGCCAGCTTCCTAGATAGGTTCTTTCCAATAGAGTTAAGGGAAGGTAAGATGGAAAAATCATCAACCTTTGTCAATGGGATATGAGTGTACTTGACTCTTCCTTGAAGTTTACAAAATGAACTAAGTAGGTTCCATCATTGGTGTCTAACCCAAGAGATGAGATGAGTCATTTTATTACGGGAGTGTCCGATGACTTGGTGGAAGAGTGTCGCTCGGCTATGCTTTATGATAATATGAATATCTCTTGTCTAATGGTTCATGCTCAACAAGTTCAAGAAATTAGGCTAAGGAGGAAGAATGGAGAGGCCAGGAGGGCCAAGTCTTTTGAAAGTGATTTTTCAAATGGAAGGTTGATAATTCAAGATAATCCTAGACTTAAAGAGATGTTCTCTAAGTGTGGCAAGAAACATTGGGGTGAGTGTCTATTTGAGACTGAAAATTGCATTGGGTGTGGTAAAACTGGTCACAAGGTTAGAGATTTCCCTAATGTGAAGGGGTAAGACAAGAGTAGTGGGAAAGATCAAGCAAGCTATTCTAATGATGATGCTCCAATAAATAATCCATTTAATGCTCTCCATTCTATGGTGAACAAGAGAGTTTCACCTGATGTAATGACTTATATGCTACAAGTCTTTTCTATAAATGTATATGCTTTACTTGATCTGGGTTCTACCTTGTCATTTGTTACTCCTTTGGTAGATAGAAAGTTTGATATTTTTCCTGATATCTTGAATGAACCTTTTATGGTGACTACCCCAGTTAGTGAGTCGGTGGTTGCAAAAAGGGTGTATAGAAATTGTCTTATAATGTTGCGCAATAGAGTTACTCATGATGAATTAGTAGAACTTTATATGGTTAATTTTGATGTCATTTTGTGAATGGATTGGTTGCATGCTTTTTTTGCTTCCATTGATTGTAGGACAAGAGAGGTCAAGTTTAATTTTTCCATATGCTTTTAGGAAACTCAAGGTTTATGAGAAGAACTACACAACTCATGATCTTGAGTTAGCGGCCGTGATGTTTTCCTTGAAAATATGGACATTACCTATATTGTGTTAATGTCGATGCGTATATCAAACACAAACGTCTTCAATATATGCTTACTCAAAAGGAGTTAAACCTCTGACAACGAAGGTGGTTGGAATTGTAGAAAAATTACGACATGAGTGTTCTCTACCACCCCGTCAAGGCAATGTGGTTGCGAAAACTCTAAGTCGTATGACCATGGGTAATGTGACTCACGTGGAAGAGTACCAGGAAGACTTTGTAAAAGATGTCCATATGTTGGATCGTTTGAGTATTCGATTAGAATATTCTCCTAATAGTGGTTTTATAGTCTGTTATAATTTTGAATCGTCTTTGGTGGTTGAGGTGAGGTCTAAGAAACACCTTGATCCATCATTGATGGAGTTAAAGGAATCGGTCCTTGTCAATTTTAGTGAGTCATTCTATTTAGGTAAGGATGGTGTTTTAAGTTACCAATAGAGGATGTGTGTGCCTAATGTAGATGATTTGAAAAACCAGATCCTAGATAAAGCTCATGTTTCCTGTTATTTGATTAATCCAGGTTCTGTGAAGAGGTATCACGACCTTAGAAAAGTATTTTTGTGGGATGAATTGAAAAAAGACATAGCGGAATTTTTTGCAAAATGTACAAATTGTGAATAAGTGAAAGCCGAACACCAAAATCTGAGTGGGTTACTTCAAGAAATAGAATTTCCTGCTTAGAAGTGGGAAGACAATTATATGGACTTCGTAGTGGGTTTGCCTCGGACACGAAGGCAAAATGACTTTATATGGGTGGTTATGGATAGGTTGACAAAATCCACTCACTTTATCCCCGTTAAGGCTAATACCAATGATGATGACTTTTGACTTTTGAAGGAGAATTGATAAGACTTTGTGCTCTTGAACCTTTACTTCAATAATGATGGTTTGTACTTTGGTGATGAAGCTCAACTAAAGCATGTGTTGTGTTTATATTAAGTAGTTGATGGTATGATGAAGCAATTGAAATGTCTTGATTATGTGAAAATATTAGATTATGTTTAAGATTAATAATATAATGTTGGTTATGAATTGTCTATGTGACTTATTATGAGATGATGATGATAATGTGTTGATCTCACATATAAGGGTTTTATTGAAAGGATATTATCATGCAATTCCTAATGATATAATCACTATGAATATACAAGGGGTTAGTCCCTTATGGCCTAAACTAAGTTATTATTGTTAAAAGATCACATAAAGAAATTTCAAATAAATGACTCTAGCTTAGCACTGAGTGAACTAGTAGTGAGGAGTGTCCCTTCCCAATAAGGGTAGGTAGGTTCACTATTGGACTTGTGAGATTGGAGACTATAATGCAATGCGCATAAACAGGGTCTTGAGTATATATCCTAGTTCAGAACTATGTTGCCCCCATAGGAATAGTAGCTTGTGAATCAACCTAGAATTCTATATTCATGTTTTGGTACTACCTTGGCAAATACTTAACCTTCTTTCGGTGTTTGGTTTTCATGAGACCAGATTCAACATATAGCTCATGTGGTCTATGTCTGTAAAGTCATGAATTCCTGAAAGTAAAATAAAGTAATAAAGTGAACGCTAACTATGGCGACTTAAGGGGTTTGACTTAGTCTAAGTATGGGTATGAGACTCTACCTATACATTGCACTAGTTGCCCCTGAGGGATTTCCTTGAAATTTTTTCTTATGTTTCTACAATTAAATGATATTTATATCTGGACTTTACATGTTGATGATCCTATATTATGTTAGTTTCATGTATGAACATTTTAGTCTATATTGCCATGTATGATGATGATTACTCTTAATTATATGTTATGTGAGTATAGACATTGCTTATGGTCCTTTGTTGGGTTTGCATGGTTAAGTAAGGTTATGGGGTTTTACTTGGTAATTACACATATGGACCTGATGTTGAGTTATGAGTAAGTATCTTGTGTATGTGTTTATGTTATGAACATCTTATACATGATTTGTGGTTATATCATGATATTGGAGTTGGTTTTGTTATGCACTCAAATATGCTATGATACTTGTTGACTTGGTTATAATTGATGATGTTGGTCTTTTGTTATATATGATCTCGTCTTATATATTGTGCATAAGGCTTTTGAAAGTAACTTGGCATGTTTTTAAACAAATGTCCCCTTTAGCATAATTTCAAATATTTTATGTATATGTTACCATAATAAGTACAACTTTTACTAATCCATATTTCTTTTTTTCTACAATTACGTAGATCCGATCGTTTAGCTTAAGAGGTCCTTTGGAAGATAACTTGGACTCTCATCCTCAAAGTTTGGTAGGTCATCACCTTATGAGGACGAGGCCGCTACCTAGCTATTAATGTTGTTTTAGTCTTAAAGAGAATTTAGTTCTTTCTCTTTCATTTGATGACTATTATTGTATATGCCTATATGTGGGTTTTATTGTAATGAAATATGGGCTATGCCCAAATGTTGTACTCGATCTAGATGGTTTAAATTTGAATTTTTTTATTAGAATATCTTTATATATTATGTATGTGATATAAATGTAGAATCCTATGTAATGCTTCTTATGCGATGAGCCAATGTAAACTCCCTATGTATATATGATGTGTAAGGGAGATATATATGTAAACCTCATTTGATACATGTATATGAAAAGTTATAAATTTTCCATAATTGAACCTATGATATGTAATGAGGAATGCTAAGAGGTTATTCTTAGTCCTCTTCGAGGACAACGACACTGGTTCCATCTAGGGGGTGCTCCCAGGATGTGATAAACTTCGTATCATAGCATGAGGTTGAATATATTTTGGATAAATGTGTCACTAAACCATATCAATGTAGATTCTTATTCATAATTGTGAAGTGCGCCACACTTATGAATGAGAGACTATGAGATACTTAGGAAATCCTCATCTTTTTTTGTTCCTATGTCGTGCCTCTAGAGTTTACTTTGTGTGTTCTTTCACCTAAGACTTTTTTGTGGTTATAGGTATGAATAATAAAAGGGAAGCTGCTAAAAGGGGCGAGGAAGCGATTGCTAATGCAGGGGCTCATGACAACCAAGCTTACTAGACAATCAAGTCTCCCACTTGAGCAACTTGCTATGGGTAATCAAGTTCCATTTTTTCCTCCACTTGTGACGGATAGAGAGATAAGGGCAGATTTTATCAATTTGAGCCCAAGTCATGACTTCACAAGGTAATGTCGTCATTTCTTAAGTCCAATCTATGACGGCACAAGTGAATCGGGAAGTTGGAATACATATACCTCAACACGCTAGAACTGTGGCATCTCGTTTGCGAAACGTTACTAGGATGAACCCCCAATGTTCTACGGGTCTAGAGTGGATGAAGACCCTCAAGATTATCTAAATGAATTGTATAAGATCGTATTTTCTATGGGTGTGACTACGGATGAAAAGATCGAGTTGGTCGCCTATCAACTTAAAGATGTGGCACAAACATGGTGCACGTAATGGAGAGATAATAGGGTGCTAATATGTAGTCCCATGACATGGGGGATATTCAATGGAGCCTTCCTTGATAAGTTCTTTCCTAGAGAGTTGAGGGAAACTAAGGCGGAAGAAATATCAACCTTTGTCAAAGGGGTATGAGTGTACTTGACTACTCTTTTAATTTTACAAAATTGTCTAAGTAGCTTCATCCTTAGTGTCTAACCCCAAGGGATGAGATGAGTCACATTCTTACGGGAGTATCAGATGACTTGGTGGAAGATTGTCGTTCTGCTATGCTTCATGATAATATGAATATCTATCGTCTAACAGTTCATGTTAAACAAATTTAAGAAAGTAGGATAAGGAGGAAGAAAAGAAAGGCCAAGAAGGCCAAGTTTTTTGAAAGTGGTTCTTCAAAGGGAAGGTTGATATTCAAGATAATCCTAGATTTGAGGAGAGTTTCTTCAATTAAGCCCCTTCCAAATTTCCCAAGGCTCGTGATGATAGGGTGTCTAACCCTACGCCTTAAAAGGGAAGAGGTAATACTTCTTCAAGCAAGGAGCCCACTTGTGGAAAGTGTGGCAAGAAGCATTCGGGTGAGTGTATAGTTGGGATGGAAAATTTCTTTGGGTTTGGTAAAAGTGGTCACAAGGTTAGAGATTGCCCTAATGTGAAGGGGTAAGACTAGAGTAGTTGGAAAGGTCAAGCAAGTGGTTCTAATGTTCATACTCTAAGAAAGAATCGCTTATATGCTCTCCACTGTAGAGATGGACAACATAGTTCTCCCGATGTGGCGACCGGTATATTACATTTCACGACCCGAAAGTACCCCCTAGATATTAGAGAGAACCCTCGTTTCGTGATCCGTCGTACTTGACCCTTTGAGGTAGTGTACAAGCCCTTTAACTATCGTTCATTACATAAGATATGAAAAGTTGTGCGGAATTAAACTTTCAGGAATAAATAAAAAAAGTCAATCTTTCATAAATACTTAGCGAATCTCAGCGTCACTAGAAAACTTAAGACACGAGATAATATCTTAGGGACACGACCCTTTACATAAAAAAAAGATAAATAACAAGTCCTTAAATAAGAAACCAAGAAAAGGACTATACCCTCGAATATATGAAGACATACTTTGTCTTGAGAGGAACTTTCCCAAGATACGTCTTCAAACCTTCCAAAAGCTTCCAACCTATATTCATTGCATAGAAAGGTATACTGTCAGTACAAATATGTACTAAGTATGGAATATGTAAAAACACGCGAAAAGGGACATTTTCGTAAATCAACATTTCATGCCGAATAAGTAAAATATTAAAGAATGTAAAAGTAAAACACCATTAGAATCATCAACTAACACTTAGAGAAGAATTTACATAATTTTAAACTCAAGAACACTTTACAGTGAAAATCCCAAACATTAAGGTAAGCTAAAATTTAACATTTACAAATGAATTGCAAGACTCCAAAGTAGAGAACTTCCAAATTATTGCCAATGAGCAATAAGTATCATTTCCGTTGGAGTATCCCTTCAAAGGTCATCCTAAGACTTACTAAGGTAAGACATGAAGGAAGTATACATATACCTCCTTCAATACACACCAAAGCGACCCTCAAGACTTCTTCCCTTTCGGCATACTCACCTAAGGATAACAAACACCCACTCAATGGTAATACAATAACAGGACACCCAACAACACACCAAGAATTCCCTTTCGGAAAGCCTACCTAGTTTACTGCGTAGATGGCGTCCCATACCACCACCTACCCTAACTAGTACACTCTTTAAGAAGACTTGGCACAAAGACTCCCCTTTCGAAGGTCATACCTAGTGCAATGGATAGATAGCATCCCATACCACCACCTAACCTAAGTAGTACGTTCTTTTAGGAGACTTAGTTCATGCAATTCAAATAAGATTCACAAAGACTCTCCTTTCAGATTGCCTACTTAGTGCAATCGATAAATAGCGTCCCATTCCACTACCTACCCAAAGTAGAACACTACTTTAGGAGACTTAGCAGAATCGTTTCCTTTATGGGAGTTAGCTTAACTAACATAGAACATGAGACCTAGAATGGAATCCCAACATTAACCCCTATCGGATATGGGATCCTCACTTGATTAGAATGAGGTAATTCTTTTATCTTTTACATGGCTTTCGCAATAGCTACACCTATGCGGGCGCATAGTAAAGAGATAAAGAGATTGCTACAAACTAACTCATTCTCTACTATCGAGTAGTACTCATCTAAAGAGGTACATTAGAATACAACATCTCAACTAACGAAGTGTAATCACCTTTTCTTAATATCCTCTCAATGCTAGGCATAACTTCCCATGGATTTTATACATTATAAACTATAGGTTAAGGATAACTAGTGAACAACACATCTCAATTCACGAAGGGAATTCATCCTCTTACCTATCTTAGAAAGCTCATAGGATTAGTGGTGTTGCTACTAAACACTTCGTCTCATCTCACGAAGAGTGTTCACCCCAAATCTTTTATTTAGGACTTAACTTAGCTTCATTCATTCATTCAAGTGTGAGTGTGTGTGTACATGTTAGCATACCTTGTACATAAGCTTCATTTCATTTACATCTAACTTCTATACATGATTAAGACTTCATTCATCACATCACTCTTTAAATACTTCATATAATAATATAAGTTCTTTAGAAATAATCCCTAGTATGCTCCTCATAACAAGCTTCATACGACAAATAACAACAATAACTTCATTTAAGCGTACACTCTAGTCTACTTCACATAATAGCTTCATAAGACATATTTAACAATAATAACCTTATCATCATCTTACATAACATAACAATCCTTCATGGCCTCATTAACAATAAACAATTAACTTCACATTCATATAATTCAAGTAAACACCACCACAAAGAAGGTGGACCATACCACTCAACAACATTTCAAAATTAAAGCTAAACAACATGAACAACTTATGCTTTAATCCAAGCTTTCATCACCTATAAAATTTTACTTAATATTACATCATAATAAATCCCTTTTGGTAGTAGGTAAACAACAATAACAACCATAAAAAACCAAAGTGTGAAGACTACCAATTCATGCTCATTTAACCCATTTCTTAAGCCAAAATTTGATGAAAAGTTTTACCATGATTTCATTGAATTTTTTACCCTAAAATCATCAAATAACATTACAAAAATCATTATTAAGTCATTCAAAATGTTTTCATGCAAGACCCATATTTAGAGTTGAAGATAGTAGAAACTAGGGTTGAAAACCCTTTTTTGAAATTTCATTAGAAGGAACTCCTAAAATTGAACAGAGTTCAAGGATGGATACCATAACTCACGCTCAATAAATACCAATTATTTTTGATTAAGAAACGACCATCAACAGCCCTCCTAGTTCCTTCTTGACTTCTAGCTTCCATGGTGACTTCAGAGAGTCTTCTAAGAGAGATGGGTTTGAGTTTTAGAAAGAGGGGTCTAAAATGAGGTATTAGCGTTTAGAACACTTCAATATATCTAATAAAACCTAAAACTAAAGTACTAGGGCAATAAAATACTTGGGGTGAATTTACAAAACACCCCAAGACTTCACAGGCACAAGGTAGCTTTTGTAAGCAGCACAAACGGTTCCCTACAGACGGGTCGTTTATCAACCAACGCGCCATCTTTGGGGTATCATTGATTAGGAACGCAACTCACCAATGTGCATTCCTCCATGTAAAAAGGAGGTACCAAGTCAACGGGCCGTCTCCTAGTCGACTTGATGTCTATTGGCTCGTCGATTGGTCAGCGCTTTTTGGCAGTTTTGTCTATGTCTTGGGCCTTTCATCTAGGGCCCTTTGTGGGGCCTAGGTGGGGTCGTGCATGGACGTTAAACCCTTAAACTAAGTCATATAGGTATTGGGAACATCCCACATAAATTTTGATTAAAACGAACACTTAAAATGCACTCAAACACAACAAGACACACAAGCGCTATCTAAGGCACACCTTCCGAACGTCATGGACACTCTTGGACGTTTGATCTCCAAAATTAATAAAACTTCACACAAAATATAAGATCACTAAAGTAACTCATTTTGAAATTCAAATTAACTTAAGAAACACTCACGAGACTCTAGTTCGCCATAGTTTGTTTTGAGGCATTACATTCTCCTCCACTTTGGAAAACATTCGTCTTCAAATGACACTAAAACTTCAAGAACAACAAGGAATCACTTATCATCACATAACTCATTATAATCACGGATCAAACACTCAAAATCAAAGAATCAACTAGCAAGGAGAATTATTTCACACTATCAAACACTAGCAACATAAGCAACTCTTATAAAACTTTACAAGCATCAGAACTCACTCTTAACCTTCTTTTATGGAGGAAATACCTTCTCTACCATTAAACATGCTCATATAAAACACTTTTTCACACATTAAAACTTCAATTAAAAGCAATAAAAATTTCCTCAAAGTTCAAAAATCTTTAGGTAAACATCACTATAACATTGCTAAGCATGCTTAAATTTTCAAAATTTCATTCTTTGAGCAATTCTTCAAGAAGGCATGATCATATGAAGTATAATACCATACAAACTCATCTCATAACACATTAAAACCATAATTCATGAAGAATGCAACTTTCTAAAAAATATGGACTCCTTTACGGTGACCTCAAAACTTCATTGTGTCACATGCTTAAAATTTCAATAATGCACCTTTCAGGCAACTTTAACAAGATGTCATGACATTATGAGGGGCAAAACCACACTAACTTGCTCAAAAAAGACTTGTTAGGTTTCACTAAGTGCAATATGAGACTAGCATCCCATATTACCACTCTCACTTAGTTACCCTTGAGGATTCTCTTGGACTAGTTACATTACATGCAATTCTACTAAACTCATTCTCCCCCATTTGAGTAAATCCATCTTAAAGGTCTCATACTTCAAAGCACAATAATGCCTCTCATAAGGTAGGAACTCACACTACCCTAAACTCATGCACATCAAGATTAAACATCAACCTTATAAGTTAAGCATAACACTTCCCTTTATCGATTTAAACCTAAACAAACTCTCTTAAACATCATTCATTCAACTCTTAGGCATCACTTAACTCAATTTCATGGAACAAAACCTCCTCAGTAGATATTCATACCACATTTCCATCTTAGTGTAAGCCTACACCACAACATCCACCAATCACAAGAACAACTATTCATACACTAACCACACAAAAGGGTTGCCCTTACTCCTACAAAATCTCCACATTCTTTCAACATTTTTCAAATTTACACCTTCAAACATATCTACCAGTATTGATCGTAATCACAAGTTAACTCATTTGCTTTCATAGGCACTTTATTCAATCATTATAATTCTTACCATGCTTAGAACTACATCACCATAAGGTTTCTCATCATAACACTTCCAATGTCATAATTCACACCTAGCCATAAATGGCATCACATCACAATTTTCAAAACTTTCCTTCATACCTACTCTTCTAGCCACAAAACCCTCATACCATCAAAACTCACCTTTTCTCTTCCTCAAACATAGGAACATATCCCCTTCAAAGAAATCATACCTAGAATACCACTGGATAAGGGAACATAAGAGAGAAAGGCCTTATGGAGTTATGTTCTATGGAACGATTCAAGAGTAATGAAGGCACATAAACTCTATCTTCCTATAACGTCTTGTCCATGGATGTGTCGCGACTCAAAACAATGACCAAGATACTACTAGACGAGGCTTGCGAGACTTTTTAGACCCAAAATTATTTCCCATAACCTTATGCTCTGATACCAAGTTTGTCACGACCCAAAAGTATCCTGTAGAAGTTAGGCAGAACTATCATTCCGTGATGGGGTGTACTTGACTTATTGGGGTCTTATACAAGACCTTTAACTATCGTTCATTATATAAGACATGAAAAGTAGTGCAGAATTAAAAAATTTCACGAATAAATTTTTTTAAAAAAGACGATCTTTCATAAATACTTAGAGAATCTCATCGTCACAAGAAAATTTAAGACACGACATAAAATCTTAGGGACACGGCCATTTACATGAAAATAAGATACATAATAAGACTTCAAAAAAGAAACTAAGAAAAGGACTATGCCCTTGAATATATGAAGACATACTTTGTCTTGAGAGGAACTTCCCAAGCTACGTCTTAAAACCTTCAAAAAGCTTCCAACCTATACTTAATATATAAAAAGTATGGGGTTAGTAAAAATAATGTACTAAGTATGGCTTATGCAAAAACATGTGAAAAGGGACATTTTAGTAAAATAACATTTCATGCAAAATAAGTAAAACATTCAAGAATATAACATCAAAACACCATAAGTATCATAAATTAACACTTTGAGAAGAATTTACACAATTTTAAACTCAAGAACACTTCACAGTGAAAATCCAAAACGTTACAGTAAGCTCAATTTACTTTTACAGTGAATTACAAGATTCAAATGTAGTGAAATTCCAAAGTATTTCCAATGAGGAATAAGCATAATTTCCAATGGAGTTTCCATTGAAAGGTCATCATAAGACTTACTAAGGTAAGACATGAAGTAAGTACACATATACCTCCGTCAATACACACCAAAGTGACCCTCAAGACTTCCTCCCTTTCTGCATACTCACCTCAGGATAACAAGCATCCACTCGATGGCAATACAATATAAGGACACCCAAAAACACACCAAGAATTCCCTTTCGGAAAGCCTACCTATTGCAATGAGTAGATAACGTCCCATACCACCAACTACCCTAAGTAGTACACTCTATTAGGAGACTTTGCACCAAGACTTCCCTTTTGGAAGGTCCTACCTAGTTCAAATGATAGAAAGTGTCCCATACCACCACCTAACCTATGTTGTACATTCTTTTAGGAGACTTAGTTCATCCAATTCAAAGAAGACTCACCAAGACTCTCCTTTCGAATTGCCTACTTAGTGCAATAGATCAATAGCGTCCCATTCCACTACCTACCCTAAGTATGACACTCCTTTAGAAGACTTAACACATTCGTTTCTTTTGAGGAAGTTATCTTAACTGACATAGACCATGAGAGCTAGACATGGAATCTCGACATTAACCCTATCGGATGAGGGATCCTTACTTGCTAGAATGAGGTCATTCTTTTAGCTTTTGCATGGATTCATCAATAGCTACACCTATGAGGGCGCCTAGTTAAGAATAAGGAGATTACTACTAAGTAATTCATTCTCTACTTTCGAGGAGTACTGATGTCAAGAGGTACATTGGAATACAACATCTCAATTCACGAAGTGTAACCACCTATTCTTCATATACTCTTGGTGCTAGGAAAAACTTCCCACAAATTCTAAACATTATAAACTATAGGTTAAGTATAACTAGTGAACACCACATCTACACTCACGAAGGGAATTCATCCTCTAACCTATCTTAGAAAGCTTATGGGATGTAGTGGGGTTGCTACTGAACACTTCATCTCAACTCACAAAGAGTGTTCAGCCCAAAACTCCGCTTTAGAACTTAACTTAGCTTCATTGATCATTCAGGTGTGAGTATTTCTGTACATGGGAGCACACCTTGCTCATAAGCTTTATTTCATTTGCATCTAACAAGTATGCATGCTTAAACCTTCATTCATCACATCACAGTTTTTACATACTTTATATAATCATACAAGTCCTTTATCCATGATCCCTAGCATGCTCCTCATAAAAAGCTTCATAAAACAAATAACAAGAATAACTTGATTTTAGCATACACTCTAGTCTACTTCACATAAAAGCTTTATATGACACATTTAACAAGACTAATCTTATAATTATCTTAATTAATATAACAAGCTTCATGACCTCATTCACAATAAACAAGTAACTTCACATTCATATAATTCAAGTAAACACCACCACCAAGATGGTGGACCATACCATTGAACAACATTTCAAAATTAAAGCTAAAAAACTTGACCAACTTACCCTTTAATCCAAGATTTAATCACCTACAATATTTTACACAATATTTCAACATATTAAATCCCTTTGGGAAGTATATTAAAAACAATAACAACCATAATAAACCAAAGCTTGAAGACTACAAGTTCATGCTCATTTAACCCATTTCTTAAGCAAAAATTTGATGAAAAGCTTTAACATGATTTCATTGAAGTTTTAACCTTAAAATCATCAGCTAAAATTAGAAACATCATTATTAAGTCATTCAAAAAGTTTTCATGCAAGACCCATATTTAGAGTTTAAGATAGTAGAAACTACGTTTGAAAACCCATTTTTGAAAATTCATTAGAAGGGACTCCTAAACTGGGATAGAATTCAAGGATGAATACCATAACTCACAATTAAGATATACCAATGTTTTTTATGATTAAATGACCATAAAGAAACCTCCTAGTTCCTTGTTGACTTCTAGCTTCCATGTGACTTGAGAGAGTCTTCTAAGAGAGAGGGGTTTTCTCTTTTAGGAAGAGGGGTCTAAAATGAGATTTTACGGTTTAGAACACTTTAATATATCTAATAAACCCTAAAAGTAACTTCCTAGGTTCATAAAATACTTAGGGTGAATTTACCAAAGACCCCACGACTTCACAGGCAAAAGATAACTTTTGCAGGCAGCACAAACTGTTCCCTACAGACGAGTCGTATGTCAACCGACGCCCCATCTATGGGGTGTCCTTGGTTGGGAATGCAACTCTAAAATGGACAGGCTTCCATGTCAAAATGACGGAGAAATTCGAGGGGTCATCTCCTTGTCGATTAGCCGTCAATTGGTTCGTCGATTGGTCACTGCTCCTATGCAGTTTTTTCTAAGTATTGGCCTTCATTTAGGGCCTGTTGTGGGTCTTATGTGGGGTCGTTCCCAGATGATAAACCCCTAAACTAATACATATAGGTATTAATAACATCCCACATCAATTTTTATTAATACAAACACGTAAAACTCACTCAAACACATCAAGACACATAAGAGTTATCTAAGGCACATCTTCCGAATGCCATGGACGTTCTTGGGCGTTTGACCTCAAAAATTCACACACTGCCTAAGAACACTAAATTAACTCATTTTAACCTCAAATTAACTCGCGAAACACTCACGAGTCTCTAGTTCACCTTAGTTTGTTTTGGGGCATTACATTACACGTCTTCTCATTAGATGTTTATGCTTTACTTGATTTGGGTGCTACTTTTCCATTTGTTACTCCTTTGTTAGCTACAAAGTTTTATATTGTTCCCGATATCATGAATTAAACTTTTATGGTGACTACCCTGATAGGTGAGTCAATGATTGAAAAAAGGGCGTATAGAAATTGTCCTATAATGCTGCCCAATAGAGTTACTCATGTTGAATTAGTAGAACTTGATTGGTTGATTTTGACGTAATTTTGGGAATTCATTCGTTGCATACTTGTTTTTCTTAAATTTATTGTAGAACAAGAGTGGTCAAGTTTAATTTTCCAAATGAACCCATCTTAGAGTGGAAGAGCGGAAGTTCTATCTCAAGAGGTCGTATCATTTCTTGTCTACAGGCTTGTTAGATGATCTCTAAAGGGTGTTTATACCATATTGTGAGAGTCAAATATTTAGACTCCAAAGTTTCTCCCATTGAGATCTCAACCGTAGTGAGGTAATTTTTGGAGGTATTTCCTAATGATCTTCTTGGAATTCATCCAAAATGGGAACTTGACTTTGGTATTGACTTATTACTGGATACAAATCTTATTTAAATTCCACCTTATTGGATAGTAGCGGACGAATTGAAAGAGTAAAAGTCTCAACTCAAGGATTTAGTAGACAAATGATTCATTAAACCAAGTATTTCCCCATGGGATGTTGTGGTTCTATTTGTGAAAAAGAAGAATGGGTCATTTAAGATGTGCATTGACTACTTGAAACTCAATAAGGTGACCATTAAGAATAAGTATCATTTCCTTGGATAGATGACTTGTTTGATTAACTCCAAGGGGAAAACTACTTTCCAAGATTGATTTGAGGTCAGGATATTACCAACATAGGGTAAGAGATGAAGATATTCCCAAACAACCTTTCAAAAAAGATAAGGCCACTATGTGTTAGAATGTTGTATTTTGGGTTGACTAATGCCCCGGCGGCATTGATGGACCTAATCAATAGAGTGTGCCAAAATTACCTAGATTCCTTTGTAATTGTTTCCATAGACGATTCTTAATGTATTCGATGGATGAGAATGATCATATGGGGCATTTGAGAGTGGTTTTATAAATCTTGAATTAACACCAACTAGTTGCCAGTATAGAAAGTGTGAGTATTGTTATGGTCGATGGCATTTCTTGGTCATATCATTTATAGTAAGGGTATAGAGGTTGATCAAAACAAAATCGAGGAAGTTAGAAATTGGCCTAGACCTTTGGCTCCAATCGCCATAAGAAGTTTCTTGGGTTTAGTCGGGTACAATAGGAGATTTTTTAATTTTTTTGAATTGATTGCATCTCCTTTGACTACCTTGACCCAAAAGAATGTGAAATTTGAGTGGTCGAGGGCATGTTAGAGAAGTTTCTAAATCTTGAAAGATGGGCTTACCACTGCTCCATTGTTGACTTTACCGGAGGTACCAAGGGTTTTGTGGTATACTGTGATGCATCCCGAGTGGGATTGGGTTGAGTTCTTATGCAACACAGGAAGGTTATAGCGTACGCTTCAATGAAACTAAAGTTTCATAAGAAGAACTACCCAACTCATGATCTTGAGATAGCGGTCGTGGTGTTCGCCTTGAAAATATGGAGTCATCACCTATATGGTGTTCATGTAAATGTGTATATCAACCAAAAGAGTCTTCAATATGTGTTTACTCAAAAGGAGTTAAACCTCCGACAATAAAGGTGGTTGGAATTGTTGAAAGATTACGACATGATTGTTCTCTAGCACTTCAGCAAGGCCAACGTATGTATGAGTTCTCTAAGTCGTATGACCATAGGTAGTGTGTCTTAAGTTGAAGAATACAAGAAAGACTTTGTACAAGATGTCCGCCGGTTGGCTCATTTGGGTGTTTGATTGTAAGATTCTCCTAATGGTGGTTATATAGTCCATCATGACTCCAAATTGTCTTTGGTGGTTGAGTAAAGTGTAAGCAACACCTTGATCAATCATTGATAGAGTTAAAAGAAGCGGTACATGGCAATCTTAATGAGTCATTCTACTTTTGGCGAATGGTGTTTTGAGGTACCAAGAGAGGTTGTGTATGCCTAATGTTGATGATTTGAGAAATCGGATTCTAGAGAAAGCTCATGGTTCCTTTTATTCAATTCATCCGAATTCCGCGAAGATTAATAATGACCTTAGAGAAGTATTTGGTGGGATGAACTGAAAAGGGACATAGCGGAATTTATTGCAAAATATCAAAATTGTCAACAAGAGATAGATGAGCACAAAAAGTCGAGTGACTTACTTAATGAAATACAAGTTCCCGCATAGAAGTGGGAAGACATTAATATGGATTGCATACGGAGTTTGCCTCAGACACCAAGGCAAAATGACTCTACAAGGGTGGCTGTGGATAGGTTGACGAAATCCTCTCACTTTATCCCTATTAAGTCTACTTATTTGGCAGAAGAGTATGTAAGGATATATATTAATGAGATTGTCTGTCTTCATGGGATCCCTTTATCCATTACTTTAAATGGAGATGCTCAACTTACATCTCGATTTTGGAGGACATTTAAAAAAGGGTTAGGTACACAAATGAAGTTAAGAACCGTTTTTCGTCCCCAATCGGATGGTCAAGCGTAGCTTACTATTAAAACCCTTGAGGACATGCTTAGAGCTTGTGTAATTGATTTCAAGGGAATTTGGAATGAACACTTGCCTTTGGTTGAGTTCTCTTATAATAATAGTTACCATTCATCTATATACATGTCTCCTTTTGAAGCCTTGTATGGTAGGAGATGTAGATCTTCGATTGAGTGGTTTAAAGTTGGTGAGTCTTCACTCTTTGGACCAGAATTGATCTATAGAACTTTGGAGAAAGTTCATGTGATAAGGAACCTATTAAAAACAGCCTATAGCTGGCAAAAGGGTTATGCTCACAATAGGAGAAGAGACTTAGAGTTTGAAGAAGGTGATACAGTGTATTTGAAAATTTCATCTATGAAAAGGGTGGTGAGATTTTGCAAGAAAGGGAATTTAAGTCCTCGTTATGTGGTTCCCTATGAAATTTTAAAAACGGTTGTCAATGTTCCATACGAGTTGAGACTACCTAGTGAGATAGGTTCGGTTTCATTCGGTATTCAATGTATGTATGCTTAAGAAGTGCATTGGTGACCCCAAGTCAATTCTTGCTATTGAAGGTCTAGAGAGGGATGATAATATCTCCTATGAAGAGCATTTGTAGGAAATCCTTGATCCTAAAGTTAAGAACTTCAGGAATAAGGAGGTAGCTTACGTAAAGGAGTTATGGAAGAGCCACCTAGTTGAAGGAGAAACATGGGAGGCCGAGGCCGATAAGAAGTCTATTATCCTCATCTCTTTGCTTCTTAAGTTTAGTGGTTCCTATTAATAAATAAAATAATGAGTAAAATTGAATTTGGCTTGTTTGCAAGGATATGTATAAAAATGATAAAAGTTGTGCTAAAATGAAATTTTCATGAAAAGATGCTCTCTTGGTTGATTTACCTTTACTTGTGTATTTGGTATGTTGTTGCCTTAATGAAAGGATATTGAGCATGTTGATCTGTTTTAAAATGAATTTTTGGCACAAGTGGCTCCTTATGTGTTGTTGATCTAATGTTGTTGAGAAGGAAATTCCTCATGTTGTGGTGTTGAGATCTCATGCGAATAAATTGATATTTTAAGTTGCTATGTGCAAAGGTCATGTGGTTATGTGGATTTGCGTTGTAACTCATGTTTTAATATGTTGTTGATTGTTTGGGGTGATAGTATTGAGTCTATCCTTTCTCTTCAAAAGATTTTAGTGTCTTTCGGAGACAAATACTCCTAAAGGGGGATAATGTAACACTTCGAGAGTCCAAGACTTAATCTAGAGACTCATATGAGTGTATAAGGGTTTTAACACTCTTATAAGGTTGAGTGTATAAGGGTTTTAACACACTTATAAGGTCAAAAATAATTTTTATAAGTCATGTAGGAATTTTGAGTGTCAAGACGTCAAGAAATGTACATGACGTTAGAAGACTAGTGAAAGAGGTGCTAGTGGGCATTAGCCTATTTCACAAGGTTTTGGGAGTTGGAATTCGATGAAATTTGGTGGAAAGCTGTAAAACTAGTATTAAAGTAGGTTTTTGGTAAAAATTTTTGGGTATGACTCACCAAGGACCGCCGTAAGGGCCCTTGAGAAGGACCCTCCCTAGTTGGCCAAAAAGCTGTCAAATGAAGTTTTTACCTACGGTTGCAGGCCACGAGGTGTAGGTGGAACGACGCGGCTTCGATGCCTATGTCGACCAATACTTAGCCACTTTTCCAAAAGTTTCCAAAATACCACTCTTTGAACTTTTCAATGGACCTATAAAATTGTGGGTGTAGGCGGGCGTCGACTTACCTACGACTTGTAGGTCGGGGTCTTGTAGGTCAGGCTTGAACTTTCACTATCCAATCTTTAAGGGGTTCCTTTAATTATTTAATTAGTAAAGGGTATATTTAGGGGTTAAGGGGTGGTTAATTAAGTTTGTTAAGTTACTATATAACCTATCCTAATCCTAAACTCAACTTAACACCATACAATTTCCAAACCCAAATCACACTACCTTCTCTCTACTTTCTCTCTCCCAAAGAAGACTACATTGAAAGGAAAGGTATAAGGGTTCTAAGGGTTCAAGAATATTAATTTTCTCCATCATTCTTCAATGATTAACAAGGTATGGGAACCTTTCACCTTTGGGATTCCTTTCCCCAAAGGGCTCTTCCAAAATTGGTTTTCAAAAAGATGATTTCAAATGGGTGTCTTTCTAATCCGAATTTGAACTTCTAAATTGTATTGTTTATGGTTTCCTTTGATGATTATGATGTATTATTGTTCAATTATGCTAGTTCTTTATTATTTAACCTATTATGTTGTATTGATCATGAATTGACCCAAATTCCCTAACCCTAGGCTATGAACTCATGTTGAATTTATTAGTATTGATGCAATTGACTTAGTTATTGTGTTTATTACTATTGAATGATATTATTAGACCTATTGATGGATGAAATCGGATTGGTTATGGTTAAGACCAATAATGATGGCTTTTGAAGGAGAATTGTGAAGACTTTATGATCTTGAACCTTTACTTTAATTATGATGGTTGTATTTTGTCATGAATTTCAATTGAAGAATGTCTTGCTATTATATTAAGTAGGTGTTGGTATGACGATGTGATTGAAATTTCTTGATTCTGTGAAAATGTGAGATTATGTTTAAGATAAAATGATATAAGGTTGGTTATGAATTGTTTTTGTGCGTTATTATGACATGATGATGATAATGTGTTGATCTCACATACGAGGGTTATATTGAAAGGATATTCTCATGAATTTCCTGATGAGATAATGACTATAACTATGCAAAGGGGTTAGTATCATATGTCCTAAACTAAGTTATGATTGTTCAAAGATGATGTAAAGACATTTCATAAAAGGACTCTAGCGTAGCACCGAGTACACTAGTAGTGAAGAGTGTCCCTGCCCAATGTGGGCAAGTAGGTTCACTATTTTACTCATAAGATCGGATACAATTATTCAATGTTCATAAAGAGTGTACCAAGTATATTTCTTAGTTCTTGAATTACTTTGCCCCCAAAGAAATACTAGCTAGTGGATCCACCTAAAATGTTATGTTCATGTTTTGGTACTACCTTGGAAAGTAGTCCAACTTCTTCCGGTGTAGGGGTTTCATGACACCGGATTCCACATTTAGATGATGTGTCTAAGTCGGTTAAGGCAAGTTTTCCTAAATGTAAAATAAACTAATAATGTGAATACTAATAGGGTGACTTAAGGGGTTGAATTAGTCTAGGAAGGGGTATAGGACTCTACCTATACATTGCACTAGTTGTCCTTGAGGAAGTCGTAGAATGTTGTTCTTATGTTTGTAAAGTAAATTATATGCATATGTGTACTTTACATGTTGATGATCCTATGCTATGTGAATTTCATGTATGAACATGTTATTGGTCTATATTGTCATGTATGATGATGATTACTCTTAATGATATTTTATGTCAGTCTAGACATTGCTTATGGTCCTTTGTTGGGTTTACTTGGTTAAGTAAGGTTATGGGTCTTCACTTTGTTATTGAAACTGTGGACTTAATATTGGGTTATGAGTAAGGGTCTTGTATACTTGGAAATGTTAACATCTTATACATGATTTGTGTTGTATCATTATGTTGGAGGTTGTTTTGTTATGTACTCAAGTATGTTGTGATAAATTTTGACTTCGTTATACTTGATGATTCTTGTGTTGTATATGGTTTTGTCATAAGAAATATGTGAATATTGGCTTATATGGATTCATGGTTGTGCATAACGCTTTTCAAAGTAACTTGGCATGGTTCTGAACAAATGTCCCCTTTAGTATAATTACAAATGTTTTATGTATATGTTTCCATAATAAGTATAAATTTGTACTAATCCATATTTCTTTTTTTCTACAATTATATAGGTTCGGTCCGTTGAGCTTTTAGAGGGTCATTTGAAGATAACTTTGACTCTCATAATCCTAGTTTATTAGTTCCTCTCCTTTCGAGGACGATGCCACTATCTAGCTATTGATGTTTGTTTAGTCTTAAAGAGAATTTAGTTCTTTCTCTTTTATTTGAAGACTATTATTATATATGTCTATGTGTGGATTTTGTTGTAATAAAGTATGGGCTATTCCTCAATGTTGTACCTTATCTAGATGGTTTAAATGTGAGACATTTCTTATTAAATTATCTTTATATAATAAGTATGTGAAATAAAAGTAGAAGCCTATGTTATGCTTTCTATGTGAGGAGTCTATGTAAACTCCTTATGTGTATATGATGTGTAAACGAGAGGTCTATTTTAACCTCATATGATACATGTATATGAAAGTTTTGAATTTTTCTGCAATTTAACCTATTATATGTAATGACGAATGCTAATAGGTTAGCTTAGTTCTCTCTGAGGACAACGACACCGGTTACGTCTAAGGGGTGCTCCCCGGATGTGACAGAAATACTTGCTTCTCATGAAAGTTCAAACTTAAAAAAAATATCAACATGTACTCACAAAAAGATTGATTCCATATTCAAACACAATGATTAAGCGATTGAAGATCATAAATAAAATGCAAGGCTCACACTCACAAAGAGGAACACAATGTATGTTTTCACCATAGTCTTTCCCTTATTTTCCAATTGATCTTCGGTTCGGATCACTCAAGATCAAAAAGCTCTTTCAAATGTATGGTTATTTAGGCTCACTGAAGTTTTCTCATGAGATGTAGTATTTTCAAGACATTTACTTATCTTCCTTTAATTAATTCATTTTCAAGTGCGTCTAAGTCAACTTTTTATTCACCTCCATGGATTGTATGGAAACCCAATTTCTTTCGTGCTTTTGTTCTACATCTTTTTCTTTTTCATTCTTTTCTTTTTTCACTCTCTCTCTCTCTGTCTCTATATATATATATATATAATGGAGGATTTTCATTTTTGTGCACCACCATCGATTAATAAAGACTTTTCTTACACTTCTTGACTTGTCATTCTCCTTTTCCCCACACCCCCAACTTAGGATTTTGGCTTACTTTGGCTATTCACTTTAACCCACAAACAAAGAGAATTACATGTGGGTAAATCACGTAAAGTTTAGAGTTCATCAAGATTCTTCTAAAAAGAGGTAAGGCTCAAAGGGTGTTAAAAAAAATTCCACACACTCATGGGTAGGTCACAAAAGAGGTACATGCAAAAGTTGGCTTACACTCTATAAAATTGCCTAAGATCATCTCAAGATCACACCTTTCTAAATTAATCATACTAACAAGGCAAATTCAATGTTTATTCATGCAAGGTTAAAAGTAAGGTCATTACAAAAGGCATTTACACGTAACCCAAACAAGACTACACACTTTCGCTAGTGTGCCATGGTTATTACCAAAGAATCAATTTGATAAATGGCTAATCACAACGAGATGCAAAGAGTTTACACATTGTCTATATAACTCATCTATCCTTGTTATAGTCGTACATCATGTTCGTTCGATTGAGAGAACTATTCAATTCATCGGTATTGATTGAAATTGAGATTTGAATTTGTACAAGAATAGATACTTTCAATAAAAGAGCACTATATCCTTTGTCTAGTCATCTCTGTTTCCTTTTTAGCTGATTTAAGCTCACGTGCTCTTATGTTTCATGGCGGCTCATTTCTTCGTGCTACTTTTGGTCTAGCCATTTTTGCAAGAGACTTTGAATACGAGGCTAGATAGAAATTTTAGCAGGAGCAGGAAGGTTTCCAAGTTTTGGGTCACAATACCAACTAGTTGGTGAAGTGTTTATTCCTACAAGGGTGTTCATTGAAAATGGTACGCGAATTATATGAGGATGAGGACAAAAGGCGATCAAAGACCTTAACAGTGAATCCCCATGTGAAAATTTTTGACTCAAACTGAACTTATTTGGTCGCAGATCCATCAATACATAGAGTATTCATTGATCAGTGAAATGGGAATATTAGGTTAATCACCGAGTTATTCAGTGAGATCTCGCCAAACAGCCAAGCATGTCTATTTTCAACCTATTCCTTTTCGCAATCTAAATAATGCATTTTAAGTGTATGCGACAAAATATTTATCGAAGACCCAAAAGAATGTTACATTTTCCACTATATTAAAAAATTTCTACTTAGAATACGGTCAGGTTAGCGTCTCTCAACTAATTTGAAAGTTACTACACTAAAGTCAATCAGACATTCAAATGTTCTTACTTAATCACTCAACAGAGATTCTATATTATAGATCATTATGCAAATGAGTACAAATTTCTATAAGATAACTGAGGGGTTCAAGTACCAACTTTTGATAGTGAATTCGATCTTACTGACGTGCTATGCTGCAGTGCGATCCAACTTTGCACAAAATTTGATGCTTAAAATACTTTCAATAATGTATGAAATATAACTATTAGAGTGAATGTGACTTTATGAAAAGGGACAAAGTGAAAGGAAATGCATGAGCTAGGACTTTTAAACCTGGTGCCTTTAACCGTCCTACGTTTGCTCATTCGTCAAAGATTAGACTCAAGACAATGAAACTTAAAGCTTAGTGAGGCAATACTTAAATATTTCTTTACTCAAACTTGATAGAAGAATGGTGGTTATACTTGTTTATGGGGATGATCTCCTTATAACAAGAAATGACCATCAACTCATCAAAGAGGTCATTGTAGTTTAGGTACAAAAATAAAGATCTTGGTGAAATGAAGTACTTTCTTGGGATTGATATTGAAAGATCAAATCATGGCATCTTGATGAATCAAAGAAATTTTGCTATGGAGTTGATCACATAATTGGGACTGGCGGGATCTACACTAGCAACTAGTCCTATGGAATTCAATAAGAAGCTGACAACAATTGAATTAGATGATCACATATGAGTAAAGGAGATGGCAAGTTAGAGGAAGCAGGACCATATCAGAGATTGATAGAAAAGCTTCCATAGGTAAACATGACTAGGACAGATATAAAATATGTTATTCATACACTCTGCAAATTCATTCATTGTCCAAAGATGTCTCTCATGGAATCTACTTTAAGAGTTTTATGGTATATTAAGAATGTTTCATGGGTGGTGTTCTTACGAATATAAGGTAGTGAAGAAAGCTCAGAGGTTTTTGTGTTTCAAACTTGGAACCATGTCCTATGTAAGAAGGTCACTAACGGCTTATGTGATGAAACTTGGTGATTCACTGGTTTCTTTGAAGTTTAAGAACCAGACAATTATATCTAGAAGTTCAGCGAGGCAGAATAAAAGGATTATGACATCCGGGGTATCAAAAATTTAATGGCTTGTTAGGTTGTGCACAGAGCTAAATATAAATGTTCAATTGTGAGCAACTTTACAGAGTGATAGCGAGTCAATAATACAAATTACTCCAAATCCCGTTTGTCACGACCCACAAGTACACCCTAGAAGTTAGAGCATCCTTGTGTCGCTACACGGCAAATGAGACTTCAAGAAGTCTCATCCAAGCCACTCGTATCATTCATTTCATAATAAACATACCAAATTGAGTAAGAATTTAAAACTTTCTTCACACACAAAGAACCCTTTCTATAATTACACAAGAGGAGGACTTTCATTTAAAACATTAAATCTTTACAACATCTTCTTGAACAATCTAAACTTTAGAGTATACAATACTTGGGAGTAATCTCATACAAGACAATAAAATAAAGTTTATGACATAATGGACATGTGGATATTGTCCTCGAATCGAAAAGGACTCACCGATACCTAATCTTCAAGTATTAGAAACCTATCCATCCTCCATTGCACATCAAGACTTCTAATTTCCTAAACTTTAGTCAAAAAGGGAAAAGAAGGAGTTAGCACATTAGATGCACTAAGTATGAAATCCATGAAAAAACATGAAAAAGGAACATTTAGTAAATAACATGTTTTTCATGAATTTCGATTAAAACATTACACTATAAGCATAAGAACAATATTTAACAACTTAAAAACACATAATAAATCATTTAAGCAAATAGTCACATTTATAGGAAAGGGAAAATGCACACGTACCCCCTCAACCTATGTCTGAAATCCCAGAGACACACTTATACTATACTAAGGTCCTATTACCCCCCTGAACTTATTTTATAAGAAATTTTCTACCCCTTTTTAGCCTACGTGGCACTAGTTTTTTAAAAAAAGTCAACCATCGTTGGGCCCACAAGATAGGTCCACGTAGGTCGAAAAGGGGTAAAAAATTATTAATAAAATAAGTTCAGGGGGGTAATAGGACCTTAGTATAGTATAAGTGTGTCTCTGAAATTTCAGGCATAGGTTGAGGGGGTACTTGGGCATTATCCCTACAGGAAATATTATAGTGAACTCACTTCACTGTACAGTGAACTCAATTCGCTGTTACAGTGAAGTTCTTTAGCTTTACTTTGCACATCTTTTAGCATATAATTCTCTCACTAAAATTTATACTAAGACTCACTTATGTAAGACATAGAGAGACCGCTTATACACCCGTTCTAATCATACCTAAATGATCCTTAAGACCACCCATAATGAGATCAACATACATTTACAAGACATCAAACATATGAACATGAGATCCTCCTACCATAGGTGATTCTAAGGTTCACTTGAATGAGTTGTGAAGTAACCGCCCATACAATCCCTTACACACACGCTTAATAGACCCCATAGACTACGTCAAATAGAATTATTCTCACTTAATACATCAACACATATACAATATGACATTTTCCTTCCAAAGGCTATCAAAAGACTTACTCAAGTAAATCAAGAAGTTAACATCCATGATTGACCTCTTCAAGATTACCTAAGTAATCCTTAAGAATATCTAAGTTTTTATCATGTCCACTTAAACACTCATCTTCCCTAACTAGAGTTATTCTAAAGATTTATCTAGGTAAGATAATAAGTGACCACTCCTATGCCCCATCCACACCTTAACTAGATAATCCTTAACTACTCTAGATAAGTACTTATTCATTTAAAAACATCCTTAATTTAAGTCATTAGATTCATTAGTTCATTAAGATCCAATCGTCACATAAAGGACAGTCATGTAATAGTCTTGGACAAGACCTTTGGAATCCCACTAATGACTTCAAATCCTATTGTGCAATGTCAAGACATCGTTCAATATCACCACCTAAACCTCATAGAACCTCTATAATTCTATTATGTATCCCATATGATGAGAATAGGCAATAACCGACATAGACCATGGTAGCAAAACATGGAATACATAGTGTAACCTACTCCGATGAGGGTGTTCTACTTGCCAATGGTAGAACTTGGACACATCCCATGTAGGCACGTGGTTACGGAATATTAAGGGTGTGCTTTGTAATCTAGTCTCATCCGTTAACTAGCAATACCTCCTTTACAATACTCACTCAGTTCTCGCCTTTGTTCTCATAGAGTAATTCACATTTAAGGTTCATATAAAAGGGTTCCATATAAAGTTCATAACCCTATCACATTTACCCTACTACAGAGGTCATCTGAGGGATACCTTTCAATGGCGACAAGAAGCTCATCATGACATTCCTAAGGATTGATATGATGAATTTCAAGCCAATTAACCTTAAGTCTATCATTCCTTCACTTTTAAGGATACCATTACGGCTTACAACTTCAACAATCATAACCTTACCACTAGGTTGAAGGTTTCACAAAAAGACCCTCTTAAAATCATTCAAGGTCACATGCCATTCATACATTCAAGACTAAGAGGATTTAGCATCCTAATTCAATACACCACATATTCACATTCATATATACATCAAGCAAGGGACATAAGTCAACCAAGACAAGACATAACATACTTCACTTTAACACATATTCCAAGTCATTTTAAGCCACTTAGGAATAACCATTATCATGTTTAAGTCTTCATATACACTACCATATCATCATCAATATAACCATTATAGACTCACTTAGTAAATTGGAACAATCATGCATCAATCCTTAGACTAAACATATAAATACATAGTCGCATTCATAGTCTAACATGATCACCTACATAACATCAATAGAACACATATAGTTTCACATTACAAATCATGTATATAGATATTATCATACTTCACATAATCTACTACACAAATAATCACATTACTTCAAGTACTGCTGACAAGAACATGATCATCATATTGCATAAAGTAACGCCGACAAGGCCACATCAATTGCAAGTATATCAGATAACACTGCCACCATAAGTGGACCATACCAAACACAACATAATTGAACTCTAATAATCATAAAATAAAGGAAATAGGGATGCTTACCACCACTCCATTCTCAATACCTGAAACCAATGGCAAATCACCCAATTCGATATCACAAGGCCCTTACCCATGTTAATAACCAAAAATTCAACATAATTATAATAATATTCATGAAACTAGGTCAATTTACTACACTTAATTAATATTATGCAACCTAGATATCAATTTACTGTAATTATTACATCAATCAAAAGCCTATGTGAAACTACATTATAATTCATAAACCGTAAGTCAATATCAATTCAATAATCTTAATATTCAATAGATCTAATAATATACAATATTCAATTGATAAAATTGGAACATCCAATAAACCAATTAATCATAATTTATACATAAATCAAAAGCCCATAACAATCTACACATGAATTCATTAATATCAAAGCATGATCACATAACCCATATTTTTGTTAAATTGAGAGATTTCTGAAGGTCAAGGGTTCATGGAGAATTTAATTGGAAAACATCAATTATACATCACTAACATCATCTCTTTATGTTTGAAAACCTTTCATGCTAGAACCCAAGACTTACAGTAGAAATTGGACTTTTCATATATTCTTTGAAATTGTCTCTAAGGTGATAGAAAGACTTAGATGATGAACTCACATATTTTATTATAATAAACCAATGATAATTGAAGAAGAAACTAAATTGAAGAAGCATCTTCAACTTTCATCTTCACCTTGAACTCTCATGGATATTTTTGAAGAAACTTTGGGAGGGAATGTGCTTTGATTTAGGTGTTAGGGTCTAAATGAGAATTTAATGACTTATATACTCTTAAAATACCCATAAAAACTCAAAACAACCGTCCTCCTATTTTATAAGACTTGGGGTGAATTTCCGAAAGACCCCAAGTCCTCAACAGAAAAGCTGGCACGCAAGCCATAGCACCATCGACGCCCAACATCGATGGTCCATGGTATCACCCATGCCCTGTCGACAGGGTATCGTGGTTTTCAGGATCCATAGATGACCCAAGTCGATCAGCCATCGTTCCATCAACTGGTCGTCGTTTCGCACTGCATGTAAGTTGTTATGCAGCTTCGAGGACCCTTGTGGGTCCTACATGGACTCATACCCGGACTTTTCCATCCCAAATATGTTCTCATATGAGTTTAGGACCTCCCACATGAATTTCATCCAAAAATAACTTGTAAAACTCGACAAAACATACATAGATATGCAAGGTCATTTCAAGGAAAACCTTTCGAACGTCATGGACGTTCTTGGACGTTTTAGCTCCAAACTACACAAAACTTGATATACTGACTATATACACTATAATAACCCATATATGGACCTTATAAACTCATGAATAATACCTAAAAACATATAACCACATATGAGGCACACAGGTCACTTAGTCGTTGAACGTCTTTGTTGTCCCTTGATGTTTGACTTTTAATGCACCTAAAATCTTAGACACTGCCTCTAACCCACATTGTATACAATTTTAGGACATTATACCATCACAACAACCCTGTTAGGCTTTAGCTTCACCTAAATCATTTTCAGGGTCTTACACCATTTTTCATGAAAGAACAAAACATATAGAAATTGATATACATTTTATCAGGGATAAAATTGAGGAAGGGATAATCAAGATTGAATATTTTTCTATAAAGGATAACGAGCATGATCTATTTACTAAAGAACTAGGGAGAGGACAACAAAACTATCTTGTAGACAAGCTAGGCACGATCAATGATTTTTAATATCACCTAGATTGAGGGGGAGTATTGGGAATGAATAGCACGTGGATTGATGATATGGAGGCTTCACCTGGATCAGTGACATGGCAGGAGTTAGTTAGTCATGCGGATTAATTAGTTAGGAAAATGTACAACTCAGCTAGATTAGTTAGATACTTGTATTTTGTATGTAAAAATAGCTAGATATATCTTTGTAGATCACACAATTGGAATGAGAATTTTCCATTTTCTCATCACTCTTCTCTATGCTTAACAACTCTCTCTTCACCTGAGTGTTACTTCCGTTGATGAAGCTTTTGGATACTCATGAATTTCATCATATAATTTGTATGAAGGCCCTGATGGTGCTAAACGGCGATACCATATGAAAATAAAAGGAAAAGACAATTTGTACACTTACTTAAGCATGAATAACTGATTATCTTTGCCAAAGTACCTGACCAGTTGAAGAATGGTATTCCTATTTTAGTTGCATGCAATGATTTTTGGTAAATAGCACATCCTCTTGTTGGGCTTCCATTGTACAAGCATTGTTACATTGATGTTTTAAGTGCACATAAGAAGGCATAATCACTTTGTTTTACAATTGGGATAATCCTTTCTGTATTATTATTCTATCGAAATCAATTAGTGGCTCCTAAATTCAGATAAGAAGCTACAAATACTCAATGTTTAAGGAATTAATTATATCACATTGTTATATAAAAAAGGTAAATCGATATGATATACTATAAGGAAAAATTACTTGGATGGATGTCCTTTAATAAATAATTACTGATTTTAGCTATACTTTTTTTATTACCATTTATAGCAATACTATGTTAAATTTGCAATACGTATTAATAGTGAATTATGTATGCAATATATATATGGATTATAATTGTTTTTAAAAATATATTATGCTTGTTTGGTAGGAAGTTGACACAATACATTATAAATGTATTAAAATGTGTGATAAATGTAGTATCTATCAATAAAACTTGTAGTATATGTGAATGATAAATTGTTCTTTGTAATATGAATTAATAGTCTATTATACAGTCATTAAAAATGATCGAGTGAAAAAAATGTTATTGCTACATATAAATGGTCAATATTTTTTATTTGTAGTATATTTACTGTAAGTTTCTCATACTATAAAGGTAAAATAAAAGTTACCTCTTAAGGTAAATCAGAGATATATAGTTGCAACATCTGTGGTGCAATTTTAGTACGAAAAGGGGAATAATTTGAATTTATAATTTGAGGGATCTTTTGTAGATGATTGGAGTTATATAGATATTAATAAGACATGAATCCGTTATGAGAAGCATTGAACACCTTATAAATTTGCAAAAGAAGGTAAAATGCGGAAAAATAAAATTAGAGCACAAAGTTTGCTTCAAATAAGAAGTGAAAGAAATATCTTTCACATCAATTGATGGGGAGGTGTGTGGTTATTCACACTTCTTTTATGTAACATCTCATAAGTGAAAATAAATTGGAAGAAGTTAAGAATTTGAAATGGTCATTTTTTGGAAGAATATAAAAATATAAAAAAATATTATGTTAAAATTGAGTTTTTGATCAACTTCAAGCAAGCATAACTCCCGGATCGCGATGATTTAGATGTATTTCTAGATATCATAGGAAAGATGTTTGACTAATCTTTTCAACATCGCTGATTTTGTGCGATTTTGAGTTTGTATGAGTGAGATATGGTCATTTCAAGTTGGACAATTCAAATAAGAAAAGTCTAATTCAAATTTTTGAAGGGTAGTTTTGACTTTTCCTTATCCAATTAATTAAATTCATTTAAGTAAATTGCTTCTGTATAAACAGAGTTAGTTTAGTTTACGGAATTATGAAATACACTAGGGATTTGAGAGAAAAGAAAAGAGGAGAAAGGAGAAGAAAAACTCAAGATTCATCAAGTTCTAGTGATTATGGTGGTGGAATTCGCCAAAGATTAAATCCTAAAAGGGATGTGAGACATTCATAGCATTGTGTCCATTAAACTACAACCCAATTATGTTTGTTTCAACGAAATTCGTTTCTAGAAGTTATAAATGTATGATGTTCTTGAATTATGTTCTTGAAGTTTGCTTTATTTCTTGAGATTTGATGGGATTGTGAAGTTCTTGATGAAATTGTGTAGATGTAAGAGTTGTTTTAAGCTAAATGATATTTGAATCTAAAAAGGGATTGAGAAGAAAAATAAGAATTAGGTGAATTGGGGTTAAAAAATGAGAGAGAAAAAATCAAAAAAGGAATAGGTACAATGTCCATGATTTTCTCTTTGCGTCGCGGAGGTCGCGGACTCCATTGTTTCAAAAATTATTTAGTGATCAAGTATTTAAATCCAACTTCGTGACGAAGACTTGTTCCCAGATAGTGATTTCTTCATCTTTTCTCATGTATAGCTATCTACAAACACTATTAAACATCATGAGATATTTTCTATCACAAATCACAATAATTGAATCCATAATTCAATTCAAGGTAAGTTAACAATCAAGTTTAGAAGTTAAAAAGAAAGTCCAGATAAGTTTACAAAGTTTTCAAAAGTCTTTCACAAACGTTTTAACTTTTTTTTAGGCTTAAAGTTTTGATTTAAGCAAGGAGTAAAGAGTTGAGTTCATTTCTCCAAAAGTTATATATGAGGGAACTAAGTACATATTCCCAAAAATTTAAAATGTTTTCACATTTAAACAAGGAAGGAAAACACTAAATTTCAAGAGAGATTTTAAGCTAAGTTTTGAGTAATTATCTCAAACCAAAGAAAGAAGTTTTGTTTTAAAAAACATGAGCTAACTATATTTTTGGTAGTAGTATTGAGCACATATATAGGGATGCGAGTTCATATTAACTCAAGTGTCCATAAACCATGTAGCTATCATGGGTAGTAAAGAATCATACTTTTTAGATTACACCTGATGTGTTTTATTGTATAGAATAGTGAATTCACTTAGTTAAGATGTCATACATGACGGCAAAGTATATAATAGTTATAGCAACATTGGTAACACATTATATCACCACTTAGGCTTATAATGGTGGTTGTCAGTTTTAAAATCTCTCACAGAAACTAAATCACTATATTATATGAGTACAGTTGAGTTTGTTATTGCATTTTCTTAAATGAACTAAGTTGCTTTCTATTGTTTTAAAAGCATTATGTGTACTGCATATGTTTTATTGTTTTATATTGATTTAAGTTATCTAGAAGTTAAGTAAAGCCAAGCCAAGTGTTCCTTTCAAACTTTTTTCAAACCTATGTTATGTTAGCATTCCAAATCGCTTACCCGTACATTCAATGTACTTATGCAAGTTGGTCTGCATCATCTTATGGTGCATATACAAGTGAGCAGGATCAGCATCCAGTGCCTTGTTGATTAGGTTTAGCACTCAACGTCTGTCACGACCCAAAACGAGCCGCGAGTGGCACCCACACTTATCTTACTATGTGAGCGAACCAACCAATCTAAACCCCAACATTTCAAACATAATAAACAGAAAAATAATGCGGAAGACTTAAAACTCATTAACGAAATCAATAACCAACTTCTAAAACTCAAAATACTTATCATTATCCCCAAAATCTGGAAGTCATCATCACAACAACATCTATCCTCAAATTACTAATCCTAAGAGTATCTAGAAAGCTAGAATAAATAAAAATCTAGTCCATGCCGGAACTTCAAGGCATCAAGACATGAAGAAGAAGATCCAGTCCAAGCTAGAAGCGTTAGCTCACCCTGAAATCCGGTGTAATGAATACTGGCTAGAGTTGCGGTTGAGTTGAAGACGACGGTACGTTTGCTGTACTCCACAAATAACAAAGAAAGAAACATACAAGTAGGGGTCAGAACAAACAAAAGCACTGAGTAGATATCATCGGCCAACTCAAAATAGAAAACAGTACATATCAGATAATATCATAAAATCAACTACAATACTCCACATGCGGCATTTACAATTACCATGACCCTTGGTCACAACACCAAGCACATCAATGAGGACTCACGCCTCCCCATCATACTCATTTGGGAATTAGGTTCATTAAATTGAGTATATTAACATCCTTATTTCTCTCGTGTCGGTACGTTACACTCCGCTCCATATACTATCCTGGTGTCGGAACGTGACACTCCGATCCTCATATACTATCCTGGTACCGGAACGTGGCACCCGATCCATATTCTATCCTGGTGTCGGAACGTGACACTCCGATCCTCATATACTATCCTGGTGCCGGAACGTGACACCCGATCAATATTCTATCCTGGTGTCGGAACGTGACACTCCGATCCTGATATACTATCCTTGTGCCGGAACGTGACACCCGATCCCCTAATCTCACTACCCTGGTACCGAAACGTGGCACCCGATCCCCTAATCTCACTACTTTCGTTCATCAAGCCTTCTTTAATACCAAGGCATCATCATTAACAACGTAGATTAGGGTTTTTCAAGATTTAGGATTCAAAAGCTTCATAATGCTTATTTTATCACAATTATATAATCACATTCATGCATGCATACAATTAAGAATATAGAAGGGTTTACAACACTACCCAATACATATCATTCGCTATTAAGAGTTTACTACGAATAGCATAAACCATAACCTACCTCCACCGAAGAATTGTGATCAAGCAATCTACTTTCCCAAAGCTGCGTTCTTCCTCTCTCTCAATCGATCGTTTCTCCCTCTCTCTCTGTTCTTTTTTTTTCTTATTCAAACCCTCTTTCTTTTACCCTAATTAGCATATAATTAGGTATAAAAGATGCTAAAAGTAATTCACTAATTAATTCAAGGTTATCTCTTTTAACCCCCAAGTAATTGAATTATTAACATTCAATCACTAACTTTATAATTATTAGCAGGAATAGTCCAAAACGCCCCTTAAAATATTTAACAGAAATCCGACCCAGTCAGGGTCACGCAGCCTGTGACGGCCCGTCGTGCCTGCGATGGTCCGTCCTGCTGAGTGGTCACAGAGTTCAGAGACTCACTTTTTATTTAAGACCCTGTGACGGTCCGTCGTGCCTACGACGGTCCGTCCTGTCATTTCGTCGTGAAGTTCAGAGAGTCTATCTCAGTACCCAAATTTCAAAATTCTAAGTGTTTTGGAACGAGACACCCTCGATGGTCCGTCGTGCCTGTGACGGTCAGTCGTGCGATCCGTCGACTCAGACAATTATTACCAGAAATACTCCACTGCTCAAAACGACTAAACAGGTCGTTACAACGTCAGTTTGTTAGCCTCCTTATCTTTTCCGAAGGCTTCTTTTCACATTTCTTTCCAATTTTTAGTTATTAGGATGATCGGGGGTCCTGTCCTGACATCCCACTTTGATTTAGAAGCTTCATCATAAACAGATAGTTTTAGTTCTTTAGTTTTATTCATTTCGATTGTATAAATGGAAGATTTGAGTTGTCATTTTAACTAAGTTATTATTTGTTAAGTTATTGCATGATTTACATTTCTTATGTCTAAGTGTTCCGCTGATAAAGTAAGTCAGACCAAGGGTTCGCTTGGGACCAACATTGGTTCTCGAGTGCTAGTTTTGCATAGGTGTAGGTTTATATATATATATATATATATATATATATATATATATATATATATATATATATATATATATATAATATTTGTGATCTTAGAAATTCAAAATAAAAAATGAAATTTTCTTTCGTCTATCATCACAATACATCCCAACTCTTTTCTGAATTATGAACACCAGACATTCACTCCTTTTTATCCTAATTGATCCCTTTAACAAAGAAACCCCATAACTAGTTATACCTAACCATCATATATTATTATTGTTGTT
Source organism: Solanum neorickii (assembly GCA_027704865.1). Classification (NCBI taxonomy): domain Eukaryota; kingdom Viridiplantae; phylum Streptophyta; class Magnoliopsida; order Solanales; family Solanaceae; genus Solanum; species Solanum neorickii. Next base: position 31,434,076 of record JAKWJC010000369.1, read on the forward strand.
ATTATTATTTATGTTTTGAAATACTATATATTTTATTATTAATTAAAAACTTCCTACATTATATCCAGAAAGAAAGACCTATTTTATTCTTTGCATCACCAAACTTTGGTTATCTCTTACACTTTCTAAAAATCATGAATTTTTATTTTATAATGGGCCATACACGCATCCTTGCTAAATACGTTTATTCCTTCGTAACTACTAAATTAACTAGGTCCACAAGGGACACTAAATTGCAGTAGACAACACACATACATGTGGCATACGGAAGTGGTGGAGTCGGAGTGACCAAAAGAAGTTTAAGAAAATAAAAATTGTTAGCTAGCCAAATTCAAACACGCAAGTATTCTGAGTATTGATTTTTTCAAAACATTTAGATTCATCGAACTATAACATTTTGTTTTATCAAGAATGTTCAAATATATTATTTAATTACTTCATTTATCATTTTACTTAAATATAATATTATGTTACAAAGAAAAGTGTCTAATTGGACACCATAGCTACAGCATAGCTATGAACCTGACCTATGGGTAAAAGAAAAAATGCAAACATAATTCGATCCTCCCTCTGCTCTATATTAAGTGAACTTTAAAGTAAATAAAAAAGAAAAAGACAGTGAATTTTTAAGGTGTTTTATTATTAAAAATAATTGAATGTTTCAAAGTTTAAGATGGATTTTTCAAACATCATTTAATATTCGGCCATTTATTTATTTATGTTCTATATTTTCTAGAAGATAAAATAAATTACTTACAAAATATTATAAATCTATTGAATTGTGAATGTTTCTTTTCATAAAAAACATAATGTAATGAACATATTTAATGTAAGACATGATGTTGTGCTAACGTATTTGGTTAAAGGATGTAAAAGGGTGTTTTTTAAATCCTATAAAAGGGTAGTCTTTTCACCCTTATGTAATACACTTGAAGATAATAAGAATATTATTTATTTTATACTTCCCATCACTATTTTTTTTCCTATATTGTTTAAATATTATTGCATTTTGCTCTCGTTTTACAACACATTATCAGCACGAGTTTCTAACCAACTGAGACATACTTAATTCGAAATTAATTCCTAAAAGTTAATCAACTTTCTATTAGAGTTATGTATATATTTGTGTGTTTGTAACATCTCTAGTAGTACTTGCATAAATCTTTAATCTATAATTTAACTACTCCATATATAACTTGATTTAGCTAGTATTATGATACTTTATTTGGAATAATAATCAATACGTTATAGAATTATATTGTTATGTTATTTACTAACTTACAACTCTAAATTAATTACTTATGTAATATGATAGCATGCTAGTTAAAAATCTTTTTTAATACATTATAATAATATATTTGTGTGTCATAAAAAGAATGTTATTGTATTAAATATGACTTGAAACTGTTAAGAAAAAAATTGGCATTAATATTGTATAACAACTAAAATTACATATTAGATCTACTGTTTCAATACGTCATTAGTTTATATGTTTTTAAGACATTCAATATGCATGCATTTAATATATAAATTATTATGTAATCATATTACACTTTATCATTTGAACATTCTTTATAATTTATTATAAAGAAAACAACATCTAAATATTAACTCAATTATTTTATGATAGTTTCATCATGTCGAAATTTTCCAAACTTGAATTTGTGGCACTTGACATTTCTGGAAAGAATTATTTGTCGTGGGTACTTGATGCTAAAAATTATTTTACCTCTAAGGGTCTTTGGTGATAGTATAATCGAAGGAAATATGACATCAAAGTCAGGATAAAGCGAAAGCTATGGTTTTCCTATGTCATCATCTTGATGAAAGGTTGAAGGTTGAATACCTAACGGTGAAAGATCCACTTGAATTGTGGATAAATTTGAAAGGGAGGTATGACCACCTCAAGGCAACCGTATTGTCAAGGGCACGTTATGAGTGGATGAATATACCGTTCCAAGATTATAAAACCGTAATTGAGCATACTTCTGTTGTATTTAGAATAACTTCACAATTGAAATTACGTGGGAAAACAATAAAAGATACAGGTTGGGAAACACAATAACAACTTTTCATGCCTCTAATATGATATTACAACAGCAATATCATGAAAAAGGTTTTCGAAAATACTCTAAATTGATCTCATGTCTTCAGGTGGCTGAGCAGCGTAATGAACTTCTAATGAAAAATCACGAAGCCCGTCCCGCTGAAGTGCTTCATTACTGGAGGCACACGCGGTTGAAGCATATGGATAATTTTAAAGAAGACAAAATAATCGGGACATGATAATGTGCGCGAACGTGACAAAGGCAAAAGAAAAGATAATAATCGTCGAGGTGGTTGTCATAACAAAGGGAGAACAATATAGGTTCTCAAAATAATCCTTCTAAAGGAAAGGGCGATCACTGTCATCGTTGTGTCCTTCAAGGTCACTGGAAAAATGAATGTCTGGCACCTGAGCAGGTTGTATCAAAATTCCTTTAAAAGGAAGGGAAATAAAGGTGGCGCCTCCTCTTCTAAAGCCCGAGTAGAGTCACATTTGACTCTCAAAGATGATATTCAGGTAGGATCTTCTCAAAAATATAATGAGAATGTTGAGGCAATACTAGCATTGAAAGATGAATATTTTTTATGGGCTGAATGATATTACTCATCTAGAAGATAAGGACTTCTTTGAGGGCCACATTTGAGATAGATAATTTAACTAGGAAATGAATAATGTTAGTACATAGTTTTAATGTCTTTGTCACGACCCAAATCGGGCCGCGACTGGCACCCACATTTTACCCTCCTATGTGAGCGAACCAACCAATCTAAACCTTAACATTTCAATATAATATCAACAGAAAGTAATGCGGAAGACTTAACTTATTAATAAAATCAATAACTATTATTATCCCCAAAATCTGGAAGTCATCACCACAAGAACATCTATGATCAAATGACTAAACTAAGAGTATTCTAAAAGCTAAAAATACATAAGAAGCTAGTCCATGCCGGAAGTTCAAGGCATCAAGACTTGAAGAAGAAGATCCAGTCAAAGCTAGAAGCATTAGCTCACCCTGAATTTCCGATGTAGTAAGACTGGCTTGAATTACTGTTGAGTCGAAGACAACGGCACGTTTGCTGCACTCCACAAATAAACAAGAAGAAAACATAAAAGTAGGGGTCAGTACAAAACACGGGTACTGAGTAGATATCATCGGCCAACTCAAAATAGAAAACAGTATATATTAAGCAATATCATAAAATCAACTAATATCCTTAGCATGCAGCATTTACAGTTACCATAACCCTTGGTTACAACACCAAGCACATCGATGAGGACTCACGCGTCCTCATCATACTCGTTTGGGAATTAGGTTCATTAGATTTGAATATATTATCATCTTTCAAGATTCATTATCTTTATTCCCCTCGTGTCGGTACGTGACACTCCGCTCCTCATATGCTATCCTGGTGTCGGAACGTGACACTCCGATCCTCATATTCTATCCTGGTACCGGAACGTGGCACCCGATCCATATTCTATCCTGGTACCGGAACGTGGCACCCGATCCATATTCTATCCTGGTGTCGGAACGTGACACTCCGATCCTCATATTCTATCCTGGTACCGGAACGTGGCACCCGATCCTCATATTCTATCCTGGTACCGGAACGTGGCACCCGATCCATATACTATCCTGGTGTCGGAACGTGACACCCGATCCATATACTATCCTGGTGTCGGAACGTGACACTCCGATCCTCATATACTATCCTGGTACCGGAACGTGGCACCCGATCCCCTAATCTCACTACTTTCGTTCATCAAGCCTTCTTTTATACCAAGGCATCATCATTAACAAAGTAGATTAGGGTTCTTTTCAAGATTCAGGATTCAATAGCTTCATCATGCTTATTATATCATAATTACATAATCACATTCATGCAAGCATACAATTAAGCATATAGAAGGGTTTACAATACTACCAATACATATCATTCGCTATTAAGAGTTTACTACGAATAGCATAAAAATAACCATAACCTACCTCCACCGAAGAATTGAAATCAAGCAAGTTAATCCTCAAAGCTGCTTCGTTCCTCTCTCTCTTGATCGATTCTCCCTCTCTTTGTTCTTTCAAATTTTCTTATTCAAAACCCTCTTTCTCTTACCCTAATTAGCATATAATTAGGTATAAAAGATGGAAATAGTAGTCCACTAATTAACTCAAAATTACCTCTTTTATCCCCCAAGAAACTGAGTTATTAATGTTAACCCACGAAATTTATAATTATAGCAGGAATAGTCCAAAACGCCCCTTTAAAACTTAACCAGAAATCCGACTCCGCCTGGGATTACGCAACCTGTGACGGTCCGTCGTGCCTGCGACGGTCCGTCACGCAGGTTCGTCATGGACTAAATTTTCTTAACAATTCTGTGACGGCCCGTCGTATCTACGACGGTCCGTCCTGCACTTCCGTCACGACGTTCAGAGAATCGTTCCCTGTACCAACTTTTCAAGAGTTGAAGTGTTTTGAAACGAGAGCTCACGAAGGTCCGTCACGCCTGTGACGGTCCGTCCTGCCATTTCGTCACGAAGTTCAGAGAGTCGATTTTCAGTACCCAATTTCAGAATTTCTAAGTGTTTTGGAACGAGACACCCTCGACGGTCCGTCGTGCCTATGACGTTCCGTCGTGGGGTCCGTTGCTTCTGCCAGTTTTTCCAGAATTGAAGTCTGCTACTCAAAACGACTAAACAGGTCGTTACAATAGATACCAATTTACCCATCGTTCGTCCCCGAACGATCACAAGAAGGAAAACAAGGGCGAAAAGGAGTACCTGAATCTGTAAACAGGTGTGGGTATCTTTCTCGCATATCGACCTCCTTCTCCCAAGTTGCTTCTTCAACCGGCCGATTCTTCCATTGCACCTTGATGGATGCAATCTCCCTTGATCTCAACTTGCGAATTTCCCTATCTAGAAGGGCAACAGGTTCCTCCTCATAAGACAAATTCTCGTTAAGCAAAACTGAATCCCAACGGATAATGTAGTTTCCATCCCCATGATATCTTTTCAACATAGACACATGGAATACCGGATGTACTCCGGACAGCCCTTGAGGCAAGGCTAACTCATAAGCCACCTCCCCTACTCGTTTAAGTACTTCGAAGGGACCAATATACCTTGGGCTTAGTTTACCTCTTTTACCAAACCGCATCACCCCTTTCATTGGTGAAACTTTCAACAAGACTTGTTCACCCTCCATGAACTCTAAGTCTCTAACCTTTCGATCTGCATATTCCTTTTGTCTACTTTGCGCCGCTAGAAGCTTTTCTTGAATAGATCTCACTTTATCTAACGATTCCCTCATAAGGTCAGTACCCCAAGGTCTAACTTCAAATGCATCAAACCACCCAATGGGAGACCTACATCTTCTCCCATATAGTGCCTCAAATGGAGCCATATCAATGCTTGAGTGATAGCTATTATTGTAGGAGAACTCTGCTAAGGGTAAGAAGCTATCCCAATGGCCACCAAACTCTATCATACATGCACGAAGCATATCCTCCAACACTTGAATCGTTCGCTCAGACTGACCATCGGTCTGAGGATGGAACGCAGTACTAAGGTCCAACCTAGTACCCAATTCCGCATGCAATGTTTTCCAAAACTTAGAAGTAAACTGCGTACCTCTATCTGATATAATGGAGAGTGGAACCCCATGCAATCGCACCACTTCCGAGATGTAAAGTTTGGCTAACTTCTCTGCATTGTAAGTCACCTTGACCGGAATGAAGTGAGCAGACTTTGTTAACCTATCAACAATTACCCAAATAGAATCAAACTTTCCCAATGTCTTTGGAAGACCAACCACAAAATCCATTGCAATTCTCTCCCACTTCCATTCCGGAATGGGCATTCTCTGAAGTGTTCCTCCGGGCCTTTGGTGTTCATATTTTACTTGTTGACAGTTTGGACATTTGGCAATAAAATCCACAATATCCCGCTTCATTCTACTCCACCAAAAGTGTTGCTTTAGGTCACGGTACATCTTGGTTGCACCCGGATGTATAGAATACCTTGAACTATGAGCCTCTGTCAAAATAGTGTTGATCAAATCATCAACTCGGGGTACACATACCCTTCCCTTGATTCTCATAACACCTTCCTCATCGATTGTCGCTTCTTTAGCCTCTCCTTTCAACACTTTATCTCGGATCCGGATTAATTTTTCATCATTAAACTGTTTTCCCTTAATCTTGTCAAGAAAAGAGGATCTTGACTCCACACTAGCCAACAATCCTCCCTTCTCATTTACTTCTAACCTCATCAAGTCGTTAGCCAGAGTCTGAACCTCTCTATCCAATGGACGTCTAGAAACTTGCACGTGAGCTAGACTTCCCATGCTTCCCGCTTTTCTACTTAAAGCATCTGCCACAACGTTCGCTTTTCCCGGATGATACAAGATAGTGATATCGTAGTCCTTTAGTAACTCCATCCGTCTCCTCTGTCTTAAGTTCAAATCTTTCTGAGTAAAGACATACTGAAGGCTACGATGATCCGTGTAGACCTCACACTTAACCCCATATAGATAGTGTCTCCATTGCTTTAATGCTAACACTACCGCGGCCAATTCCAAATCATGAGTTGGATAGTTACGTTCATGCACTTTTAATTGTCTTGAAGCATAAGCAATCACATTCTTCTCTTGCATTAGCACTGCACCCAAACCCGAATAGGATGCATCACAATAGACAATGAAATTCTTACCTTCCACTGGCAAGGTGAGAATTGGTGCGGTAGTCAACAGAGTCTTGAGCTTCTGAAAGCTTTCCTCACACTCATCTGACCATACAAATGGAACATTCTGCTTAGTCAAGTTTGTCAATTGGGAAGCAATAGAAGAGAATCCCTTGACAAATCGGCGGTAGTAGCTAGCTAACCCAACAAAGCTCCTTATTTCTGACACATTAGTGGGTCTTACCCAATTCTTCACTGTCTCAATCTTAGAAGGATCCACCATCACTCCATCCTTAGAAACCACGTGCCCCAAGAAGGACACTGCATCTAGCCAAAAATCACACTTAGAGAACTTGGCATAAAGCTTTTTCTCCCTCAACATTTCCAATACCATTCTCAAATGCTCTTCATGTTCCTTCTTACTGTTTGAGTATACCAATATATCATCAATAAATACGATCACAAATAGATCCAGATATGGCTTAAAAATCCCGTTCATCAAGCTCATGAACGCAGCAGGGGCATTCGTAAGACCAAAAGACATCACTACAAATTCGTAATGCCCATACCTCGTTCGAAAAGCAGTCTTTGGCACATCCGTTGCCCGTATTTTCAATTGATGATAACCGGATCTCAAGTCAATCTTAGAGAAGACACAAGCACCTTGTAACTGATCGAACAAGTCATCAATGCGAGGAAGAGGATACTTGTTCTTAATAGTTACCTTGTTCAACTGCCGGTAGTCTATGCACATCCGAAAACTCCCATCCTTCTTCCTTACAAACAAAACCGGAGCACCCCAAGGAGATGCACTTGGTCTAATGAAGCCTTTGCTCAACAACTCTTGAAGTTGGGCTTTTAACTCTCTTAACTCCGCGGGAGCCATTCTATAAGGGGGTATAGAAATGGGGCGAGTACCCGGTTCAAGATCAATACAGAAGTCAATGTCCCTATCTGGTGGCATACCAGGAAGATCTGCAGGGAACACATCCAGAAACTCACGGACCACCGAAACCGACTCAATCAAAGGCACTTGGGTAGTGTCATCCTTGAGATGTGCCAAGAAAGCTAAACACCCTTTACTAACCATTTTCTTAGCACGAAGAAAGGAGATGATACGCACCGGACTGGAAGTGCAGTCACCCTCCCACACTAACGGATCTGTTCCAAGCTTGGCTAACGTCACCGTTTTAGCATTACAATCCAAGATCGCAAATTGCGGAGAAAGCCAAGTCATACCCAGAATTACATCAAAATCAACCATTTCTAAGATAACCAAATCTACAAAAGTGTTGCTCTAGTTCTAACCATCTGCGAAATAGAGTGAAGATGGTCAGATACCAATTTGTATCACCTAGATACCAATTGGACCCAAGTAATTGCACGAAAGAAAGAATGAAAGAATGGAATTTTCCTAAAGTCTTATAGCTTCAAAGAAAAGTAAAGGCGTCCCCCTACCGTTCCTTAAGACTCTACTAGACTCGTTCTTGTGTGATGAGACCAACGAACCTAATGCTCTGATACCAAGTTTGTCACGACCCAAATCGGGCCGCGACTGGCACCCACATTTTACCCTCCTATGTGAGCGAACCAACCAATATAAACCTTAACATTTCAATATAATATCAACAGAAAGTAATGCGGAAGACTTAACTTATTAATAAAATCAATAACTATTATTATCCCCAAAATCTGGAAGTCATCACCACAAGAACATCTATGATCAAATGACTAAACTAAGAGTATTCTAAAAGCTAAAAATACATAAGAAGCTAGTCTATGCCGGAAGTTCAAGGCATCAAGACTTGAAGAAGAAGATCCAGTCCAAGCTAGAAGCATTAGCTCACCCTGAATTTCCGATGTAGTAAGACTGGCTTGAATTACTGTTGAGTCGAAGACAACGGCACGTTTGCTGCACTCCACAAATAAACAAGAAGAAAACATAAAAGTAGGGGTCAGTACAAAACACGGGTACTGAGTAGATATCATCGGCCAACTCAAAATAGAAAACAGTATATATTAAGCAATATCATAAAATCAACTAATATCCTTAGCATGCAGCATTTACAGTTACCATAACCCTTGGTTACAACACCAAGCACATCGATGAGGACTCACGCGTCCTCATCATACTCGTTTGGGAATTAGGTTCATTAGATTTGAATATATTATCATCTTTCAAGATTCATTATCTTTATTCCCCTCGTGTCGGTACGTGACACTCCGCTCCTCATATGCTATCCTGGTGTCGGAACGTGACACTCCGATCCTCATATTCTATCCTGGTACCGGAATGTGGCACCCGATCCATATTCTATCCTGGTACCGAAACGTGGCACCCGATCCATATTCTATCCTGGTGTCGGAACGTGACACTCCGATCCTCATATTCTATCCTGGTACCGGAACGTGGCACCCGATCGTCATATTCTATCCTGGTACCGGAACGTGGCACCCGATCCATATACTATCCTGGTGTCGGAACGTGACACCCGATCCATATACTATCCTGGTGTCGGAACGTGACACTCCGATCCTCATATACTATCCTGGTACCGGAACGTGGCACCCGATCCCCTAATCTCACTACTTTCGTTCATCAAGCCTTCTTTTATACCAAGGCATCATCATTAACAAAGTAGATTAGGGTTTCTTTTCAAGATTCAGGATTCAATAGCTTCATCATGCTTATTATATCATAATTACATAATCACATTCATGCAAGCATACAATTAAGCATATAGAAGGGTTTACAATACTACCAATACATATCATTCGCTATTAAGAGTTTACTACGAATAGCATAAAAATAACCATAACCTACCTCCACCGAAGAATTGAAATCAAGCAAGTTAATCCTCAAAGCTGCTTCGTTCCTCTCTCTCTTGATCGATTCTCCCTCTCTTTGTTCTTTCAAATTTTCTTATTCAAAACCCTCTTTCTCTTACCCTAATTAGCATATAATTAGGTATAAAAGATGGAAATAGTAGTCCACTAATTAACTCAAAATTACCTCTTTTATCCCCCAAGAAACTGAGTTATTAATGTTAACCCACGAAATTTATAATTATAGCAGGAATAGTCCAAAACGCCCCTTTAAAACTTAACCAGAAATCCGACTCCGCCTGGGATTACGCAACCTGTGACGGTCCGTCGTGCCTGCGACGGTCCGTCACGCAGGTTCGTCATGGACTAAATTTTCTTAACAAGTCTGTGACGGCCCGTCGTATCTACGACGGTCCGTCCTGCACTTCCGTCACGACGTTCAGAGAATCATTCCCTGTACCAACTTTTCAAGAGTTGAAGTGTTTTGAAACGAGAGCTCACGAAGGTCCGTCACGCCTGTGACGGTCCATCCTGCCATTTCGTCACGAAGTTCAGAGAGTCGATTTTCAGTACCCAATTTCAGAATTTCTAAGTGTTTTGGAACGAGACACCCTCGACGGTCCGTCGTGCCTATGACGTTCCGTCGTGGGGTCCGTTGCTTCTGCCAGTTTTTCCAGAATTGAAGTCTGCTACTCAAAACGACTAAACAGGTCGTTACAGTCTTGATTAAAGTTTATGTACTTAAGATTTCTTTTGTTAAATTTCGTACTTCTTATATGTACTTTTTTTATTCTTGTGAAGATAAATAAAATTTTCCAGTCTTCAGTTAGATCCAAGATGAGTATGGAGATATGTGTCTTTTGGACAGTGCCACAACTCATGCAATACTAAGAGAAAAGAAATATTTCTCTCATTTGCTAATGAAAAAGACATATGTTAATACAATATCTTGTAGTACAAAATTGATTGAGGGCTCTGGAAGATCGGCCTTATCACTACCTAAAGAAAAATTATTTGTAATTGATAATGCATTGTATTGCAGTAAGTCTCATAGAAACTCGTTAATTTTCAAGGTTATTCACCAAAATTGCTATAATGTTGAGACTGCGAATGAAATAAAGGTGGAATACCTTTATATTACTACAATAAATGCAGATAAGAAAATTGTGCATGAAAAATAGTCAACACTTTCTTTGGGGTTGTACCATACAAATATTGGTACAGTTGAATCACATGCCCTAGTAAACAAAAGGTTTAGTGATTCTAATGATTTTATCATTTGGCATGACCGGTTGGGTTATCCCGGTTATAATATGATGCGCAATGTAATTGAGAATTCACATGATCATACATTGAAGAATCAAAATGTTCTTCAATCAAAGGAATTCGCTTGTACTTCTTGTTCACAAGGTAAGTTGATTATCAAACCATCAGTGCCTAAGGTTGGGGTTGAATCTCCTGCATTTCTGGAAAGGATACAGGGTGATATATGTGGACCATTTGAATATTATATGGTCTTGATAGATGCATCTACAAGATGGTCTCATGTGTGCTTATTATACTCGCAATATAGCTTTTGCGAGGTTGTTGGCTCAAATAATAAGGTTAAAAGTACAATTTCTAGATTATGCAATAAAAATAATTCGTCTTGATAATGCTGGTGAGTTTACATCTCAGACATTTAATGATTATTGTTTGTCCAGTGCAATGACACTTGAACATCCTGTTGCACATGTTCATACTCAAAATGGTTTAGCAGAGTCATTGGTTAAACTTCTTCAATTGATAGCTAGACCTTTGTTGATGAGAAAAAAGTTGCAAGTTTCTATTTTGGGGAATGCTATTTTGCATGTAGCAGCACTTGTGCGCATAAGGTCAAACAGTTATAATGACATCTCCTATTATAATTGGATTTTTGTCAGGAGCCAAATATTTCCCATCGTAGAATTTTTGATTGTGTGGTATATGTTCCAATTTCTCCATCACAATGCACAAAAATGGGTCCTCAAAGAAGATCGGAGATATATGATGGATGTGAATCTCGTTCTATTATTAAATATTTAGAACCTAGAACCGGAGATTTATTTATGGGAAGGTTTGCTTATTGTCATTTTGATGAATCAGATATCCCACATTAGGGGGAGAACGAAAGCAGTTGGAAAATGAGATATATTGAAATTCACTTTCACTGTCTCATTTAGATCCTCGAACAAATCAATGTGAGCAAGAAGCTAAGAAGATATTTTATTTGCAGAATATTGCAAATCAACATCCGGATGCATTTACTAACCTTTCACGGGTTACTAAATCATATATCACAGCTGCTAATGCTCAAGTTCGAGTTAATGTCCCAATAGGACAAAATATTAAGGCAAATAAGTCTGGACCACGCTTAAAACGTGGTAGACCAATTGGTTTCAAGGATAAAAATCCTCAGAAAACGAAAGGAATAAATGATCAAGATGATGATCATAATATAGAAGAATTTTCTCATAAAGAGCTCCGAGATATAATAAATGATGACACCACAAAAAAAGTTCATGTACCAAAAAAATGAGAATGAGGAGTTCTCTATAAATTATGTCTCGACGAGAAAAAAGTGGAATCAAAATAATATAGTGGTGGATAATATTTTTGGCTATAATGTTACAGTTAAAATAATGCAACAAGATGCGGATTTGGAACCAAGATTTGTCAACGAGGGTAGATAGCGAAATGATTGGTGAAAATGGAAGGAAGCAATTCAAATAGAATTGGCTTCACTTTAAAAATGTGAAGCTTTTGGACCAATAGTCCGACACCTGAAGATGTCAAGCCAATAGGGCATAAATGGGTTTTTGTGCAAAAACGCAATGAAATTGATAAAGCTGTATGATATAAAACACGACTTGTGGTACAAGGATTTTCACAAAGGCCTGACAGTGATTATGAGGAGACGTATGCCTTTGTGGTAGATGCAATTACCTTCAGGTATCTAATAAATATGATAGTTCATGAAAACCTTGAAATGCATCTAATGGATGTCGTCACAGCTCATTTATATGCCTCACTAGACCACAATATTTTTATGAAAATCCCCGAAGCTCTAAAAGTGCCTAAACCATATGAAAATTCAAAACAAAGTTGTGCAGTTCAGAAATCCTTATATGGACCAAAACAATGAGCGAGTATGTGGTATAATCGTCTTAGCAAATATTTGCTAAAAGAAGGGTACAAGAATGACCCTATTTGTCCTAGTATTTTTACCCGAAGGTCAAAATCTAAATTTGTAATAATATCGATTTATTATGATGACTTTAACATTATTGGAAATCCTAAAGATCTTTCAAAAGTCGTTGAATATTTGAAGAATGAATTTAAAATGAAAGATCTTGGTAAGATAAAATTTTGCTTGGCCTTCAGATTACACATTTGACTAATGGAATATTTATCCATCAATCAACATATACATAAAAGGTTTTAAAAAAATTTTACATGAATAAATCAGACCCATTCAGTACCCCGATGGTTGTGAGAACTATTGATATAAATAAAGATTCATTCCGGCCTCAAGAAAGTGATGAAGAGGTTCTTGGTGACAAAACACCATATCTCAATGCTATTGAGGAACTAATGCACCTTGTCAATAATACCCAACTAGATATTTGTTTCACAGTAAGTTTGTGGGCGAGATTCAGCTCATGTCCAACAAGAAGACATTGGAAAGGTGTTAAGCATATACTAAGATATCTTCAAGGAACAATTGATATGGGATTGTATTCGAATGCATCCAAGTCAGAATTGATAGATTTTGGAGATGCTGGCTATTTATCTGATCCGCATAAATCTGAATCTCAGATAGGCTATTTATTCACATATGGAGGTACATCTATGTCATCACGTTCAATGAAGAAAACAATAGTTGCTACTTCTTCAAATCAAGCAAATATAATAGTCATTCATGAAGCCAGTCGAGAGTGTGTATGGTTGAGATCAATGACTCAACACATTTTGCAATTATGCGGTCTTCCTGCGCAAACAAAGTCTCTAACAATATTGTATGAAGATAATGTTGCTTGCATAGATCAATTAAATGGAGGATATATCAAAGGATACCGAACAAAGTATATTTCACCTAAGTCCATTTTTACACATGATCTTCAACAAAATGGTGAGATAAATGTTCAACAGATTTGTTCGAGAGATAATCTTGCAGATTTATTCACTAAGGTATTATCAACATCAACATTTGAGAAGCTAAGATATAAGATTGGGATGCGTCGTCTCCAAGATATCAATTATGTTTTTCATCAAGTGAAGCAAATATGTGTTGTTCTATTGTTTCCTTATCCATGGTTTTATTCATTAGGTTTTCCTAGTAAGGTTTTTAATAAGGCAGCACTCAAGGCATATTACAAGACGTGTGTACTCTTTTTTCTTCACTAGGCTTTTCCCAACTGAGTTTTTCCTAGTAAGGTTTTAATGAGACACATTATCTATAAACATCTAAGAGGGAGTGTTATAAAACTATCGAATTGTGGATGTTTTTCAATAAAAATTATAACGTATGAACCTATTTAATGTAAGACTTGATGTTGTGCTAGCGTATTTGGTTAAAGGATGTAAAAGGGTGTTTTCTGAATCCTATAAGAGGGTAATGTTTTCACCCTCTTGTAATACACTTTAAGAAAATAAGAATAATATTTATTCTATACTTTCTATCACTATTTTGTCTTCCTATATTGTTTAAATATTATTGCATTTTGTTCTAATTTTACAACACAAAATAATATTTATAATTTTTAAGAAGAGTAATAGTGAAAAATATAATTTAAAGTATATTCTTAAATATTTTTTTAATGTGTATACATTATATTACAAATTCAATTAATACGTAGTGAAATAACTTAATAATGAAGTAAACTTCTGGTCATGCACTTACAAAAGAAGTCAGTGGATGACTTTTTGAAAAGGGAACGCTTTGTATTTGTCAAATTAAAGAGTCTTTTTTAAAATAAGAATATTAATTATTGGGGTCTATTGATAGATAAAGAGTTAAAATTATTTATTTACACAATCCGTTCATTAAAATTTGTTCACTTTGTTTCTATTTTTGTTCTTATTATTAATTGATTATAGTAATTTGTAATTTGTTATAAAAGTAAACTCATAATATAATAGAAAGAGAGGATGACAAGATAAATAAGATGAAAGAGAGAAGAATTTTCTTCTTATTAATGTGTATTTTACAATGATGAATGATATCTCTATTTATAGGTAGAGAAATCAATCAAAAGGTCACCATGTTTAATGCCTCATTAATAGATACATTGCTATCCCCAAAAAGTTTATATCACCTTGGGAATACATATCCATGATAAGGATAAGTTGATGATGGGCTTAATGGACAATCCACTTAATTCAATGTATTTATAACACTCCCACTTGGATGTCCATAGATAATGTGTCTCGTTACAACCTTACTACGAAAAACCTAGTGGGAAACAATTCTAGTGAATTAAAAAAAGTATACATATCTTTTGATATGCACTATTTGTTGTCTCATTAAAAACCTTGCCAGGAAAATTCAATGGTACAAAATCTCGGTCAAGGAAAAAAGAGTGCAACGCGTATTATACCCCCTGATTAAAACATCACTTAATTTCTTGCTCTGATGTCTCTAATCTGCGTACATTGTGGTTGGTATATTCTTTTTCAAAGAAAAATCGCACATTTCCTGAATATAGTGTGTCATATATCTCAACCACACGCACTCTTGACTTCCTTCATGGAGGAATTTTATTTGTGTATAGAAACATTTTCTTCATTGATCGCCAGGATACTAATGTGCCTCAACATGCAAACAAAAACATATTTGAGATCGTGCTTTATGTGGATCAGATAAAGATTCTGCATCTGCGTAACCAATCAGCTCTAACTTTAATTCTTCGGAATAGAATGAACTCATCTCTATGGTCATTTTAAGATATTATGTATATACATAACACAATTTCAATATCCTTTTGTTGGGGATAAATCGAATCTTGCCTGTAAATTTACTGCAAAATAGATATTTGATCGAGTATTGTTAGCAAGATCATTAGTACCCTGATTGCGCTAAGATATGGAGTTTCATCACCAAGAAGCTCGTCATCTTTCTCTTGAGATCAAAATGAATAATCATTATTTTAACCGATCTCATAAGCATTCGGGTACTCAATGAATGTGATTTATCCAGATATAAATTGTATCAAAACTTTTCTGTGTATGTGCACAGATAAAAAAATATTTCATTTGTCAAATTATCAATTTGTAGGTCAAGACATAATTCTGTCTTACCAAGACCTTTTCATAGTGCAAGGACAATTACAGTCATTCTTTAGTACCCTTTTCTTCCTTGACTATTTCAATCCATATAAGAATTCTTAAAACCTTATTTAAAAAGTTTCTTTCAAACTCTTATATGCTTCACACACCTCGATTGTTTCAAAGATTTTCATATAACCTTCATTGTCTAGCTAAACATAATAATTATTCATTATATACATTCAGGTTTTTCATATGTTGTCATATCAAAACAAACTTTATTGCATCCACCATAGTTAAAACATCTCCAGTAATGTCAGGAATTTAGCGACAAACCTTTATGCCACAAGGCACAACTTATAGTTGATATATTACGATTATATCATCGCATAATAATTTATATTGTACCTCACTGATATTATACCTTGATTTATGGACTATCAGTCCAAAACATCACTTTTCTAATTGATACAATATACTTGAATTATGCATTTACTTGGCCAACCATTTATCTGTCTACACTGTATGATAGATTTGAATTCAAGATCCTCATCACAATTTATATCATTGACCGCTACCTCATATCAAAGATACCGTCGACGTTTATTTGATATCGATTCAAATATGACATAACTTATCGAGAGCTCTTCATTTCTCATTATTTTTTTGAACCTTTTTCGAAGTTTTATGAAGTGTTCTGTCAATTTATAGAACTTTCACTTTTCCTTCTTCAAGGAATTTTATATTTAGAAACGATTGGTCTATTAGCTTTCGGTGTATCATAGATTCTGTTCTTCAAGGACTTCACATTGGAACACTTGCAGGTGAAATGTATCATAGCGTCAGTGCATTCACCTGGAAACTCATTTGCAACATTATGTAAATGAATTATCTCTTGAACTTTAAGTTCACATATTTATTTAACGAGGATCTAGATAATTCATAATTAACCTCACACATAGTTATCAGCTATCAAAATCATCTCTCCCCCTACTGTTAGAAAATCTAACATTCATCCTTATGCGTGGTTGAACAACTAAAATCACAACCACACATTTAGCATTTTCGATGAAAATTATTTTGTTCTTGACCCTCAATTTTAATGGGAAAACGTTGTTGGCTTGATTCATACATGTGTTGTTATATGTTAAATAAAATTATGTCATACCAAATCTTATTTGGGATTTTTATTCTCATGATTTAGGTATAATTAGAGGCATACAATTTTTTCTAAGTCAACCAGCATTATCAACATAATTTTATAGTTTGGAACTCTGCTCTTAATTTAACAATTCGAGCAAATAACCTTACAAACACCAACTTGTAAGTTGACAACAAAGCACAAGTGACATCACATAGATACGTCTATTTTATATTTTAAATGATCCAAATGACAGATGAATGAGCTCATATTCACCTTTTTATATGTTCTAATTTTAGGCAATTACAATCCCAGCCTTAGTTGGTACATGATTATTTTATTAAGAGAACAAGCAACAAAAAATAATTCTTGAAGAATCTTTTATTTCTTCATCATATAATCTACATGAATTCTCAATTACACTTGCATTACATTTAAATCTGAATGGTCAATCGGTCATGTCAACTGATCTTTATTTCAGTGCACTTATATTTTTATTTTGCATGTGATTGATCAGCATGCCCACGTTTGTATGCAACAAATAAGAGGAAAACTGGGTAATCTTTTACATAAATATTCATAACCCGCTTCGATTGTAGTAATTTAAAGATATTTAATTCATAATTTATAGCCTCAATATTTCTTTTTTATTCATCCGAAACATAAAAAATTTCTTCGGAAACATACTACAATCTCATTATTATTCCTCTGGTCATAACACAACTCACTAGAGCTTGTTATTAATTTTGCGTACTATCACAAATTGCATGACATCATTCCTATGATGAGCATCTCCTTCAAGAAGGAAATTATATTATTATTGTCATGATCAAAATCATTATAAGCAAGACATGTTTCTTGCTTTACTTTTGTTGTACCATAGGTACACAACCAATGACAATTTGTATTGCCACACAATAATGACCACAACTCTTAGATGCAAGAACTATTTCATTCTTTTACCCTTTTGGTAGTTCAGAATAAACATACCATAGTGACGTATAAACTTACATTACCATTAATCATTTCTGCCAAAATAAAATTTGTTTCTTCCCAAACCTCCCGTAGAGGTGATTTTTGGCATACATTATTTTTTTTCTCAAACCTACCATAGAGGTGAGTTGTGGCATATATTCAACCCATAATGATTTTTCAGATTTTGACTCATTCTCTTATAGAATGGTCGAGCATTCACAATACTCATCACAAGTCACATTCTCTTCAAGGAATGGACTAATCATTTATATGTACTTCATAAATTTGCATTATAAATACATTGTCATGATTTTAAAATTCACTCTATTTCCATGACACACCTGAACATCACTTTGAAAGATCAAGTGTACCATCACATTATCTTCTTGTCTCTTGACGGAGGATTTATAAACTTGTCAAATTATTAGGTTGACAACATTCACAAGTCCAATGACCTTACATATCCTTTTGAATAGTAAAAATTGTCTTCACATATTTGAAGGACTATCTGAAAACAACCCATAGTGTTATTCTTTTTATAATTACCACAATGATGACTATTATAATTTCGTCATTTCATGTCTTTTTTCATGTCGTTAATCATTTGTCATCTTTCAGACTAATTATTTACTGCTACCACATTCTTACAATAGAATGAAGCAAGTCAACATGCGATTTCAATGTTATTATATGTTCCTACAACATTCTTTTCAAGGAATGAAGCAAATTCAATAGGACGAATTTCAAGGCTTTTCACCAAAGCCTTATTATTTTTCCACAATCATCATTTTACAACAACTATGGTGCATTGAGACTCAAACTTAATGTCTTTTCTATACAAGCAACATTAGGCCATAATTTTATGGGACATAAACCCAATACATTATCATCACGGTGCATCAAAACTCAAATTGATGTCTTACCCTCTTGGTGCGATAGAATTTGAATCTATCGTCTTATCCTCAAATATTTTTCATTATGTGCATTTGGACTTAACCTGATATCTTACCCTTTTTGCTGCGATGAAATTTGAATTCACCGTCTTACCCTTAACCAACGATATAACAAACCGAAGTACAACATGACTTATCCTTTGAGTTTTTCAAAATAATATTCAAACTCACGCTATTAAAATTTTATACCTTTTTCCATTAAAGAAGTTTTGTAAAGCATGTCATATAACCAATAGCAGTATCTGCGTTTGGTTCCTGGTAATTCTTAGTGACTGAATACTATTTTATTCTAAATCATGAAAATATTTTAGAAAATATATACCTACTTTTATGCAAATGATACCTTGATTCTCATAATGATATCAACAAAAATATGAGTTAAAGAAAAACATAAACTCACTCTCGATTGGCTAGAGACTCGTGCTGATAACGTGTATAAAAGTAAACTCATGATATAATAGAAAGAGAAGATGACAAGAGAAATAAGATGGAAGAAAGAAATTTTTCTTCTTATTCAAGTGCATGTTACAATAGTGAATGATATTTCTATTTATAGGTAGAAAAATCAATCAAAAGGTCATCATGTTTAATGTCACATTAGTAAATACATTGCTATCCCAAAAATGTTCATATCACCTTGGAAATACATATCCATAATCAGGATAAGTTTATAATAAGTTTAATGGACAATCCACTTAATTCAATGGATTTATAATACTATTACATTTTTAAGAAATTATACTTAATATATTCAAAAAGTGATAAGTAAAATTATCTTTTTATTAATTTTTTAAATAAGTGTGCAAAGTCAAGTGTGGACAACTATTTGTTGATAAAGAGAGTATTAAATTTTTGCATGATATTTTCTTTAAGAAAAAAATATTCAACTATCAAATAATCCCTCCATTTACTTTTAATTATCACTATTTGACTCAGTATATCCATTAAGATAACAATTACTCACGCTCCCTCTAATTATTTGTTTACTATTAAATTAACACATCTATTAAGAAAACAATGACTGACATAATGAGTTTCTCATTTTACCTTTATTAACTATGAAGTGGATTAATTAAAGTTTATATTTTCATGAAGTTCAACATTTTTTCAAAATTAATTAATTGACAGTATAATAAGTTAAAAATATTGTCTTTTGTTGATCTGTCAAAATGGACAAGTAAGAAACAAATATCTGATAACTAATTAAGGACAAATGGGGTATTAGACAAGTAAAAATGAAAATCTATTTTAGAAATAAATAACAAATAAAAGTAAATAGAGGATCTAATTTGTTTGTAATTCAAATACAAATCGACCCCTAGCGGAGAAGTGAGACATGAAAACACCAATTTTTTCCTATACAAGGAGGCAATAAGAATTGCTCAAAGAGAAAACTGTTAGACATATATTGTTAGAATACAGAATGCAACTATTCATCGTTGGCGAAGAAGAAGGAAGTTTTAGACGAAAAAGAGGTGAGTAGTACTAGTAGTAAGATAGCAACAACAGTAGATGTTGTTGCAGCTGGTTTTGTCTTTTGCTGCATGACGTATTTATAAAATTATGGGGTCTGATGAAGAGGAAAACAACACGAAAATGATGGAAAAACCGGGGGCAGATGGTTACATGCAAAGGCAAAAATTTGAACAAAATCCTGCAACCTATTTCCGTGATCTTCGTGGCAAGAAATGAGGAAATTTATCGATCGTTGTATTACAAATAACAAATATTATTCTATTTTAATTTCTTTTGACATGTACTGTAGTCCTGTTGTGGCCTGTTCTTATTATATGTGTATTCTTGAAATGTCTTTGGTATTATAAGTATGAATGAAGTATCTGAAATAATTACATCTTGTAAATAAGAGATTGCAAGTGACAAGCTAGGTCTCAATTTGTCTAGTTTTTTTTTTTTAGAATATTATTCTCTCACGCAAATTTTTTTGAAATTTATATTTAGTGTTGTACCTAATTATATATATATTATTAGTATATATATATAATAATAATTTTTTGAATTTTAAAATTTGTGAATTTTTGTTAATATTTTATTATGTTTAAAGAAATACAATTCGTGGATTAATTTAATAATTTTTGCCTAATCAAGTTTTGGTGTTTGTGTTTGGGAAGAATGTAATGGGAAGTTTTAAAACTGCCTATTTCGATTCCTGTGTTTTATTTAAATAAAGAACAGACCTGAGAGTACCCCTAGTTGTACCCGGCACCGTCAACCTCGAAGAGGTCTTAGACAAATCCTTAACATTTATCATTGCATATTAGATTGAATGGAAGCGGAAAATTTAAAAAAATTCATTTGAAGTTCAACTTCACTTCATATATCAAAATAGAAACTAACTTGTTTCACATCGTCATCTTGGCATAAGAGTATGACAATTGGGACTTAACCCTTACATCAATAGCAAGTCTTATAATACGAATTACAACATAGTCTTTCAATAAGGAAAGTAGAACTAGAACTAAAATCAAGCATATCTATCCTCAGACTTGAAGAATCACCAACTTGGGAATATCAATTCAAGTTTCTTCAAGAAAGAACTGGAACCACCTTAACAGCCAGAACCTACACTTGTGTAGGATAAAGAAAAATTATGAGTTAGTACAAACCACATGTACTATGTATGGGAACACATGCCAATAAAACATTTGAAAACATGCACAGAAGGATATTTCTTTATAAGCATTTTATATTCGCTTTAAAAGTCATTATGCACATTCCAAGAATATTATACAAGTCCACACCATAAGTAACATCAGTATAAAGCCACAATCAACATTTCATATTTAAAGTTAATTTTTAAATACATCACAAGACTTTACTCATAACCCCAATCCAAGTATACTTGTTTAATGTGTATGTGAAGTCCCTTAACCCCACACACACCAAGCAAACAAGCAGATCACAAGCTTTGTCTTTTATCTCATATATTGTCATTATAACAAGTATAGTCAATAACATGCACAATAAATGAGACCAACATCATGTGTATAAAGTGAAACCAACATCATGCATATCATATGAAAACAACATCACACATATTATTCATAATATATATACATAAGGAACTCACCTTAGAACTCCCCTCAAGATTCACTTGTTCAACGTATAGGTAAAGTCTCATACCCTTACCTCACTAAGTAACACCTCTCAATATGTCCTAGTTAGTATTCATCTTATTAGTCTCATTTATTCATTTTAACATTCGGAAAACTTTTTAATCACCGACATAGACCATGTGAGCTACATGAAATTCAGTGTCATCCCCTCACACCGAAAGGAGGGTGTACTACTTGCCAAGGTACGACATAAACATTTGTATAACATCTAGGTGGATCTACTACCTAAGAATCCTATGGGGACACATAGTTAAGGAACTAGGAGGTTGTTACTAGAAACCCTCTTTATGCTAATTAGCATTATAGTTTCCACCTCATGAGACCATCAGATGACTCTTTCTTTCTCTATGAAGGAACACCTCTCATTGTCAAGTTCACTAAGTGCTAAGCTAAATTTCCTTTTTGAAGTGTCTTTATCTCTTTCTTAACATTAATTAATAACATAAGTCTTAAGAGTTTAACCCCAAATATAACATGTACATGGCTAATAGGTATTAAGATAAGAAAATCCTTTTATCAAAAAACCCAACATCATGTTAGAATAATACTTCATAACATTGTCATAATAATGTACCTAGGAATTACCTTAAATTCCCCTTAATAGCACACACATCATCATCTCGCAAATATCAAATTCATATCATGATAATACATTCACAAATTCATCCTTCATATTTCAAGTAATCCACATTACCAAAGATAAACCAACAATAGTACAATAAAATGTCTATAGCCTTGAAGGTCTTACCAATGGCTTTCAAGATACCCTTTCAAGACTTCATCGAAAATCTATGATATTAATCCATCAAATAGTTTATCATTATCATACAATAGTAACTTACACAAAAACATACTCAATTACATCATCCCTAATTATTACTTAACATAATCCAAGAGTTAGGGTTAAGAGAAGATGAAAACTCATGGGTCTTTATAGAATTTGGTCAAAAACAAAAAAAAATTGCATCAATTCACTCATAAACATTAATATTTAATCATTATTAATAATTTCATGACCAAATAAGTTATGTTTAAAGGTGACCCACGAAATTGAGTGAAATCTCAAATTTGAAAGAACATTAAATTCAATTTGAAGGAATCTCTTGGGGAAAGGAGTCCCAAGAGTGAAGAGTTCACATACCTTGTCTATACTCAAGGATTAATGGACAAAAGTCTTGTTCTTGAGCATCTACTTGAAACTTTAACCTTTTTCTTAAATGGAGTCTTTGAGTGATGAGAGAATCTAGAGAGAATGAGAGCTTTTGGGTTTTGTGGTTATAAGGTGGAAGACTTATTTTAGGTCTTTAAATACCT
This sequence comes from Solanum neorickii, assembly GCA_027704865.1. Taxonomy (NCBI): domain Eukaryota; kingdom Viridiplantae; phylum Streptophyta; class Magnoliopsida; order Solanales; family Solanaceae; genus Solanum; species Solanum neorickii. The sequence continues at coordinate 31,457,435 of JAKWJC010000369.1, forward strand.
TAATGTACATGAACTTACTAATTATAACCATTTTTAAGTATTAACTAATTGATTAGCTAATTACCCATCTACCCCCACTAAAGCCGTGTAGAGGCAGTGGAAGAAGGTGTTATCAAAGAGACCCCGTTAACGGACCGTCAACCAATCCACAGAATATAATGGTCACCCGTTGATTGGTACTAAGGCTGTAATTTCGAGGGTCTTGGTGAGGAGACTAAGTCTCCAATCACGAGACCTATCCACGGGCCGTCAAACGGTCGGTGGACCGACCACGTCCATGGAATGGTACTAACAGTGTGCTTTTTGGGGAAGAGTGGGAGGATCCTAAGTATGGATTCACTACCACCATGAGCGTGAGTCAATTGAAAGCTCGCCAATTGGTCTTGTGGTCCCCTGCTATTTTTGACAACTTTTAGAACCAAGGGTTGGATCCTCCTCAAGGGCCCATAGGGTGGTCCTTAGGGAGTCGTACCCAAACATTTGGACCCTAAACATAATGTTCTGCTTATTTTGAAGTATTTATACAAGATTTAACCATCGTACAACACTCTCAAGCCTTCACAAGACCCTAGAACACCTACTAGTTCAATATCACTAGCTTCTAGACATCATGGTTGTTTCTTAACGTTTGGTACTAACATTTACAAACAAAGTTACTTTCGATAGTTTTAGGTCTAGAAACATTGCTTTAAAAATTTTAAATCATTATTCATAATATGAGGCTCTAGCTTAGGTTAGTGGGTTTTCCGGGTGTTTCAATACTCCCCCTTAAGAACATTAGTCTCCGAATGATGCTTGGACTTTTTTGTAGGGAAAACAATGACTCAAAACTAGAAGCATAACAACCAGTCATACCAAAGAACATCATGCTATCATATTACACAGGAACTTAATCCACAACATCATTATACGTAAAAACTCATTCCTTCACATAAGTGTAGAAGGAACTACCTTCTCCATATTTAATGCGCATCAATTTGTACATTAAAGAATCAACATAACAATTCTTTGTCAAGATAATGTCAAGTATGCTCATTAAAACGCTCATGAAGACAACATAACACAATACATATGAGTGCAAGTCAATCATGAGAAACATAATTCATGAAAACTCAATATTATTTAAACATGATTTTTCACAAGAATATGCACATATAAGAAAAAGCATGATTAGTTTAACATTACTCATAACTCTCATTTAATAGAAACTACTAACCTCAACTTTGATTAGGAGCATCAGGAAAAAGATGAGGATAGCGGGACTTCATGTAGTCCTCGCACTCCCATATTGCACCCTCATCTAGATGGTTTCTCCATATGACTTTTACGGAGGAAACCTCTTTATCCCTCAATTTGTTAACTTGACGATCTAAGATCTCAATCAGGACCTCTTCATAAAAAATGTTCCTGTTCACCCTTAAGCCTTCTAAATGGAGAATAGACACTAAGTCACCTATACATTTCTTGAGTATAGAAACATGGAACACCGGGTGAACCAGAACAAATTTATTAGGTAATTTCAACTCATATGCAACACTTTTGTTGCGTTTTAAAATCTCATATTGCCCCACATACAGGGGACAAAGTTTTCCCTTTTCCCGAACCTCATCACCTTTTTCATGGGCGATATCTTCAAATAGACCAAGTTACTTACCATAAACTCAAGGTCCCTCTTCTATTGTCGTCATAAGAGTTTTGCCGCCTTTGGACCATCTTCAATCTGTCTGTTATGAGCTGGACTTTACCTAGAACCTCATAAAATACTTCGGTACCTATTAGAGAAAGCTCACATACATCAAACCATCCTATTAGAGACCTATATCTCCTCCCATAAATAGCCTCCAATGGATCCATACAAATACTTAAGTGACAACTATTATCGTAGGCAAATTCAATCAATGGTAGATGGTCATAACAATTACCCTTGAAGAGAATGACACATGCCCTCAACATATCTTCTAGTGTTTGAATGGTCCGTTATGCCAAACATTCCATTTGTGGATGAAATGCGGTATTAAGTTTCACCTTTGTACCAAGTTCACTTTGGAATACTTTTAAAAAATGAGAGGTAAATGAAGTACCCATATCCAAAATGCTAGAAAAGGTAACTCCATGCATTCTCACAATCTCATTAAGATACAATTTAGATTAATCTTCTGCCGAATGTGTAGGCTTAAGGGGAATAAAATTGGCATGTTTGGTTGTCCTATAAATAATTACCCAAATCGAATCATGTTGCCTTTATGTACGAGGCAAACCCATAACAAAATCCATATTGACATCTTCCCACTTCCAAGTGGGTATAGATATATCTTGAGACAAACCTCTCGATCTTTGATGTTTGGCCTTGATTTGTTGACAATTACGACATTTAGCCACAAACTCCCGCTATATCCTTTTTGAAACCATTCCACCAATATATCTCCCGCAAGTCGTGGTACATCTTGGTCTTCTTTCAAAATTTGTCTCTTCAAGTCATCTACATCTGGAACGCACAACCTACCGTGATACCTAAGTACCCCATCTCTCCCTTGGGAGAAAGCTTCAATGGATTTCCCAAGTATGGAATCATTCAACTCCATCAAGATAGGATCAACATGTTGTTTGGATTTCACATTAACAACTAAGGGGGAGTTGGAGCTACGTTGGATTATGATACGACTTATAGGAGAATCTACTAATTAAACTCCAAACTGGGCCAATCTATATACATCACGGACTAACTCCTTTTTCTTATCCTCTACATGAGAAAAATTACCGATGGATGTACCCATCAAGGAATCCACACCTACATTGGCCATACCGGGAGTTGTAGAAGACACTCATATCATAGTATTTCAAAAGATCTAGCTACCTTCTTTGCTAGAGGTTTAACTCTTTTTGGCTGAAATCATATTGGAGACTTTGTGATCGGTGAACACATCTACGTGCACTCTATATAGATAGTGTCTCCATATATTTAAAGAAAACACCACGACCACTAATTCAAGGTCATTAGTTGGATAGTTCATTTCGTGTACCTTAAGTTGTCTTGAGACATAAGATATAACTTTACAATGTTGCATGAGGACACAACCCTAACCCACTCGAGAAGCGTTAAAATATACCATAAACCCTCCGGTACCCTCTGGTAAGGTCAATACATGAGCAGAGGTAAGCTTATCCTTCAACTTTTAGAAGACTTTTCACAAGCTTCCGTCCATTCAAACTTAAACTTTCTTTTGGATTAGGGTAGTCAATGGAGAAGCGATAGATGCGAATCAGTAAAAAATTCTCCTATGATACTCGGTTACACCCAAGAATCCTTGAATATCAGTGGGGGTCAGGGGTCTTGGACAATTCTTACCCGCTTCTATCTTCCTCGGATTCATCTCTACTCCTTCACTTGAGATAATATGACCAAGAAAAGCAACCGATCTTAGCCAAATTTTGCACTTACTATATTTAGCAAAAAGTTGGTTTTCCTTAAGGACTTGCAATAATTTCCTCAAAAGACTTATGTGTTCATCCTCACTTTTGGAATACAATAAGATGTCATCAATAAAGACAATTACAAATGAATCAACATAATTCTGAAAAAACCTATTCATAAGGTCTATAAAAGTTGACGTGTCATTTTTTAGACCAAAGGACATGAATAGGAACTCATAGTGACCATACGTTGTTCGAAAAGCCGTTTCAGAAATGTTAACTCCTCTAACTCTATGTTGGTGATACCCTGACCTCAAATCAATCTTCGAAAATGAACTTACCCCTTGGAGTTGGTAAAACAAATCAACAATTCTAGGGACATGATACTTATTCTTTATAGTGACCTTGTTCAATTGGCGGTAGTTAATACACATCCTAAGAGAAGCATCTTTATTTGAAACAAATAGTACTGGAGCTCCCCATGAAATTATGCTTCGTTGAATAAAACCCTTATCTAGAAATTCCTTTTGTTGACTATTTAATTCTTGCAACTTTTCCGGAGTCATTCGGTAAGGAGGAATTGATATGAGTTGAGTAACCGACAATAAATAAAGCGGAAATATATTTTCCATTCGGGAGAAATTTTGGGTAAGTGATCGGGGAAGACTTCCAGAAAATTTTTCACTATGGTGATCAACTCTAAAGGAGGAGCCTTGTACCCAAGGTCCTTGACTCTCTCAATATCATAGACGCATCCCTTAGAAATCATTTTATAAGCTTTAGACATGAAATAATTTGACCTCTAGGGATTGAGTCCCCCCCCCCCTTTCCACTCTAGCATGGTTTCATTAGGAAATTTGAATTTAACTACCTTTGTTCTACAATCTATTGAAACAAAACAAGCATGTAACCAATCCTTCCTTAATATGATATCAAATTCCAACATATCAAGTTCTACCAAATCAACCAATGTGACACTATTGGAAAATAGCATCGGATAACTCCTATAGACATTTAGCTACCACGGAGTCGCCCACCATGGTAGAAATAAAAAATGGTTAATGTAAGACATCTAGGAGCACATCAAACTTCATAGAGACTAAAAGAGTTACAAAAGATAAAGTGGCATTGGTATCTAGCAATGCATAACATTCGTTTAAAGTACTTACAACATACCAGTAACAACATCGGGAGAACCCTCTTGATCACCCCAAGATTTGAGAGAATGGAAGAAGTTCTTCTTAGGATCATAATAATTAAGACCAGTTTCTTGTGCTTGGTTACTCTCCCTACCTTGAGTCTTGGACACGGGACAATCTTTCACCATGTGGACACTATTTAAAAAAACAAAACGCATATGATTCTTGAAACATTTGGCATAATTAGGTTCATTACTTTGTGAACCACCATTTTCCCCTTTGAGGCTTAGGATTAGGTACCCAATCTGTAAGACCTCAAAAATTACTTAGGTGAAGATAGATATTAAAGTGGGTGTAATGATGGTCTAAGGTCCTAATTTGGTGTATATTGTGGGTTTGACGCAGATTCTAAGAGTTTAGGTGCATTAGAAGTCAAACATACAGGGACGACCAAGACGTTCGACAACTAAGTCGCCTAAGTGCCTTATATGTGGTTTTATGTGTGATGCATGAGCATATATGGTTATTAAATGAGTTTATATGGTGTTTAAAGTCAGTGTGTTAAGTTTCATGAAGTTTGGAGGTGAAACGTCCAAGAACGCCCATAACGTTCATTAGGCTTTCCTTGAAACGACCTAATGTGTTTATGTATGTTTTGTCGAGTTGTACGAGTTCATTTTTTGTGAAACTAATGTGGTAGGTCTTAAAATTTTATTCAAACATATTTAGGGTGGAAATTTAAGGGTACGAATCCACATAGGACCCTCAAAGGAGCCCTAAGGGAGGACCCAAACTTAGAGACCAACACTGCGAGGAAATGGCCAAACGACGGACCAACGGACAGTCAGTAAACCAGGCGACGGCCCATCGATGGGTCTCGTTGGTTGGTACATGTAGCCTGACGGTTAGGGAACCTCTTAACTGAACTACGAGAACCCATCGACGGACGTGGCCTGACCAACCGTCTGTTGATGATTACGTCGATTGTGCTGAAAAGTTTGTAGTTTTTCTTTTAAGAGTTGGGGTTCTTGGGAAATTCACCCCAAGTCTTATAAAACTTTGGGACAGTTGTTTTAGGTTTGTAGGGTTATTTTAAGAGTTATAAGTGATTAAATTCTCATTTAAACCTTAGCATCTAAATCAAAACTCCTTCCCTCCTAAAATTTCTCCAAAAACTTCCATGTGAGTTCAAAGTTAAGATGGAGCTTGAAGATGGGTTTCAATGGATTTTATTGTTAAATTATCTTTTTATTCTTCAAATAAGGCATGGGAGTTATTCATCTAAGCTTTTCTATCACCTTAGAGCCAATTTCAAAGATAATTTTCAAAGATTTCAAAAACATGAAAAATTCCAATTTCTACTCAAAGTCTTGGGTTCTTGCATAATTGGTTTCCAAACGTTTATATATGATGAAATTGATGTATAATTGATGTTTTTCAATTAAATTCTCCATGAACCCTTGATATTCTTGAATCTCTAAATTTCACCAAAATATGGGTGAATTTATTATGCTTTGATATTTATTAATTCATGTGTAGATTGTTATGGGATTTTGATTCATGTATAGATTATGGTTAATTGGTTTATAGACTGTTTCAATTTTATGAATTGAGTAATTAATATTCTTATATCTATTGCATGCTAAGCTTATTAAATTGATATTGACTTAAGGCTTACAATTTCTAAAGTAATTTTCTATGGGTTATCTAATGATGCAATAATTATATTCAATTGATATCTAGGTTGTATTAGATTGGTACGTATGTAATGAATGGACCTAGTTTTCATTTATTATTGATACAATTATTTTGAATTGTTGAATATGACATCAAATTGGATGTTTTAGCAGGGACATCGAAGTGGTAAGATGGAATGGGGTATGATGCCCTATTTACTTTTATTTTATGTTAATTATACTTCAGTTATATTGTTCTTTATATGGTCCACTTATGGTGGCGGTGTTCTGTGAATTAATGTGGCATTGTCGGCGTTAGTTTATACAATATGATGATCATGGGCTTGTAGGCACTACTTGAAGTACTAAGATGTTTTGTATGTTTTATCTGAAATATAAGTATATTTTATCTATCTTTGAAGTAATGTGAAAGTATGTGGTCTTTCTATGAATTTTTGGAAATTAATTAGACTATGACTATGTTCTTCTATGTGTAGTCTTAGGGTTGATGCATGGTTGTTCCTACTTGACTATATGAGTCTATAATAGTTATATTAATGATGATATGGTAGTGTGTAGGATGACTTAAAGATTATAATTGTTATTCCTATGTGCTTACAAAATGACTAGTAATATGTGTTAAGGTGAAGTATGTGGTGTATTCTCTTGGTTGACTTGTGTCCCTTACTTGATGCTTGTAAGGGTATGAATATGTGATGTCTTGACTTAGGATTATTAAGTCTCTTAGTATTGAATGTATAATTGATATGTGACCTTGAATGATGTTAAGAAGGTATTTTATGTGAAACCTTGAACATAGTGGTAAGGTTATGTATGTTGAACTCGAAAGCCGTAATAGTATCCTTCAAGTAAAGGAATGATGGACTTAAGGTTGATTGGATGGAACGGCATCATATCAAACCTTATGAAAGTCATAATGATCTTGTTGTCTACATCGGAAGGTATCCCTAAGAGGTCGTCTTTAGTAGGGTAAATGTGATCAGGTTATGAACTTGTCATGGAACCCTCTTATGTGAACTTAATGTGAATTATTCTATAAGAACGAAGTCTAGCACCGAGTGAGTATGGTAATAAAAGTAGTTCTAGTTAAGTATGAGGCTTAAAAACAAAGCACGCCCTTCATATTCCTTAACCATGTGCCTACATGGGATGTGTCCTAGTTCTACCCTTGGCAAGTAGAGCACCCTCATCGGAGTAGGTTAGGACTCTGGATTCCATGAGTTGGTAACATGGTCTATGTCGATTAATGCCTACTCTCATCATGTGGGATACCTAGTAGCATTTGAAAAGTTCTATGAAGTTTAGGTTGTGGTATGGGACGTTATTTAGACATTGCACAATAGGCTTTGAAGATGTTATTTGGAGACCCTAGATCTTGTTCATGACCATCACTTAAATGTCCTTTATAAGATGAATGTCTCTTAATAAACTAGTTAATAGAATGACTGAAGTGAAGAAAGTATGTTAATATGAAGTGGTATTTATCTAGAGTAATTAAGGGTTGTCTAGTTAAGGTGTGAAGGGGGCATAGGAATGGTCACTTCTTACCTTACATAGATAAGTTTTAAGAATGACTCTAGTTAGGAGATTTGGTTGATTATGTGGACATGATCTAAGCCTTAGGTGATATCTTAAGGATTATTTAGGTAATATTGAAGAGGTGACTATGGACGTTATCTTCTTGATTTATTTACGTAAGTCTTTTAGTTGCCTTTGGAAGTAGAATGTCATATAACCTAGATTTCAATGTGTTAAATGAGAATGATTGTGTTTTAGAGAGTCTATAGGATCTCCTAAGTGTGTGTGTATGGGATTGTATAGGCGGTCACTTCATAACTCACATCAAGTGAACCTTAAAGTCACTTTGGTAGGACAATATCATGTTGTTATGTTAATGTCTATTTAGTGTGTATGTGAATCTTATATGTAATCTTGAGGGTTGTTTAGCACATCTAGAGAGGGTGTATGGGCGGTCTCTCTTTATGTGACTTAAGTGAATTTTTGGATAGCTTTGAGTGAGAAGATTACATGCTAAAGGGTGTTTAATGTTAAGTGAAGAAACTTCACTCTAACAGTGAATTGAGTTCCCTATACAGTGAAGTGACTTCACTGTAATGTTTGCTAAAAATAAGACTTTTTGTTAAATGATTTCCTATGTGTCTCTAAGTTTCTAAATGTTGTTCTTATGATTAAAGTATGGTGTTTTAACCGAAATTCATGAAAATCATGTTTTATACTAAATGTCCCTTTTTCATGGTTTTTGCATGGCTTCCAAACTTAGTACATCTAATGTGCTAACCCCTTCTTTTCCCTCTTCGACTAAAGTGTAGGGAATTGGCTGTCTTGATGTGCCATGGAGGATGGATAGGTTTCTAAGGCTTGAAGATGAAGTATTGATGATTCCTCATCAATTCGAGGACAATATCCCCATGTCCCTTATGACATAGACTTTATTTTATTGTCTTGTATGAGATTAATCCCAAGTGTTGTATACTCTAAAGATTAGATGGTTCAAGTAGATGTTGTAAGGATTTCTTGTTTTAATGAGAAGTCTTCTTCTTGTGTAATGTTTATGATAGAAATCTTCATATGTAAAGAAAGTTTTAAATTTTTAGCTATTTTAGAAGGTATATTATGCAATGAATGATACGAGAGGCTTAGATAAGACTTCTTGAAGTCTCATTTTCCATGTGACGACACAAGGATGCCCTAACTTTTAGGGTGTCCTTGCATGCCGTGACACTATCCGTGCTATCCCTTGATAAATTACATGGAAATTGGTTGGAGGATCTATTAATAAACTTTGGTTTGTCTTGGATTTCAACCTTACCCTAATAGGTACCTCCATCATAGGGTCTTTCCCTCTTGGCATCTCTATTTCTCTTCTAATCCTATTCTTGTCAACTTGTTGAGAAAGCAACATCAAACGAGATTGGTCCATTTCATTATGAAGCATTACCTTAGGACACTCTTCCACAATATTATAGGACATACCCTACACAAAATGACTCATTTCATCTTTCGAATTAGTCACAAAAAAGGCATATTTGGACAACTTAATAAATTTGAAAGAGTATTCTTGAACACTCATACCTCCTTGACGAAGGTTGATGAATTCTTCCACTTTTTCCTGTATTTTTTCTATTAAGAAGAACCTATCAAGAAATTCCCTCCTAAAGGCTTCCTAACTTATGGGACCCGCTGTTAAAGTCCCATTGTCCTTCCATTGAGTGTACCAAGTTTGAGCCACATCTTTGAGTTGATAAGCAGCTAGGTCGACCTTATCATTTAAATCTCCCCTATAGCATACAAGATCTTATAAACCTCATCTGGAAAGTCTTTAGGATCTTTATTTACCTTCGACTCAAAGAACATCCGAGAATTCATCGTAGTGATGTCCCATAAACATGAAGCCATGGTACTAGAATTTTTATTTGCATGTGGGTCAACTTCTTGATAAGCTTGCTCCTCAGTGCTTGAGCTTGAGTGGTTACAGTTTAAGCTCAAGTAGCCATGAATTGAGTCAAGTTTAGGAAAGTCTCTCTTATTTCTCCATCAATCATAACCAGAGGATTTACCGGAGCTTGGCCACCTAGAGGAACATGATCTTAAGGAGGAGCTTGGTTGCCTTGGGGAGGAACTCCCACATTCGCAATCTCCTCTTCAACCCTTCTTGTGGATGCCCTTCTAGTAGTCATAGCCTATATCCACAAGAAAAGGACACATAGAGTTAAGACACTTAGGAACGACTTAAGAATGTCAAAAGAGGTGAAAATTTCCCAAGCATCACATAGTCTGTAATTTATAAGTGTGGCGTTCTTCATAATTATGAACTAGACTCTACATAGACGTGGTTTTATGAGACATCATTCCTAGTATTATTAAACCTCATGCTCTGCTACCAAGTTTTTCACGACTGGGAGCATCCCCTAGTTGTAACCGGAGTTGTCCACCAAGATGAGGTCTTAAACAAACCCTTAGCATTCATCATTACATAATAGACAGAACAAAACCAGAAAATTTAAAAATTCTCATTTGAAGTTAAACTTCACTTCATATATCAAAATAGAAACTAACTTGTCTCACTTCACCATCTAGACATGAGAGTATGAAAAATGGGACTAAGTCCTTACATCACTAATAAGTCGTATAATACGAAGTATAACATAGTCTTTCAATAAGGAAAGTGGAACTAGAATTAGAATCAAACATCTCAATCCTTAGGCTTGAGGACTAACCAACTTGGGAAAATCAATCCTAGTTTCTTCAAGAAAGAATGAGAATCACCTTACTTATCCGAACCTACACTGTGTAGAAAATACAATAAATATGGGTTAGTACAAACCATATGTACGAAGTATGGATACATATGCAAGTAAAACATTTGAAAACATTCACAATAGGATGTTTTTTATGCATGTTATATTCACTTCAAAATCTTTTATATGCATTATGAACATAATATAAGTCCATACCATAAGTGACATCATGATAAATCCATAATCAACATTTCATATTTATTCGTTCATTTCATAAATACATCACAAGACCTTACTCATAACCACAATACAAGTTTACTAGTGTAATGTGCATGTGAAGCCCCATAACCCCATACACACCAAGCAAACTAACAAAGATATCACAAGCATTGTCTTTTACCTCATACATCATCATCATAACAAGTATATTCAATAACATGCACACCAAGTAAGAACAATGTCACGTGTATAAAGTGAAACCAACATCATGTATATCATTTGAAAAACATCATACTTATCATTCATAATATATATACATTAGGAACCCACCCTATAATTCCCCTTAAGATCCACTTGTGCAATATTAGGGTAAAGTCCCATACCTTTACCTACAATACGTAACACCTCTCAAGTAGTCCTAGTTAGTGTTCCTCTTCTTACTTTCATAAATTCATGTTAACATTCAGGAAACTTTTTCATAACCGACATAGATCATGTGAGCTACATGGAATCTGTTGTCATCCCCTCACACTGAAAGGAGGGTGTCCTACTTGACATAAACATTCGTATAACATCTACCTGGATAAATAACTAAGGTTCCTATGGGGGCACATAGTTAAGGAACTAAAAGGTTTTTACTAAAACTATGCTAATTATCATTATAGTTTCCACCTCATGAGACCATCCGTTGAACCATTCTTCCATTGTATATGAACACCTCTCATTGTCAAGTTCACTAGTGTTAAGCTAAATTCCCTTTTTGATGTGTTGTAAGTATTTCTTAACATTAATTCATAACATATGTCTTCGGTGTTAAAACTCTAATATAACATGTACATAGATCATAGGTTTTAGGATGAGAAAGTGTTTTCATCACAAAAACCAACATCATGTGAGAGTAATACTTTATAATATAGTCATCAGAATGTACCTAGGAATTACCTTCAATTCCAATTAATAGGAAAGTTAACATCATCTCACAATAATCACATATATATTATGATAGTATATTCATTAATTCATTCTCCATACTTCAAGTTGTTCACATTACCATAGATAAACCAACAATAATACAATAGAATGTCCATACCCTTGAAGGTCTTATAAATGGCCTTCAAGTTACCCTTTCAAGACTTCATCAAAAATCCATGATATTCATCAATAAAATTCGATAATAATCAACCTACAATATTCAATTATGCAAGAACATACTCAATTACATCCATACTAATCATTACTCAACATAATGCAATAGTTACACTTTAAAGAAGAGGAATATTCATGGGTCTTTAAAGAATGAGGTAAAAAACCTCAACAATACATCAATTCACTCATAAAAATTCATATTAAATCATTATTTATCAATTCTATACCAAAGAATTCAAGTTTAACGGTGAGCCATGAAATGGAGTGAAATCTAGAAATTCGGAAAAACATTGAAATCAATTTGAAGGAACCTCCTTGGTAAAGGAGTCCCAAGAGTGAAGAGTTCATATACCTTTTCAAACCTCAAGGATTAATAAAGAAAAGTCTTGTTCTTGAGTTCTACTTGAAGCTTTGACCTTCTTCATCAATGGAGTCTTTGAGTAGTGAGAGAATTTAGAGAGAAGATGGAGCTTTTGTGTTTTTGAGTTATCAGTGGAAGACTTGTTTATGATTTAAATACCTTAATGTAACTAATCTTACTACTAATAACCATTTTAAAGTGTTAACTAATTAAATAGTAAATTACCCATTAAGTTGTGTGGAGGGAGTGGATGAAGGTGCTATCGACGAGTCTCTGCTGACGGACCGTAAACCAATCCACAAACCGTATTGGTAACACATGTATTGCTACTGGTACTGAGCTTCCATTTCAAGGGTCTTTGTGAGAAGGCTAAGTCTCAACTCTCGAGACCCATTCACAGGCAGAACGATAAACCATCCTACACGTCAGTGGAATGGTATTGAGGATGTGTTAACGGGGAAGCATTGAGGAGACTAAGTATGGAATAAAGAAAACTATTGATGGAGCGTGATTCAATTGACGGCTCGACAATTGTCCTCGTGGTCCCTTGCTATTTTTGACAGCTTTCATAACCAAGGGTTGGCTCCTCCTCAAGGGCTCTTAAGGAAGTCCTTGGGTAGTCGTAGTCAGGCGTTTGGACCCTAAACATAGTGTTTACATATTTAAAGTATTTTTACATGATTTAACCATCCTACGATACTTTCAAGCCTTCACAAGACCCTAGGACACCTACTAGTTCAATTTTACTATTTTAGGTATTAACATTTCCAAACCAAGTTAATTACATGAGATTAGGTCAAGAAATATTGTTTTAACCTTTTTTAAACCATTGTTCATAATATGAGGATCAAGCTTCAGTCATTGGATTTTCGAGGTGTTTCATTTAATTATTAGTTTTATGTTTTAATTTTAGAAAATATCATTAAAAAATTAGAAATTAATTTAAGAAACATATATAAAAGAATTTTAATTAATTTTTGAATTTTACAATTTGTGAATGTTTGTTACTATTTTATTATGTGAAAAAAGAAATATAATTCGTGAATTAATTTAATGATATTTACTTAATCAAGTTTTGGAGTTTGTGTTTGAGACAACTAATATCAATCGCTAATCAATCAAACTCAAATATGCTTCCATTAGCACATTAAGGAGTGAAATTCAATATAGAGAAAAACGCAGACTAAGTGATATGAGTGATCAAAAACCACTCTACTGCATCGAAGCACAAAAATGCAGAAGGAAGAAGTAAGCAACATATAAGTAAATTGCAAAGTAAGTTTTCTTGAAACTCTTATTTCCAAAACTGAAGATTCAAAAATAGCCTACGTTATCAAAGGCCTAGATAACATAAGCTTCCACGACGAAGAAGAAAATCCCCAAAACCACCAAAACTTCATCCCATTACATCTTGCGATAAACAAATACTATATATATATATATATACACACACACACACACACACACACACTGGAAACAATCCCTGATCATTAAACTAATTGAAAAAAATGGGATACCTATACTTGCAAAATCGCGTCAAGCACTCTAGCAACCATCAGAGAAGGTAAAACCTATCGACCATAGAGAAGATTTCTATCGCATAAAGCTGATCAAAACTGAAAATTATGAGAAAAATACTCCACCAAGATCCATGGTTCCAGGGAACCCAATTCATATCCATCCGCAAGTGGGAGCAAAAATTTAGTCCATCTACAACCAAAATAAACAACACAATAGTGTGGATGCGATTACTGGAACTACTAACCGAATATTCCGACCTAAATATCCTGGAACAAATAGGAAGAAAAAATAGGAACCATACTAAAAATATGCGAGGAAGATATGCTAGGTTGTGTATCCTCTCTCTCTATCAAAAACACTACCTATGAACGTACAAATAGGTAAGCACTCCAGAAAATACAGTACGGACTCTTCACACCTCTTTGTATGCACCGGGAAGACTTGGACAACTTATCCACACTTTCCTACAAACCTAGCAATATATCATCCTTATTTAGTGGTACCACTGATCCAAGAACAACCAAAACAACTTTCATAGCCAGCCAAAGAAAATAATGCTTGGACAATAGTAGTCCATCAAAAAAAAAAGAAAAAATAACCTTAAAAGCACATACATGAAATTAGCAATCAATTACCCAACAAAAAGAATGTGCCCAACGGTCACACTAGAAAACAAATTCTTGTCAAAAACAATAGTAACTACGACTTCCAAAAACAGCAAGTTTCAGAAAAAAATGAATGAATGAAATCGAAAGTAACGCCACGCGCCCCAGCTAAATGACAAGTGAAAATCAAATGGACACATTTAGTGATGACAACAATAAAAGCCATGTGAAAACTAAAGTATCGAAGTTCTCATTGAATGATCTAAATCCCAAATACGTTGAGAAAAGTAAAAACACAATACCAACCAAATTAAGTAAAAATCCTCTTGAAAATCAAATACTTACTTTCAGCAAATCTACTAGTATGACCAACCTCGCAATCTCACCAACAAATATCCATCAATCAAAACATCTAAATATTGGACAAACCAGTACATATAAACAAACTTAACCCCCTCCACTAATCACAAACCAAAAACGGAAGTTCCTAAATAAATTGAACTAAACAAAACAGTGAAACCTTTACAGTGAAATAAATGACAGCACATATTCCCAATTACTCGACTTCAAATTTAACATCCAATTATTACGATTGATTAATACTAACACACATCCCACATATAGAAAACAAGGACAAAAAAGATCACTTAGTACAACCTAGGACAGATCGCAATAGTAAACCCAACAATGATAAGGAATGTTTAAAAAGCCTTACAATGGAAATACTTACAAATGAAAAATTTATCCACACTCCTATTAGCAATGTATCAAATCAATTATCTTTTTCCCCACCCCCAAAACAACTTCCCTAGAGACATAACATAAGACCACCAATTAACAACAACAACTTCCATCCCTTCCATACACTGTTAGTCAATGACAACTTCCTGGCTCTTCCCCTGTATCACCACCCTCACTACCCTCTGCACCAAAATGAGAATTATCTTCAACATGGAATGCCTCCTTTAATATCAAGGAATCAAACCTTTCAGCACCTCATAAATATTTATACCACCTTCGATCAGATGTATACAAACCAGAATCCCCACCTAGTAGAAAAATTCCCACAAGCAGTCCATGTATAACCATAATAAACTCTAGAGGGACTCCTGAACCTACCCCAACCAGATATTCCTCTCACCCATGTACTAATATTAATAGAATAGAGGCTGACCAGTAGTCTTATAAGGTTATCCCCTAGTAACTAGAACTGACCACCCTGGAGTTCTATCATCAGCTCCACCACCCTTCACCCCTTCTAAACTTGTGTATGCATCATCTTATGCTTATACTCCAACTAAACAACCTGGTCACTACTCCTTAAATCAAATACTAGGGATGCAACGACTGAACGATTAAACTGAGGAGACATGGATTTTGAGGAAGACGAAGATATGGAGCAACAAGTAGTACCTAAAACGCCGTAGGAGGAACCTGTTTGGAAACCGCAGACAAGCATAAAAATATATATGGTAACACTAATGGAATTAAAATGGAAAAATAATGACACCAATAATTTTACGTAGAAACCCTTGTAAGTAAGGGAAAACCACGGGCCAAGAGGAGAAACTGATATTACTATAGTAAGGATTCTACATTGTGTAGTCATGAATACAATACTCAAAGTGACTACTATACACTCAAAAGGAACAAAAAAAAAATTTTAGTTTCCACTTACTAAATTATAGCTCACACTATATTTTTCTTCACATACCATTTTTCTTGTATAGTCTATGAAACACCTTACTTTGCTCTAAAAATGGGTTTTTATTTCTAACTTTTTGTGTGCTACAAATGAGCAAGAATGCTCTATTTATAGAAGGAAAAAACCATGACTATGTCACTAATGACATAGGTAAATATAGCAAAGTAAAAAATTGTTGCAAATCTTACCAATTTGTGAACCACCAAATCTTTTATCGTCAACTTTTATAATTATTCCTTTTTAACAATTACTTGAATCAATTGAATGGTAAAAGTGGACCAAAAAGTGGGATGGACTCTACAAATCTCCCCCTACATTCCCATTCACTGAAAAGAGGTATTTTCATCTTCTATAGATAGAGCTCATACTTATAAGGTCTTTGCAAAACTCAAAAATGTCTTTTGGAATCGTTTTGGTCAGCATATCTGCAGGATTTTCACTTGTGTGGATCTTTATAAGTGAAACGAGTCACTTTCCACTTCCTCACAAATCCAATGATATCTGATGTTGATGTGTTTTGTTCTTGCATGTTACATGGAGTTCTTACTCAAGTCTATTGCACTCTGGCTGTCACAATAGACAATATACTCCATCTCATTCAATCCAAGCTCTTGAAGAAATCGCTTTAGCCATATCATCTCCTTTTCGGCTTTAGTAGCCGCAATATACTCAGCTTCAGTTTTAGATAGTGCAACACACTTCTGCAACTTTGACTTCCATGATATATCTCCCCCTGAAAAAGTAAACAAATATCTAGTGTTGGATTTTCTGTTATCAAGGACACCTGCCATTTCAGCATCTGCATAGCCTTTCAAGATTGAATTTGATGCACCAAAACAGAAGCATTCATCTGAGCTTCCTCTGAGATACCTGAGCTTCCACTTCACAGCTTCCCAATGCTCTTTTCCCAGATTGTATAGAAATCCGCTGATAACAAGAACTGCATGAGCAACATAAAGTCTAGTGCATACCATTGCATACAGTAGACTTTCGACGACGGAGGAATATGAAACTTTTGCCATGTTCTCTTTTTATCCCTAACTGTAGAACATATCTTCTTGCTCAACTTCATATGACAAGGAAGAGGTTTACTTACAGGCTTAGCATTCTTCATATTGAAGCGCTCTAGTACACGTTCAATGTTCTGGGACAAATAAATCTTTCTTTTATATTCTTGACGAGTAATTCTCATGCCCAAAATTTTGTTGGCATGACCCAAGTTTTTCATCGAAAAAGACTTACGCTACTCTTTCTTCAACTCTTCAATCTTGGAAGTTTTCTTGCCCACAATCAACATATCATCCACATACAAAAAAAGGATGATAAAATCATGGTTCAAAAATTACAAATACACAATGATCTACTGAAGTTTTCTTATATCCTTGCTCCCCCATAACACATTCACACTTCTTGTACAACTTTCTAAGGGCTTGCTTTAGGCCATATAGAATCTCTCTGAGTTTGGACACAAAATTTTTTTTACCATCTATTTTGAAGCCCTCAGGTTGTTCATATAAATCTTTTCTTGTAGGTCACCGTGAAGGAAAGTCATCTTAAGATCCACCTGCTCATTCTCTAAATTAAGACTAGCAGCCAAACCTAGAACTGCGCGAATCGAGGACATTTTCACAAAAGGAGAAAATATTTAATCAAAGTCAATACCCTTGCTTTGACAAAATCCTTTAACAATCAATCTAGCTTTGTAGTTAGGATTCAAGTTGTGTTTTTCAACTTTAACTTTGAACAGACACTTGTTCTTCAAAGCTCTCATGCCCTTAGGAAATTTTACCAACTCATAAGTGTGCTTCCAATGCAAAGACTTCATCTCATCTTTCATGGATTCAATCCATTGATCCTCGTGCTTATCTTCCATGGACTCCTCATAACATTCAGGTTCTCCCCCATTAGTGGGTAATACATACTCATTGGGTGAATAACGGGAGGAAGGAAAATGTTGTCTTGTTGACCTACAAAGCAAAATATTTTATTTGTCCACAACTTCATGAGCAACAGGATAGTCAATAATAATATTATTGTTATTATCAACATCAACATGTTTATTCGATACATGATTTTGGGCTTCATCATGACTATCAATCCCAACAACATCATCCACAATTGTGTGAGGAACATCATCATGATGAACTATACTATCAAAACTTGAAGATTCAACCTTTTTCGCTTTGTCAATATCTTCAATTGTTTGATGCTCCATGAAAATAATATGACGACTTCTCACAATTTTCTTTTCAATTGGATCATATAGCATATAACCAAATTAATCCAGCCAATATCCAATAAAAATGCAATGCTTTGTCTTGGCATCTAACTTTGACCTCTCATCTTTCGGCACATGTACAAAAGCTTTGCAGCCAAATACTCTTAAATGGTCTTAGAAAATATCCTTTCCATACCCAACACTATTTGGTACATCACTTTGCAAAGCAACATCAGGAGATAAATTAATAACATATGCAGCGGTCAATAAAGCCTCATCCAAAAAGGATTTTGGCAACTTTGCTTCAGAAAGCAAACATCTTACTCTTTCCATCAAGGTCTGTTCATCCTTTCAGCCAAAATATTAAGATGAGGAGTCTTGGGAGGAGCCTTCTGCTGTCTGATACCTTGATATTCGCATTATTCATGCAATGGTCCACAATACTTACCACCATTATCAGTACGAAGACATTTAAGTTTCTTTTCAGTTTCACTTTCAACTAAAGCCTGAAACTTCTTGAAGACACCTAACACTTGGTCATTATCTTCAAGACATAAACCCAAAGTTTTCTTGAGCAATTATCAACGAAAGTGACAAAGTAGAGTGCACCACCCAATGTCTTTGTCTTTATTGGACCACATAAATAAGAGTGCACCAACTCAAACAACTATGTCTTTCTCGAGGGGGGGGGTGTAGTACTTAAAGAAAACTCTATTTTCTTTACCAGCGAAGCAATGCTCACACTTTTCTAATTTAGCACTTTGGCAATTTGACAATGGTTTCTTCTTGGTTAGAACATTAAGTCCTTTCCCGATGATGTTGCTAAGCCTCTTGTGCCATAATATTAAAGAGTTATCGCTCTCAATCACATTCACCATATCAACACAATAAGAGGCCGTACTCCAGTATAGACCATGACATTTGTTACCACAAGCCACAACCAAGGAACCCTTAATGAGCTTTCATTTTCCATCACCGTTGGTACTAATATATCCTTCATCATCTAAAACACCAACAAGAATCAGGTGCGGACTAACATCAGGAGCATGTTTCACATTGTTCAAAACTAGTTTAGTTCCAACACTAGTTTACAAAAAAAAATGTACTAATACCAACCACCCTAGAAACAGTCTTATTTCCCATACTCAAGGTTCAAAATAAGCAGGAGTATAGGAAGAGAAAAAATCCTTCCTTGATGTCACATGAGATGCGGCACCACTGGCCACAACCCTGATTGACTCATCACAAGCAATATTTATCATATCTGCATCAATAACGATAACAAGATATTCGGTGGTGACGATGGATAGGTAATTTTCATTGCCATATTCTTTAGTTGCCTCTTTGTTTTTGTTCTACCTTTTAAACTTCCCGAAGAACTTCTTCTTGTGTCATTTATACCACAATGATAGCACTTAATATCCTTATGTTTGCCTCTATATTTGCTCCTATTTCATTCCCTATTCTAAGAACCACGAGTTTTGTTTCTCTCCCGGGGAAAACTATAAGGACATCCGATGAAGAAGAACCTAGAGTTTTTCTTCTCATCTCTTTGTTCAATACAATACTCTTGGCGGAATCCATAGAGATCACACAATCGGGAGAAGAATTTTACAATAAAGTTCTAAATATTTCCAATGATTCTGGTAGGGAATGAAATAGAATCAAGCCTTGAATTTCTTCATCAAATTTGATTCCAATAGAAGATACTTGGTTTATGATCCCCTGAAAATTATTCAGATGGTCTGTCATCAGAGAACCATCCTGATACTTTAAACTCAACGTCTGCTTTCTTAAGAACATTTTGTTGTTGCCAATATTTTGAGCATAAAAACTTTCAAGATGATCCCATAAGGTTCGAGCATGTGTCTATCTAGATTTATGTTTCAACACATTATCGTCGACCCATAGCCTAATAAATCCACAAACCTGTCTGTGCAACAAATTCCACTCTTCATCTATTTTATTATCAGTCTTTGCAGGTGTAAATCTTGGTTTACAAAAATTTTTAACATAAAACAGATCGTCCATTTTCTTCTTCAAATAGCATAATTGACACCATTCAAAGTAACCATTCTATTTGTGTTGGCATTCATCGTCTCCCCCAAAAAAATATTCTTATCGCAAATCAAAGTAAATCTTTTCTAATATAGAAGTTCAGATGTTCAGCAACCACTAAGCATACTCAGATATAACTTGGCTGTGATATTAGTTTGTTGGGAAAGCAAAGACAAGCACAAAAATATATATGGTAAAAGTAATGGAAATAAAATTGGAAAATAACGACACCAATAATTTCACGTGAAAACCCTTCTAAATAAGGGAAAAAACCACGGGCCAAGATGAGCAAATGATATTAATATAATAAGGAATTCTACATTGTGTTGTCACGAATACAATACTCAAAGTGACTACTATACACTCAAAAGGAACAAAACTCTTTTGGTTTCCACCTTACTAAAATATCGCTCACACTATTTTTTTCTTCACAGATTATTTTTCTTGTATTGTCTATGGAGCACCTCAGTTTTCTCTCAAAATGTTTTTTCTCCCTATATTGGTGTGTACTACAAATGAGCTAGAATGCTCTATTTATAGAAGGAAAAAACCATGCCTATGTCGCTAATGACATAGTTAAATATAGCAAATTCAATAATGGTTGCAAATATTTCCAATTTGCGAACCACCAAATCTTTTAGTTTTAACTCTTATCACCATTCCTTTTTAACAATTACTTGAATCAATTGAATAGAAAAAGTTGACTGAAAAATGGTATGAACTCAACAAAACCATCATTCTCTATACCACATCAAGCCTCGCAGGTAATGGAGGAAGAGGTAATAAACATCCTAGACCCCGAACTCTTCATCTAAAGGAACCATTAAGGGTGGACATGCTCAAAAGCGCCGAAAGGAAATACATGATAAAATTTCTGCAACATGTTTAGAGAGCTACTATAAACATGCGCTACCGTAACTTGAACATTGACATTAAATATGTGGTGCATTATATTCCATCAACAAAGGACAAGCAGGCGGGGGAAAATGGAGAACAACAAAATACCAGTGAAGTTGTATATGACACTATCAACAAGAGAGAGCTTGAGCAATCAAGTAGAAAAATCAAGATGGAAGTAAACAACCCTTCCATACTTGCACTCATGGAAACCAAGATGGATGACCATGATAACATACTTCAAGCTTTTGACTACATGAACATCCTACATGTTCCTGATGTGGGATACTCAAGAGGAATAACATTATTATGGGATATTACTGAAGCAACAATAGAACCTTTTGTAATCACTGATCAGGAGATAGACGCGAATATTGAGGCAAGTTCAACACCACCTAAATGGTTCTTCTCTGTTGTATATGCAAAGTAGTACCATGTTAAGAAAAACTCGCCAGGAAAACTTGAGAAATGTTGCTAACAAATTAATGGCCCATGGTTAATGAGTGGCGATCTTAATGAAATTATTGATGCATTGAAAATCTAGGAGGAAACCCCATAAACAACACTAAAAGCTCCTCGTTTATAAAATGCTTAGACAATGTGGGGATGATTGATCTTGGTTTCACCGATCAAATGTATACTTGGACGACCATACACAAAAATAATAAAATACTTATTAAGGAAGACTTGATCGTTTCGTCATTAACTATGAATAGATAATAATGTTTCCGGATTTGAAAGTCTTTCAGCTTCCACATACTCATTCGGACCATTTTCCTTTACTTGGAAAAACATGTTAATGCCAATTTTTTTTTAAAGATTTGTGTCGATGTGGATTAGGCATCCTGAATTTACAAACCTAGTTATAATAAACTGGAAGAATAATGAAAATTATGTAGTAGAAAATTTCACCAATTTTGTAAATATCTAGAACAAGCAAGCTTTTGGAAATACTTTTTGACCAAAAAAACTATACTTAATTGAATGATGGACTCCAAAATATGGATGAATATCATAAATATGCTTACCATATAGACCTCGAAAACAACCTCATAAATAATTTCAATGAAATACTCAAAACAGATTAATTGTGGAAAATGAAATGTAGAGTACAATAGATAAATGAAGGGGATGGGAACACTAACTTATTTTCATATTACTACCACTAATAAAAGGCATAAAAATAGAATCATGTGTTTGAACGACATTGTTGTAAACAGGACTTACGATCCTACCATTATTAAAGATACAATTATAAACCCCATTAAAAATATTTACACCACTGAATTAATAAACAGTGAGCGGACAAATCCTACCACTTGTAAAAATGTCATCTCCGTGGAGGATAGAACTTCAATGGGCAGGCCTCTTGAGAAAGACAAAATAAAAAATTCCATTTAGTCATTCAAACCGCTCAAATGCCCCTGCCAGATGGACGATATCCTTTATTCTTTCAAAAAAAATTGGTCAGATAATGAGGAATCCATCATTAATACGTGCATGAAAAATTTTAACTCATGCACCATCCCTGAAGAATTAAATAAAACTCTTATATGCATCATTCAAAAAATATAAAATCCGGAACAAACCACCCATATAGACTTATTAGCCTATGCAATACAACTTATAAAACAATCATAAAAATATTAGTAATTAGAATTAGACCTTACTTAGATGGCATCATTAGTTCACAACAATGTAGCTTTATACCGAGAAGAAAAGTTGTGGATAATGCTATAATTGTTCAAGAAGCTATCCACTCATTCCAAAAAGCCAAAGGAAAGTTTTGGAAAATGATGCTAAGTATCGGTCTTGAGCAAGCTTACAATAGATTGAAATAGTCATTCGTCAAGCAATCTCTCTCTTTACTAAACTTTCCCAAAAAGATTATTGACATAATAATGTCATGCATTTCTACATTCTCGATCTGTATATTAATAAGTGGTAGCCCCACAACATACTTCCTTCCAACTAGAGGTATTACATAAGGAGATCCATATCTCCATACATCTTCATAATCTATATGGAGGCCCTTGCTGACTCATTATCTACACCATTTAGAAAAAATTATGGCAACCCCTAAAAATTGGTAGAATTGGACCTCCAATTTCTTATCTCCTATTCCCAAATGATATTATTTTAATGGCTAAAGCGGGTAGGACCAATGCCTCAACTATTATCCATATCTTCCACACCCTCGCTACCGAAAAAAATAAGATTTAATAAATCAAACATTTAGTTCTCATCAAACGCAAGAACAAAGAACATATGAATGATCTCTATACGTTGATGAACATTCGCCAAAAAAATAAGATTGGTAACTACCTTGGTTTCCAAATCATAAACCTCCGTCCAATAAGTTCGGAGTATCAATATATCATAGACAACGTGAACAATAGCTTAATGGTTGGAGGGATAGATTCCTAACACTATCAGGAAGAACCACTCTCATAAAATCAATTTTATCGACTATTCCATCCTATGCCATGCAATGTAATCTCCATACCCAGTAAATTTGTAACCATATAGAACGCATTCAAAAAAACTCTCTATGGGGAAACACACCTAAAAAAGAAGATTACATATTGGAAACTGGGATACAGTTACTAATCCTACCAATCATGGGAGTTTTGGGGTCCACGATACGAATGGAAATTCTTTTCTCTCTTGGCAAGCCTAAATTGGAGATTCTAACAAACAAGGGCCAACTTTGGAATAGATGCAACAATCGATGTCGTTTCATCCCCAATAAAATATTATGCCTATGACTCTTAGATTTTGAAATGTATTAGCAAAACATACAATTTATTCTAAAAAGGAATATCCTAGAATTTAGGAAATGGTAAGAGAATTTCCCTATGGAACGATAATTGGATTGAGGGAAAGCACACACTCAGGCAATTCATTCAGGGTCCAATAAACAATCCAAAATGTCATCTCCAAATACCTCATATGCTTCAAGATAATACTTGGAACTTTCCGCATTATCATTCGATATTCCAGAAAAATCAAACTTTGCATTTTCAATAACTATACTGCACAAATTTCCAGGGAAAAATGATACCCTCTTCTGGAAGACTTTAGTACTAAAAGTAAATATGCATAAATATATTAAAGAAAGAAAATTGCATTGCGCTAATCCCAATTTTAAACACAAAAGAATATGGAAACAAAATCAACAAATAAGTTAAAATTCTTCTTGTGGACAATGCTTTTAAATAAACTACCTAGTGCCTCCAATCTATACGCTATGATATTCTCTACCAACAAAAACTGTTGTGCTTGTTCAAACAAAGAATAAGATACTCACATATTCTCCTCTTGTCTAGATGCACAATACATATGGAGATAATAAAACATATATATGCCTAATGATGATCTAACTATCAACGTCCGTCAACTAAGTACCTCTGAAAAGATAACTATCATAAATAACAACCATAAGGTTCGTATTGCCATTTTCACAACAGTTATTTTTTGGAAAATCTGGAAAAACCTAAATTCTTGATTGTTTAAAGATAAAAACATTAGTATACATCCTAGCACTAAAAACAATATCAGTTTACAATCTATTGAATACTATCACCTATAAAATGCCTCTACAATTAAGATTCCAAAACTTTTAACGCATGTAGTATGACAAAGACCACCTGAATATATGACCAAATTGAACACTGATGGGACCTTTGAAACTGACACAAGATATGGTGGCACTGTAGGAGTTTTGACGGATCATGTAGGAAATTGGATTGTTGGATTCTCATACAAGGTTAAAGTGGATAATTTCCATCATGCTGAATTATTAGACCTTTTCCATGGTTTGAATTTGGCTAATCAATTAAATATAAATCATATACAAGTGGAGACCGACTCAGAGTGTAACACTCTAAAAAATGCTAGGTTAAACTAGAGCCTAAACATTTATCTTAATAATGACAGAATGACTTCCCGAATAATTGGTATATAAATTTTAGTTTAAAAATTGAGTATTAGGGTCAAGCTCAAAGAGACAAGATCCATGGCAAAAGAGTCAAGCCAAGACCAACAAGACAAGGTTGTCCCAAGCCATTGCCTACTTCCCCACCCTTTACAAGGAGGAGGGTAGGACCACGAGTCGTGGTACACTTCACAACTCATAAAGGTTGATGTGAAACTCCCTTGGATTTTTAAGGAGTTGGGGTCATTTGGGGTAGCTACTGACCAAGGCACCATGTGCACCACTACGAGACATGGTGCACTTGGCAAGGAAGGGGAGGCTCATGTTCATTACTTGGCCATGAGAAAATTGGATCCCATGTTTGGGGCTCACTACCTCAACCTCCATGGGAGAGACCACGGTCCATGGTCGTCTCCATGAGGCGTGAGGTTGGGTGTTGTCCCTAGCAGGTTCAATATTAAAAGATGAACGTTTGGGTCTTTTATTTTAATCCAATTTAGTGAGGGATGTTTTGGCCTTTTAGGGGTCAAATATATATATTAGTTTTAAGTCATATTTCACCCATTCCAAATCACAACACAAACTCTCAAACATTATCCCAAAACTGAATTCCCTCAAATATTTCTCTCTACGAAGCTCCTTCATTGAAGCACCCCAAGCTCAGAAGTTTTCAACACAAATTTGTGAATGATTCTATTAGATATGATTGTTTTTCACTCTTGGGATCTTTTCCCTAAGAGGCCCTTCAAAATTGGATTTAAAAATTTTCAAATTCTAAGTTTCTAATCAAACTCATGGGTCTTTTTCTAGACTTATTTCCATTTATCCAAATTTATTATTTATGATTGTATATGAAGATTTATGGATGAATATAAGTAATGTATGTGGGCTTTGCACAAATAAAAACCCACAAATCTTCCTTCTTTGTCAACTTTAATCCCTAGTATGCTTTGATTGATGAATGAAGGATGAGAATGTAGTATGTTTCTATGTAATTTAATATTGTCTTGTGATGCTATCTTATAAGATGAGTGAATATCATGAAGCTAGGGTTGAATCTTTAAGAAAGCCTTGAAGTCTATCAATGAAGGTTTATTTGATCTATAATCTTACATGAATTGTTGATACACTTATGGTGGAGGTTCTTACTTGAATTATGAATCGTGGTGTTGAGTCTTGTTCCTCTTCCCTACAACCCTACTCATGAACAAGTATGTTAATATATGACATGAACATGAATATTAAGCTATGATATGAATGTTTTGAGATGATGATGAATGTGTTTTGTTATGATGAATAAGAGGCCATTTTCATGAACACTATGTGACTATGCTTTTAAAGATACATTCTCACATGCTGCTGTATCTATGGTGAAAAACTATTATCATCATTGAAACCCTTGATCTATATGAATTATGAGTGTTTGAGTCCCTAAGGTATTGTTTATGAACAAATGCTTCAGTACAATAAATGTAACTTAAAAAGGGAATTTGCGCTTAGAACTAAGTGAACATGAAAATAAGATGGAAGCTTCACTTTTAGGAAGTCCGGCTTCCCATGCGGGTTCCTTCACGTTAGTAAGTCCGGGTTCCCAATAAAGTATGTTGTCTTATGAGATGGAAACCTTCACGTTTAGCATGTCCAAATTTCTAATAGCAATCTCGTTGTTCCTTAACTATGTACCAACATAGGTCTAATCTAGTGGACCACCTAGATGCTATTATGACTAGTTTCACCTCAAGAAAGTGAAACACCTTCTTTTCAGTAACAAGGCAGAACATTGTATTCCTTGTAGCTCACATGGTCTATGTCAATTATGGCTAAATCTCCTGATTGATAAAGAATATGAAATAAGATAAGAACATGAATTCTAACTAGGGATTCTTTGAGAGATATTAATTAGTATAGGTGGGGGAGTATGAGACTTTACCTACACAAGTGGGTCTTAAGAGGAGTTATTGTTTGAGTCATGTATGAATAGTAACCATGAATAATATTGAGCTTAATTTTAATTATTACAATGGTAATAAAGTATGTGACTACACTTGTGATCTCTTGATGGTTTTGCTTAGTATATGTAGGGTTATAAGACTTCATGTGTACATTGCACAAGTGAATTTGAAAGGGAATCGTGGGTGGTACCTTTATGGTGTAATGTTTAATGAACCCAAGTATGTAAGGTATGAATTATGGTATTGTGTAATGTTAGTTAGATTATGAATGTATATTTATGTTGTGGTATGGAGTGCTTCTGTATTCCTTGAATGTGCATTATAACTATTTTAAACTTTAAATAGCATGTTTTCAACTAAACTTTCTTTTTGTGCTTATTTTAATGGTTTAATTGCATGATTTCCATACTTAGTACATATTGATTGTACTAACCCATATTTCTTAGTACATATGGAATGTACTAACTCATATTTCTTCTATTTTTCTACTAGTGTAGGTTTCGGCTAGTAGGTCCTTGTCGTGAAGAGGTGAAGGCTTGGATTAGATTCTACAAGACCATTTGGTATGTCCTCAAGTGCCGAGGGTGACACGATACCACCATGTTATTTATAATTTGTAATAGATTACTATTGTACTTCGTATTATGATTCATAGTATTGTAAATGGCTAAGGTCCCTAATTAGAGATTCTTATGTTGTGTTTAGATGGGTAATGAGATGACCTCTAGATACTCTAGATTCTTAAATGAAATATTTTGACATTGATTGTTAAAGTTCTAAATAATGTATTATGCAAGGATGATATGCTAAAGGCTTGTATGAAATTACTTCGGGATCAACTACGCCATGTTACGACTTGAGGGTGCTCTCGGGTCATGACGCATAGGTATTACTCAATAACTTAAGTAACAATACTTGAATATATTCACACATCTATACGGATTGCAGATCAATGCTAAAAAAATGGAGAAATCAAGATTAGAGCACATACCATGGTAGTTAATACAATGACAGATCTACTAGCAACATACGAAGGGAAAACAAGGGATCTAAATCTAGATAATAGTAAGCTATACGTTTTTGAGGCATCTTCATTGTTTTTAAAACATGTTGTAGATAGAGATTCTATGGGAACTACATCGTTTAGATTAGTTCCTCTTTTGTATGGATAAGCCCAATTACTAAAATAAATAAAATCCTTCCGGTTTAAGCCAAAAAAATAAAATGGAAAGTTTTAAAACTGCATAATTATATTTTCATTTTTTATCTAAATAAAGAATTTAGTTATTATTTTTATGTTTTAATTTTAAAAAAGATTATTCAAATTATTAATTTAATTATTAAAATTTACATTTTGTGTAATATAATTTGTTTAATTTATTAATTTTTAATTAAGCATATTGTAGAGATTGTCTTTGAGTGGGAGTGTAACGAAGACGTTTTGAAACTGCAAGTTTATATTTCTATTTTTATATACATAAATGTTATATTTTTGAATAATTTTTATTTTTAAATAAGATAATTCATAATTTTAATTTTTAATATATATATATATATATATAACTAAGCGAAAGGGATCAAATCTGTAGTTGTAGTTTCTATACGTCAATCGAATCTCGCTTCCATTCATCATCAAAAATGCAAAATGGAATGGAAATTAAGAACATTGTTATTAATTAGTTTGCTACATTGAAAAATTGTGCATTATAACTCACTCTAATATAAAATTGTCACTTCAATAAAATAAAAATAACAAATTTTTGTTTTCCCTTCGTGTGCCTCCAATTAAACATTCATGACTTAAATCATAGTCGTGCTTTATGGTCTAAATTATTTGTTAAATTCTTTCCAATTTAGAATCTTTGTATTATTGTATACGTACAATTTATCGGTGTTATGTGATTTTTTACGATCCTAATTATTTGTTAAATTCTCTCTTGAATAGGATGTCTCTATATGTTCAATTTACCATTGTTGTGATTATTTACGATGTCTTTGGTGCTGCACTTTAGATTAGTTAAGTGATTAAAATATCAATGAATCCTTAACAAACAAGAAAGTGTCCTGCCAAACAATACAAAATTTATCAAAATATGCCCACATCTGAAAAAAAGTACTTCTGCACGAGGCCTCAATAAAAGAGAAGCAACAACTAATCGTATTCTTGAAAATACAAACTCTATGAATTTTGTTGAACCAATGTCTTAGTCTAGATAGTGTTAATGTTGGATGCTCTTCCTCTACTTTAAAGTCAGGCTGGGACATCTAATTGAGCACTGCTAATATTCTTATATGCATGTTGTTATTCATGCTTATAAACATTTTTGTGATAGTAATTAGTAAGTCTGATATTTTTAGGGCACCAATTGTGCCACAAAAGAAAAAAAAAATGGTCCACTCCTTTGGAGTTTTAAAAAATATATACTTGTAATCTTTGTTCACCATCTATTTCTACATTTTCTCTTCATGTTCATTTAGTAGATACTAGTTCTCGAACACGTGCAATGCACATGTATTTTATATCATTTTAAAATACACGAACACAATCAACTATGAACGTGTGTACTCCAAACATAGTGCATGTCCACATTTCAAAGTTCAAATATGTAAAGGTATTCACATATCAACATATATCTGAATTTGAGTTTTATTGCAATAGAAACTTTTCATAAATAGATATTATTCTAAAAGAAGTGAATATGCTGCTAGCTTAGCAATAACACAAAAAGTGTCAGCAAAATATTTGTAACCAAATCAATTATATTGAAATAGATTGACCTTAAGTAGAATCTTTTTTGAGGAGAAATCTAACCAAACAAGACAAATAAAATAATTGGACAAACCCACTTTATGATACACTTTATAGAGTATTTAACGAATGTGAATGGATTAATCAGAATAAATATCATTGAGAAGATTAAACTATGTTTAATCAATAATAACAAAGAGAGTTTATATATTAAAATGTGAATGAAGAATATAAAAAGAAGTTACTATTGAAATTTTTTTTAATGAGTGAATAAATTTTAGAGTTTCTACACACAAGAATTGCAGGAATAATAAATAAAAGTTTTTCTTGGAAAAGTTAAATTTATAGATCAAAATTAAGGAACATGTAAAGATACATGAAAAATTGAAATGTCAAATATTATTAAAATAAATATGAAAAAGATAGAGATGAATTTAATTTTAAAAGATACACGAATCTACTTTAATGTTTAATCTTTAAGGAATAATTACTCATTTCTATTTTTTTTTTAAATTTGTGTGAGAAATTTGAAAGGTCATATACACCACAAATGTGTGTGTGTGTGTGTATATATATATATATATATATATATATATATATATATATATATATATATATATATATATATCTATAAAATTTAAGTAGAGGGGAAGAATGGTAATTCAACTTTTGACTATGTAGCTTCCCACTTATAATAATATATGATGATATGATTTATGTTAAATCAGGCTCCATTTTAGTCTCCTCAAATGTGTTAGATGCTTCAACCTTTGAAAGGGTTTCAACTATTTATAAACACTAAGACCAATCTTCAGTTAACTTATTTCTTTTCACTGTCATATACACCCAGATAAAGAATAACATTACACAATTATTATGCAGTTATTGAGCATAGAGCTCTGTCTTCATCCAATGTGTTTAACTAAGGGAAAAATGACTTATCTTTTCTATATGTTTGAAAAATATAATTCCAGAAGTTGTTTTGTCCTTAACTTTTTGTCTATTGTACTTATTAATTTATCAATATTTTTGATGAATCAGATTCAACATCGGGTACCACAAATGATTCACATATAGAATTTTTTGAAGCTGTTAGAACCAATGGTCAGTATGCCCCCTTATTGCGTTTTACCATTTTACTATTTTCATTACTTACATATGTTTGCAATATGAAGGTCTAGAAATGGATTAAAAACATTGCTAATATTACCCAACTACAATATGATTATGTTCACGTACAAAAAAATTCAAATTCTAACTTTTGTGCTGCCAAAAGATTTAATTAGATAGTTAAAAAGTGTAGTTAGTTAACTGTCAATGTCAAAGAACTTAGTTACATTTAAGTAGTCAGTTAAAGAAGTTAGTTAAGTAAGTTGGTGAAGAAAGGGTGTACATATATATAGCATTCTTATTAACAATGAAAATACTTAAATTTTTCAGATTAATACAATTCTCAGTCTTCTTCTTTTTCTCTTTTCTCTCGATTTCTAAATAACTTCATTGTATCAGAGCATCACCACTAGAAACTAGAGAATTTTTCATCTAGCAGTTGAGAGTTCGTCGAAGAAAAGAATTGTTATTCCATTGTGTAATTGAAAGAACAAAAGTGAATCAAGATAACCCAAGATGATAAAACCACAACTAGAGCCAGCACTGCGGATGTAGCCTCTGTAAATCCAAGTTCCATTCCTACTATGTCAACAATTCAAGGAGTTGATTATAGTCATCCATTGTTGTTGAGTCCCACTGATAACAGTGGTGTAAGTTTGTTTTCTTTTAAGTTGATTGGGATAGAGAATTATGCTCTTTGGAGTAGATCAATTAAATTTGTGTTACTTGGCTGAAACAAGATTGGTCTTGTAGATGGATCTTGCAGGAAGGAGAATGTACTAATTGATCACAAGGACAATGGGAAAGAGTGAATGCCATCATTTTGTCATGGCTTCAAAACTCAATTTTCAAAAAGTCAAATAGGAAGAGTTGCTTTTGTTTCATCAGCCCAAAGTGTATGTAATGATTTAAAGGAAAGGTTCGATCAGTTAGATGGTTCAAGAACCTTCAATTTACACAAAGAAATTGCTAATTTGCAGCAGGGAACAGAGTCTGTGTATTTTACCAAATTCAAGGCATTGTGGGATGAGTTTGAAGCATTAGTGCCTTCTCCTGGATGTGAGTGTGATAACTCTAGAGGTTTTGTTGATCATTTAAATTGATAAAAGTTGTTTCAGTTCTTGATGGGGTTAAATGAGTCTTTTTGACAGGCAAGAAGTCAAATCTTGTTGATGAGATAGAACTCTTACTCGAGGTGATGGCGAGATCGATTTTTTGTTCGAGGTTCAAGAGGAAAGAGAGGAACCACCGAGTCTGCATCACACCTTTGATACCGGGCATTCACTCTAATGTCATTAGTAAACCAAGCATATGCTATGGTTGGGAATGGTGAATGTCAGAAACTCACTTCGTGTAGGACTACTTGTTCGATAAGTAATTCTGGAGTAGAAGCTCTAGGAATATATTCATGATCAGGAGGATCCATAACTACACAAGGGTTCAAAAAGTTTAAAAATAATTATAGAGTTGTGTGTGAATTCTGCAGATGTAAAGGACACACCAAGGATCAGTGCTATAAATTGATTTGATATCCGCCTGATTTAAATTCCAAAAGAAAATTTAATAATGGAGCTTAAATGGTTGGTAGTGATGACGTTGATACAAGAAAGAATGATTTTGATGGTGTTTCAGAGAACTTAGCTTTCAGTTATGGAAATAACACTAATGTGGCTGTGAAGAGCACAACTAGTGGAGTAGATGAATGCAAGTCAACTACAAGGGTGTAGTTTCACTGGAGATAAATATATTAAGATTCTTCAGATGCTTAAACAGAATCAAAGAGTTGGTTACACAGATGAAGATGCAAGTCATACTCATAAAGATCACACAAACACTGCAGGCAAAGCATTTTTAGTTTAAAAAAACAAAGAAGTCTGGATTGTAGACACAGGAGCTTCTGATCTTTGGTGTCTAATGTTGATGTGCTAAGTAAATATTTTGAAGTTAAAGTCAAGGACCCAAATCCTATGTAATTAACAATTTGTGGAATGTCATATGTGTCTCATGCAGGGAAGTGGCAAATATCTCCACATAGTGTTATTTCTAATGTGTTTCACACACCAGAATTCTAGTACAATTTATTATCAGTAAGCAAGGTGACTAAGGAATTAAACTGCTTAGTCAATTTCTTCCCTCATTTCTCTGTATTTCAGGAGATTTACACTAGCAAGGTGAGGGAAGGTAGAAAAGAGGATGATGGTCTGTATCTGTTGATAAAAAACTTGGCTCAAGAGAAGTTGAAGCAAAGATCATTTGTGGTGCCTGAGAAGCAGTTGAAGGAACATCCATTGTCGGAAGGTATAGTGGATGTATGGCACAAGAGACTAGGACATGGATCTTCTTCTATGATGAGGAAAGTATTTCCTTTTAGTTCAAATGTAATAAATAAACTTCTAAACAGGTGTTCTGTTTGTCCTTGTGCAAACAGACTAGAAGTATTTTTCTAGTTAGTAGTATTAAAAGTAGACAATTGTTTGATTTGGTTCATTTAGATGTTTGGGGTACTTATAAGAAACCTACTTTTGATGGTTACAGATTTTTTCTAACATTCATTGATGATTTTTCAAGAATGAGTTGGTTATTTCTACTAAAGAACAAGTCTGATGTACGTGTCACATTGGCTTATTTTCTGAAATATGTAATTACACAGTTTGGCAAAACAGTTAAACAAATAAAATCGAATAATGATACTGAGTTCATTAACTCTGTGTGCGCTAAATTGCTTCGTGAATGAAGTATTGTGCATCAAAGGTCTTGTCCTTATACTAGTCAGCCGAATTGAGCAGCTGAGAGGAAGCATAGACACTTGTTGGAAGTAACTAGGCTCTTAAGGTTTCAAGGAAAAATTCCTTTGAAATACTGGTGTCAGTTTGTGCTTATAGTTGTTTATCTTATTAATAGAATGCCTAGAAGAGTTCTAGGAAGGAAATCTCCTTCGGAAAAATGTATGATAACAGGCCTATGTTGTCTCATATAAGAGTTATAGGGTGTTTATGTTATGCTAAAATCATCAATGAAAGTGATAATTTAGTATCAATATCTAAGGCTGCTGTGCCTATGGGGTATTCAGAAGTACAAAAGGGATATATTTTGTTGGATCTGATAACAAAGAGCTTCTTTGTAAGTAGGGATATGTTGTTTAGAGAGTCAGTATTTCCATTCAAGAACTTGTCAACTGTAAACAAGAAAGGTCTATTTATAGATGACACAGGTACTGTAGTAGCTCATGATATGGTGAATATAGACTTGGAATCAGTGTTCAACTAAGAGGTTGTTAAAGATATGAGTCATCAATAATGTACTCAAGATGAGTGGTGTGATAGAAAAAGGCATGATGAATAGAGTGAAGTAAAAAAGAATGTTAGTGTACAGAAATAGAAGAGCCTTCTAAATTGTCAAATGAAGCTCGGGATATGGGAACTAGAAGTTCTACAAGAGGAGTTAAGCCACAAGTATTGATGAAAGATTTTGTGTCCTTTAATGTGGGAAAACAAGTGGAGTATACAGTCTATGATGTGTAGAATACAACCATTTGTCCAAGTATTATCAAGAATTTGTTGCTGCAATATGTATGTACACAGTACCTGCTACATTTGATGAAGCCAGTAAAGAGTCTAAGTGGGTGGAAGCAATACAAGCTGAGATTAATGCATTGCAAGACAATAACACCTGGGATCTAGTAGAGTTGCTTAAAGGGAAGTCTGCTTTAGGTTGTAGATGGATATATAAGATTAAATTTAAATCTAATGGAGAGGTAAAAAGGTTCAAGGCATGGTTAATGGAAAAAGGGTATAGTTTGAAGAAAGGTATATATTGTAAGGAAACATTATCAGCAGTGGTTAAGTTGGTAACAGTTAGATAAGTTCTAGCATTTGTTGTATCTAAGGAGTGGCACAATTCATCAAATGGATGTGTATAATGCCTTCTTCAATGAAGATTTAGAGGATGAAATTCATATGTCAATTCCTCAAGGCTTTTCAAGTCGGGGGGAGAGTGTGAACAAAGTATGTACTGAAAAAGTCACTTTATTTACTCAAACACGATCCAAGACAGTGTAATCATAAGTTTGTAGAAGTTCTTCAGGAACCAGGGTTCAAGATAACTCAACATGATCATTCCCTATTCACTAGAAGAACTGCTAAAGGAAATACAATTATTTTGGTATATATTGATGATATTTTAGTAACAGGAAGCAGTTTAGAATTGATAAGCGAGACAAAGATGTCCTTACAACAAAGGTTTAAATTAAAAGATCTAGAAATGTTGAAATACATTCCTGGCATAGAGTTTGTAAGATCAAACAATGGTATAGTTATGCATTAAAAGAAATATAGAGTTCAGCTCATTTCTGAGGTTGGGTTGTCAAGTGCAAGGACAGCTGTTACTCTTATGGATGTTAATATGAAAGTTACATGTAGACAGTATGATGGTCAAACAAAAGAAAATCAAGGTGAGACTCTAGAAGATTATATTGCTTTTGAAAAATTCATTGGAAAGTTGTTATACCTTAACATGACTAGACTTGATATTTCTTATAGTGTACATACACTAAGTCAGTTGCTACATCAACCAAAGAAATCCCATATAAAAGCTGCACTTAGAGTAGTAAGATACATAATGAAGCAACTAGGGCAATATTTATTGTTGTCAAGAAAGTTTGGGATTGAAGTTACAACTTATTGTGATGCTGATTGGGCAGCATATCCTCTTTCAAGAAAGCCTATGACTGGCTATATAGTTAGGCTTGGAGAGTCAGTTGTCTCTTTGAAGGCTAAGAAACAAACTGTTGTCTTAAGAAGTTCAATTGACGCTGAATATGGCAGCCTACCTTCTACTGTAGCAAAATTGGTTTGGATAGTAGGCATGTTAAGAGACTTTGAAGTTGAGGTTAAGTTGCCAGTTCAAGTTTATTGTGATAGAAAATCAGCTATACAATTAGCCTCTAATCCATTGTATCATGAGCGTACAAAACACATAGAGATTGATTGTCATTTTATAAAGGAGAAACTTCAACTATGGCTGATTAACATAGTGTATGCATCATCACAGAATCAGTCAGTTGATTTGTGGACGAAAGTCTCAACAAACCTCAACATGACAATCTCTTGACCAAGCTGGGAGTCTTAAAAGTGTTTGCACATCTGATATACCGTGGTTTC
Organism: Solanum neorickii; assembly: GCA_027704865.1. Lineage (NCBI taxonomy): Eukaryota > Viridiplantae > Streptophyta > Magnoliopsida > Solanales > Solanaceae > Solanum > Solanum neorickii. The sequence continues at coordinate 31,493,578 of JAKWJC010000369.1, forward strand.
ACGGTATTATTAATATTTTTTCATTAAGTTTAGTGTGTCCAAAAGCCTTTTTGTGCTAATTTTTATGTAAGTTTCTCTTTATTTGCAGGAAATCTGTCTAAAAGATGAATACGAAGGTTTTTGAGAGAGAAATAAAAAAAGCACCACCGACGGAGCTTGTGACGGTTCATCGTGCCCCTGACGGTCTGTAGGTGGCATCGTAGTGCAGCTGCTAAAGGAAGATAGGGAAGACTGACCAAGTGTGAGGTTATGGAGTGCGTGACGGACCATCGTATCCATGACGGTCCGTTCTGCTGGTTCGTCATGAAGATCAAAGAAGTAGTCCCAGTACCCAAATTCCAAGAGTTCAAGTGTTTTAGAACGGAGATCCTCGACGGACCGTTGAGCCTGTGACGATCCGTCATACCTGCCGTCTAAGGTAAGTAACAGAGCAGCAGAAGAAATTGCACAAGTATGGGACGACTAAGTCCATGATTGTCCGTCGTGACCATGACGATCTGTCGCGAGGTCCGTCGATCCAGCCACGTTTTGACAGATTTCCAGCAAACAGAGTTCTTATTTAATTAGATTTATATTTTTTATAAATAGTTCGACAAACCTCGTTTTTGAGGTTAGACCCTTGATTATTGTTAGACCCTTGATTATTTTTAGACTATTTGCTAGAGTCTTTGTTCTTCAATTAATTTCAGTAATTGCTTGTTGGTGATTTTTTTGATTAATCAAGCGAAGTTTTGGATTTTACTGTCTCTCATTGAAGTAAGTGCATCAATTCTTATATCATATATTTGAATATTGCGTTTATGACTATGGTTAACTAAACTCCATAACTAAGGTTGTCGGAACCATAGGCGAATAATGAGGTAAAACCTAACTAAAATAACAATTCTAGAATAGTGTCTTGCATGTATTGATAATTCTTTCTCTTAGAAGTCTTTTTAATGGATGTCCAACGTTAGAATTCGCCTTAATGCTACTTGCCGGACGAAAGAGGTAGATAATAGGAAAAGAATTATCAACATAGATTTAGTGTATACTATCTAATAGGCTAGTATTGATTGGTACGAGGTAATAACTTAGTCAAATATCAAATACAATGCTTAATATGAGGTAAAGATAAGGGTTAGTACAACAACACACGTAGTCGGACCAAGGTGCGGAGTAGAATTTTCTAGATGCCAGACCAAGGATATAGAAATACATAACTTATCACTTTGCATGCTAGATACTAGGAAAGAATTGTTATAGTTAGAATTATTAAGTTATGATCTTGTGGGGAACACGTAAACCCTAGTTACTTTTATTAATTTATTAAACTCCAACATTTGAAGCTGTTAATTGTCTCCTTCAATTTCGCTAATTATTTTTATTTATTTAGAAATAGAAAACCCCCCTTTTATCATTTTTGCTTTCCAAGGAAGTAATTGACTGAACAACAGTAATAATAGATTGAAGTTAAGTCTAAACTATTTTCCTCGTGGGGACTATCACAACCTCTTTAGTTGGGTTATTTACTTGACATGACCGCTTTACTTCTTATTTGAGAAGTAAGTTTGAGCATATCAAATTTTGGCGCCGCTGCTGGGGAAAGTAGCTTTTCGATTAACTTAAACTTATTACTATAGTTAAGTTGATATTTTCTTGATTTTACCTTGTTTTATTGTTTTTGGTTCTTGCAGAACCATCCTCCTCGTATGCCAAATACACGGAGAGGAAAAGAACCCTTGTTTCCCTACGATCACGAATTAGAGCGTACACTATGCAATATTCATCGAAACTTGGGAATTAATCATGATGATCCAAACCAGAACATCCCAGCTCCGGTTGATGTTCATGGTCAGTTGTTACCCGATGCTCCGGGTGAACACCAACACAGGGGACAAAATCCCGCTCCACGGCCCTAAGAATACTGCAGAGGCTATAACAATATAGCTGACTCCGATGGACCACTTGTCTTGCCTCCTCTACCACCAGGTCACACCTTTGTGGTAACTAGTAGCCTGATGCAAATGCTCATTTCCAGAGGTTTGTTTCATTATACTTTCTGAGGATCCACATGCCCATATAGCTAAGGTGAGGGCAGTGTGTAAAAGCTGTGTAGGGAGTCCTGACTTGGACTTAGATGTAATAGGGCTAAGAGTGTTTCCTCTATCACTGACGGGAGAGGATGCTATATGGTTCACTGAGCTCCCTTAAAACTCAATTTTCACTTGGAACCAACTAAGAGATGTTTTCTTAGCACGCTACTACCTGGTCTCCAAGAAACTAAACCACAAAGACATAGTGAACAACTTTGTGGCACTACCAGGAGAGTCAGTTAGTAGTTCTTGGGATAGATTCACCTCGTGTTTGAGAAGCGTACCCAATCACCGCATAGATGATAAGTCACTGAAGGAATACATCTATCGGGGACAAGATGATAGTAATAAAGCGGTCTTGGATACTATAGCGGGTGGTTCTTATGGGGAGTGTCCTTATGCTGAGATTGCTGAAAATTTAGAGAAAATCTCCCGGAACAATAAAGCTTGGAGTACTAGGAAGTCAGATGCTGGGATAAACACCTTCGCAGTACAATCCACTCACAACGCAGCCACAGATGAGATCCGTGAAGAGATGGCACAGATAAGAACTGAGCTTGGGTTGGTATTAAAACATATCACTGGGGTGTAGAAAACATAAATGCAATTAACTACTTGTCTAAACCACCACCACCAAATGATTAATGCTATTATGCGGAGCAGACGGGTGGTTTCCGACCGAGTGCCCAAGGCTCAAATCAGGATAATTGGCACCAAGGTCAAGGGAACCAAGGTCGGATCTATGGTAACTATAACCATGAGGGTCATTATGGCGGAGATGGAAACTACAACCGCGACCATAACTTCAACAGGGGTAACTAAGGTAACAGAAATGATTGGAATAGTCCATATGTCCCCCCTCAAAATCGAGAAGTTACTCCTAGGGATGGTGGAGATAGTATGGAGCGAGTTGAGGATATGTTGCACAAAATGATGAGGAGGTTCGATGCTAGTGATGAGCACATTAAAGAGTTAAGAAGTGATTTAGTGGGTATTTGGCAAAAAGTCAATACACATGCAATATCAATTAAGCAGATCGAGTTGCGAATGAACCAATTATCTGCGACTGTGAACACACGGCAACCGGGCACTCTTCCTAGCAACACTGTCAAAAATCCAAAAAATTATGCACATTGTATGACAATCACTACTCGGGGTGATAAGCAAACCATTGACTTACCTATGCCGTCTAATGAGGAAAAGGTGAGAAGGAATAATGATAAGGTGGTAGAGGGTAGTGGTGAAGCAGAAGATAGCACTGGAAAAGATGCACAAGTCCGTATAAAGGTAATTCCCATGCCTAGACCCCCTTTTCTCATAGATTAGTGAAAAGACCAAGGATGGTAAATAACGGCGTTTTATTACAATGCTGAAGCAGCTTTCTATCAATGTCCCTTTGATAGAAGCTCTAGAACAAATGCCTGGGTATGCCAAGTTTATGAAAGATCTGGTTACAAAGAAAAGATCGATCACTTTCGAGGATGATGATAGAATGCAGCATTGTAGTGCGATTGCTACAAGATCTCTCGTACAAAAGAAAGAAGATCCGGGTGCATTCACTATTCCTTGTACAGTCGGGTCATTAAATTTTGCAAAAGCATTATGTGATCTGGGGGCAAGCATGAATCTCATGCTCCTCACGATTTACAAGATGTTGGGTTTGGGTGACCCAAATCCCACTGCGATACAGCTACTGATGGCTGATCGAATAGTGACAAGGCCTGTAGGGATACTCCACGATGTGCTAATAAAAGTGGAGTCGTTCATATTTCCGGCTGATTTTGTTATTCTTGATTTTGAAGTCGATTTTAAAGTGCCTATTATTCTTGGAAGACCATTCCTTGCTACAGGTAGAGCCTTAGTTTATATGGAGAAGGGGAAGACGAAATTTTGGTTGAACAATGAAGAAGCGACCTTCAACATTTGTAGGTCCATGAAGCAGAGTGGTGAGCTCCAATCTCTATGTCCCATATCCCACAAAGAAAAGATGAAGAAGGATAATGAACTAAAAAGTGAAAAATGAGAGTTTATGGTCGGGGATTTGGTGTGTTTAGACAGTTCTAGGTTGCGTTTACTTCCGGGAAAGCTCAAGTCCAAACGGATTGGTCCTTACTTGATTACCCAAGTATTCCCTCATAGAGCAGTTGAGTTAAAACCAAGGAGGGTGTGCGGTTTAAGGTGAATGGAGAACAGATAAAACTCGATTTTGGGCATACTCTTGATGAAGGTTGAGTAATCAAGTGTCCTAGTCGTGTTGCGACGTTAAATCAGGCGCTTGTTGGGAGCCAACCCAATACTTATATTTATTCTTTCTTTCTAGTAATGGTAGCATTTTCTACTAATGGGTTTTTAAATTTGAAGGCACATAACCAGGAAATTATGCAGAAAATCAGTCTGCAGCAATCACTAAAGGATACATCGAAGAACCTTTGTGCTTGTGACGAACAGTCGCACGAATCCGTCGTGCCAAGTACGTCTTTCTGTTATTTTCAAACTAGGGCACACGTGACGGAACTAATGACGGACCATCGCACATGCGACAGACCGTCGTCGGGGACTCGTCGCGCCATTAATGAACCATACCCGACCCGACCCCGCTGGGGTTTTTAAAAATTCTTAACATTTAAAAAACCCACCCCCTTCATTTCACCCCATTCCTTCCCTCTGTCTCCCATTTCCCTCCCTTTTTCCACTTCCAAAGATCATAAGCCCCCTCTCTTACAACCGATCATTTTCCCCAAATTCTCCAAATTCCTAAAATTCACTATCTACTAGTCGGAGCTGCCATTGTGGGTCTCTACTTGATCACCAAGTACCTTCCTCTCTTGTTTTTCTCCAATTCTCAGGTATGTGTCTCTAATTTCTACTCATTTACACTGCATTTTGTTTATCTATTAGTATTAGCCTAGTCCTTCTTGATAGGTTCATTCCTTAATAAAATTCTGTCTGACGTAGGTTGAGAATCCTCGCAATTGCCGTGTTAAAACTCTATGAAATAGGTGCTTTAGCATTGCTAGTTTACAAGGTAATTGGGTTAGATTAATGTATGTTAAAACACTAATAATTATATTTGGGTCATAGGGGATGAATGGGGCATCCCCAGTTCTGTCACTGAATAACACAACGAGACCCTGATGACGGACCGTCGTGCCAACGACGGACCGTCATTGGGTCCGTTCAAACAGCCCTATCACCCTACTGACAAATTTTCTCCAAGTTTCCAACAACGGACACATGCGACGAACCGTTGTTCCCATGATGGTCCGTCGTGCACAACCGTTCCGGTTGACAGAGACCCTGTTCCTAAGGGTCTCTCACTTTTTCTAAGTTTCCTCCAATGGACACATGCGACGGACCATCATTCCCACGACGGTCCGTCCTGCACAACCGTTCTGGTTGTCAGAGACCCTGTTCCTAAGGGTCTCTCACTTTTTCTTAGTCTCCTCTAACGGACATGTACGACGGACCGTCATTCCCACGATGGTACGTCCTGCATAACTATAATGACTGTCAGAGACCCCTCTCTTAAGGGTCTGCATACTTTTTCCATGTGTCCTCTTACGGAAAACTATGATGGACCATCGTACCCTCAACGGTCCGTCCTGCATGACCGTTATGACGGTTAGAGACCCCTCTTCTAAAGGTCTCCATACTTTTTTCCAAGTGTCCTCTTACGGACACCTATGAAGGACCGTTGTACCTGTGACAGTCCGTCATTCATATACTGTCATACTTGTCAGAGACTTTCCTTCAGAGTTATCCATATAAACATAGTCTAAGTTAGACACGACGGACCCTATGACAGTCCGTCGTATTCACGACGAGCCGTGACCTAGTCCGTCGTGTTTCAGTGTTACTATAGAAATGTAATTACATCTTAACACTTTCATTTATTTTGTGTGGTTTTGCTTGTCTTGTTTGCTCCTTCTAGTACTAATAATTATTCTTTACAGGTACTATCTATTATGAAACAAAAAAAAATCGAGTCTACGCACGCGGGTGATCGAAGTCTGTTGCCCCGTCTTCCCGCCTGGTCATTAGCTATGATGATGAGCGTTACCCCGAGTACATAACCCAAGGAACTTCCACCCCATCCCGAGCTGCACGTGCTTCCAGAGCCACATCCAAAAATGTGGCGTCCGGCGTAGTCATTGACTCCTAGTCTGATGAGGAGCACACACTGACCGGCACTCCTTCTGGGTCAGCTACTAATGAAAAAGGAGCGTCTGTCTCCTTAGGAGTTTCGTGGTCGGAGGAAACCTTCAGATCTTCTGAGGTCCCTGCACCCGCCACTGCTGCACAGTCTGACTTGTCTAATGAGGCTAACAGTACGAAATCCACACCTGATTCACCGACTCGTGCTCTCACCCCGGTTACCGACCAACCCAACTGGTGGTGTGTCAACGGGCAGTATCAAGTCTATTCCGATGCAAAGTTCTTGAATGACAAAGGAGTCATGACTCAGGCACTTACATTGGAGCGGCGGGTCCTGACGGGAAGTCTCCCGATCATGCAAGAGATCCACAATCTCTTCACCAGACATCTACTGGAATGGACAGCGCGTCCGTTGGGATGTTAGAGTGAAGAGTTGGTGCGAGAGTTCTACGCCTCCTACGTAGCGACTCTTAGATCACAGATTGATAGGTGGGCTGCCCCCGCCATATAGGCCCCACTTGAGCAGGTATGTGTATGTGGAAGTCCGGTTGATATCTCTCTGCGTGCCATTCGCTAGTATCTATATGGCAAGATTGTTGATGCCAACCAGACCCCTATAACCGCCGACTTTGACTACCGATGGTAGATTGTCAAAGATGTCCAATTCCTGCGTGAGCCAATGCTGAGAGAGACCACCAAGATGTGGATGGCCCTGCATTTGTCCGTTGATGGAGAGGGAGATGAATGGGTGACTGAGCCGAAGGGAGTCATCAACAAGGCTAACCTGACCTTCACGACGAAGTTTTTGTTGTTGATTGTCTGCCACTGCCTTTCTCCCACAGCCGCTGATAATATAGTCACATTGGATCGAGCAGTACTGATGGCGGCAATGATAGTGGGGTTCGAGGTAGATTTTGCTTGGCTTCTAAAGGCAGTCATGCACGAGAGAGCTTTTTAGGTCACAACTACGTACCCTTTCCCGTGCATGATATTTTCTTTATGCAGGTCCGCAGGAGTGCCTATATGGAATGTTGATCAGCTCAAGACCCCGCTGGGCACTTTTTATATCGGCATCATCAAAGATGAGGCGAATGAGTTGGCTCCACATAGAGGGCCCCGTCTAAAGTAGCCTCCACTTTGTGATAATCTAGCTGATACAGTAGCACAGCCCCGCACGCCTACGCAGGCGGCTTCCAGTGACACTACCCCGGTCGAGTCTATCCGGGTAATAATAGTGCCCGAGCTCCTCTCGCTCAACCCCTTTACACACTCTGGTCTCGCTTGATAGGGTCCAGAAATTAGAGGCACAAATGGCTACACTTCTGCATCATATCGAACCTTGGATGCAGAGGTCTATTGCTGAGGCAGTAGAGAGCTTGGAGCGGAGAATGGTCCAGCATATAGAGCGCAAGATCCCTGAGGTTCATCAGCGCTTGGGCGCTTTTGAGTTGCGGGTGCTAGCCCGTCCAGCCCCTCAGGTAGATGTGTCGACCTTTCAGCCTGCGATTGACAGTCTTCGTGCAGACATTGATATGATCTTAGAGGCTAGGGTGCCTGAGTCTGAGGCCCCTTCTGCAGAGCCTGCTGAAGACACAGTGATGGCCTCCCTATTAACCACATCAGAGATCCACCACCTCCCCTCAAGAGCATTCCAAGAGGCATAGGGGTTGAGAGAAGGATGAAGCTCGAGCACGGAAGAAAGAGCGATGTGAGATGAAGGCTGCGAGAAGAGCCTCGCTTGTTGATGAGGAAAAGCGTCAGATGAGAGCAGTAGAGTTAGCTGCAAGGCCGTCTAGCTCCAGAAATGTGGAGATTGCGGGAGGCACTGCTGATAGTGTTGTTTATGCTGAGGACAATACTAACGGTGTCCATATTACAGAGGTAGTGGGTTCCGGGGAACCGGACCCACCAGCTTGCTGATTGTCGGGCTTTGCGCCCCAGGTTTGCTTCACCTACCACTCTAGTATTGCAATATTTTTCATGATTTGGGGAAAATTGCATGTCCTTTTGTTGGGATGTGGTAAATGGAAAGTGAGTGCTAGGGTGAAGTCTGAGTAGCCCAATTCACTATTCTCTTTTGGGGTTTTCTTGCCTTTGTTATTTTTCCCCAAGAGACTGATTACTTTTTCTGTTGCACCGGCATGTCTATATCTTGTGTACATAGTTTAATTCTGAAGCATGATGGCTAAAATGATATCCTGATAAAATGAAAATGATGCATCACTCGGCATAGTAATTGATAAATGTTTGGCTGTAAGCATGACATAGAGGTACACCACTGTATGACCCTCAGTCTAAAATTCGAATTAGGTGTCTGATAATCTTGTAGAGTAATGAGATGTCAAGTGAGTGTGGGGAAGATTTGAATAGTCTATTATTTGTACTAAGCTAGAGCTTGCCTGGTTAGTCCTGCTAAAAGTAAGTTGTAATAGACAATTAGGAAAGGATCATAGGCCCTTATTTAGTATAGCCCATTTTTAGCCTAAATAAAAGAAAACCAAATGAAATTTATGCTTCTTTGATCCAAATGATTTGAGCTTAAACTAGACCTTTCTTTTTAACCCTAACTGATCTCTTCTAAGAATATTGTGTTGGCCCTGGTCCCTCCTTGGACATATGCACCTCATCTTATGCCAAAAGCATAAGTTGAGGGTGGCTTATGCAGTAAACAACCCTTTTTATGGCTCTGACCCAACTTTGGGTATTGTGTACTTTGACTCATGGAAAAACCATGATTTGAGGGTAGCTATTATGAGGAATGCTCTGGAAAGTGGGGTTGAAAGAACAAAGAGAGAGAAAGAACAAAAGTAAAGTGACTCAAAAATCAGTTGAAAGAAAAATAAATAATAATAATAAAAATACAAGAAATACAAGCAAGAAAAGAAGAGAGTCACTTACACAAATGAAGAAACAAAGAAAAATAGCAAGGTGAAACAATATGAGAAACTGGGCGAGATTAAATGATAAAAAGTCGTATGTTTAGCCTATATGTCAAGGAGAAGAAAAAAGTCACTAATGTATACCTTTATATACCCTACCTGACCCTGAGCCTATGTTATAAGCTAAGAAAGTCCTACTGTGATCCTAAGAGTTATATAGCGAACTTAAAGCTGTGAAAATAAGGGCAAGCTTATGGAAATATGTATGAATGAGTGTGAATTTGTTCTGAGAGTGAGTGTTGAAACGTAATCCTTATACTCAAACTGAAATCATTGTGTGAAAAATGAGGATTTTGTTTTGAAGTGAGGACACTAGTTGCAATACCAAATATATTATCACCTCGGTGAGAATTTGAATAGTATAGGTGTTAGTGCATGGTGAGTCGGTGTCATGGTCTGATTCCACATAATTCAAGCCTAATAGTGATAGCATGCATAAATATGATGATATTGATCGGGATTGATAGCCAAATTATTACGAAGGATAAAACATGGATACTATTGTACAATGATTTTGTCTTGAGTCATAGTGCGTCGCTTGAGGACAAACAACGAATTTAAGTTGAGGGTGTTGATATACCATGGTTTCACGGTATAATTAATACTTTTTCCTTAAGTTTACTGTGTCCAAAATCTTTTTTGTACTAATTTTTATGTAAGTTTGTCTTTATTTACAGGAAATCTGTCTAAAAGATGAATGCGGAGGTATGTGAGCAAGAAATACAGAAAAGTACCACCTACAGAGCTTGTGATGGTTCATCGTGCCCGTGACGGTCCGTAGGTGGCATCGTAGTGCAGCTGCTGAAGGAAGAAGGGGATGTTTGACTAAGTGTGGGGTTACGGAGTGCGTGACGGACCATCATAGACATGAAAGTCTGTCCTGCTGGTTCGTCACGAAGATCAGAGAAGTAGTCCCAGTACCCAAATTCCAAGATTTCTAGTGTTTTGGAATGGAGACCCTCGACGGACCGTTGTGCCTGTGATGATCCGTCATACCTGCCGTCGAGGGTAATGAAGATAGCAGCAGAAGATAATGCACAAGTATTGGATGATGGAGTCCATGACGGTCCTTCGTGACCATGAGTATCCGTCGCGAGATCCGTCGATCCAGCCGCGTTTTGATAGATTTCCAGCAAATAGAGTCCTTAATTATTTAGGTTTTTATTTTTTATAAATAGTTCAAAAAACCTCGTTTTTGAGGTTAGACCCTTGTTATTGTTAGACCCTTGATTATTTTTAGACCCTTCATTATTTTTAGACTCTTCGTTAGACTCTTTGTTCTTCAATGAATTTCAGTAATTGATTGTTGGCGATTTTGTTGATTAATCAACCGAAATTTTGGATTTTACTCTTTTTCATTGAAGTATGCGCATGAATTCTTATATCATATATTTAAATATTGTGTTTATGACTATGGGTAACTAAACTCCATAACTAGGGTTGTGGGAACCATAAGCGAATAATGAGGTAAAACCTAACTAAAATAACAATTCTAGAATAGTGTCTTGCATGTATTGATAATTCTTTCGCTTAGAAGTCTTTTTAACAGATGGCCAACGTTAGATTTCGTCTTAATGCTACATGCCGGACCAAGTAGGTAGATAATAGGGAAAAAATTATCAACATAGATTTAATGTATACTATCTAATAGGCTAGTATTGATTGGTACGAGGTAATAACTTAGCCAAATATTGAATACGATGCTTAATATGAGGTAAAGATAAGGGTTAGTATAGCAACACACGTAGACGGACGAAGGTGCGGAGTGAAATTTTCGAGATGCCGGACCAAGGATTTAGAAATACACTTATCACTTTGCATGCAAGATACTAGGAAAGAATTGTTATAGTTAGAATTATAAAGTTATGAACCTGTCGGGAACACGTAAAACCTAGTTACTTTTATAAATTAATTATACTCCAACTTTCGAAGCTGTTAGTCGTCTCCTTCAATTTCGCTAATTATTTTCATTTATTTAGAAATAGAAAACCCCCCCATTTATCATTTTTACTTTCCAGGGAAGTAATTGACTGAACAATAGTAATAATAGATTGAAGTTAAGTCTAAACTATTTTCCTCGTGGGAATGATCCCAACCTCATTAGTTAGGTTATTTACTTTACATGACCGCTTTACTTCTTATTTGAGAAGTAAGTTTGGGCGTATCAACCTCCTATCTTGAGGGGGAGTATTGAGATAGTTAAAAAATGTAGTTAGTTAATTGTCACTGTCAAATAACTTAGTTACATTCAAGTAGTTAGTTAAGTATGTTGGTGAAGAATGTGTGTATATATACAAATAGCATTTTTATTCACAATGAAATAAATACTTCAATTTTTAGGATTAATACAATTCTCATTCTTCTCTTCTTCTCTTCTCTCTCGATGTCTAAATAACTTCAAGATTTTAATATAAGGCCCCTGTATTTTGATGTGGCAAAGGTACGATCAGATTAACCTCCCATCGCATGCATGATACTCTCAAAATTTTGTATATATGGGAAATGATGCAAAATCCAAGCATTTCCAAACATACACCAGAGCATATAATAATGTCTTAAGTCATCGACAATCCCTTAAAGTTGTCCACATAATTCACTTAGACATCCTAACTAGAATTGTCCCTATTGAGCACCTAAATTGTTCAAACCATGTACCTATTAAACACAAAATACTCATATGACAAAAAATGTGTACTGCACTTTCCTGAAGCGTGTGCAAGGGCTCAAATTAGCATTTTTTTATAATTATTTTTAACATGTTTTCTTCTTTTATTGAAACTTGGCATTATGATTAACTTAAAAACATTTTTCTTCTTTCATTTACATTTTTTTCAAAAAAGAAGATAACCCCACCATCTACTACTCATCTTCTTAAAAATTTAGTTTGTAAAACATTCTTCATTTTAGCTCCCACATTATTTGTCTCTCTTTTTTATATCTGTTAAAAAAATTTCTTCCAAATTTGATGACAAACGACAATCAACTATGAAGAAATCTTATGATTCAAGTTTGAACGAAAGACATTCTTTTGTATGATTTGTTGCGAATTTCATAAAAATAATGGAACAAATACGAAGAAGAAGAAGAGGAAAGCAGAAAAATAATTTCTAGCATTAAAAATGTTACCCGATATTTATAATCAGAATTTTCGAACAAATAGTTTTACCCAAATTCAAATATAAACCCATTAAATTTATCAAATATGAAATTTGGAAATTTGAAAGAATTAATTTTTGAGCAATCATTTTTTTTGTCATCGATGTAGAAATGAATAATCGTCGGCAAAATTTTCCTTGTTATTCACTCTTAGTATTAAATGTATCATTTTATTAAAAGATAATCTTCTTGTTATTTGATAAAAAAAAAATTAGGTTTTGTGTTTTGAGAAAAAATGTGATTTGGGAAGAAGATGAAGTTTAAAGGGAAGGTTTTGTGATTTGAAAAAAGAATATGTTTTAGGGAGGAAGATGAAGATGAATGGAGGTTGGGGTGGGGGGAGGGGGGAGGGTTGGATTTCTTACAATAGGTTGACATTATCATTATTTTTTTTTTAAAAAAGATATAAAATGATTTTAAAATAATTTTATAAATTTTATTTATTTTATAATTTCGGGTGCCTAGTGCCACATGTAATATTTTAGTTAGCTGTTTTCCATGTCAGTGCAAGTGTATCACACAATCTTCATATTTTTTTTAAATATAAAAAAATGCCTAATAGGAAGAATTTTGAATAGGTGAAAGTGTTCAATCGGTACTAGTCTTAGTTGAGGTGTCTAAGTGAATTATGGAGTCAACTTTAAGGGGCCGTCAATGACTTAAGCCCACAATAATTTATTTGAATTCACTTCACCTAATGTTTGTTACGACTGTTAATTATCTAAGCAAAAATGTGGTATTTATACATTTAAGGTCCAAGGACAGATGCATCACTTGATAGATTCTTTACATGCCAGAGAAACAGTACCGAGAAACTTACAATTGTACTTTTATGATAACATGAATGAGATTGAAAATAGAATGTCTTGCTGTGATGAAGTACATGAATCAATAGTGATTGAACTTATGGACGTGCTAAGAAACCCATATTCAATGTTTCTCCGATCTTTAGCAAGCACAGCGAACTTGCAAAATTTCCACATAGCACTAAAATGTGATGCTGAATTGGATCAACGAGTATATAATATGCCTACTACTACAGAGATTGAGATGATATGGGTTAATGAAAATGAGAAGTGTACTGCTCATGCACCACATGTTCAAGTTTATACACACTGTGAAAAAATACAAAGATTCAACTTCATTTTTGGCTATAATGATCCTTTCCAATACCCACTATTATTTCCACACGGACAAGCATTGTGGTATCAAAAAGTTTCAGAGCACACAAAATTATTGTAGAAATGAATTCACTTGATTTTGAACAATTACCAAGTATAAAATACTTTGCCTTTATTGATGAATACCCTGATATGGAAGTCCAGCTTTTACAAAAAGGAAAAAGAAAAAGAGATACGGTATAAGAAACATCACATGAGAAATGATGATGAAGATGAAATCTTGCATACATGCAGACTATTACAACAATATGCAGTTGATGTATATATAAAATTAAAACTCAAAGATTGGACTTTGTTTTCTTTATTCAAGATTTGTTCAAAATGAGTATACTAGGAGGACTTTTGATGTTTTGAGACTTGGCGAACGAGATGCTTCTAATGTTGGAAAACAAACATTTCTACCATATTCCTTTATATGAGGACCTAGAGATATGCGACAACGTTATATAGATGCTATTGCATTAGTTCAACAGTTCAGAAATCCCGATCTATTCATAACTATAACATGTAACCCATTTTGGTCAGAAATAAAAAACATATATCATCAAATGATAAGGTACAAAATAGACCTGATTTGATTAGCCGAGTATTAAGAGCTATAGTAGAATTAAGAACTGAAAATGAATATATTAAAGCAAAATATCTTTGGAAAAATTGTTGCTTATATGTTTACTGTCGATTTCCAAAAACGGGGATTATCAAATGCTCATTTTCTTATTATATTGAGTAATGAGCACAAGCTACTAACGCAATGGCATACGATGATTTTATTAGAGCAAAATTACAAGATGAATGTGCAGTATCAGTTTTGTGTAAGTTTGTCATTAAACATATGATGAATGATTATCCTTTCAGTAGTATAAATACAACAAATTCTTGTACAACAAAAAAAGTTATTGCTAGTTCAAGTATCCAAAATAGTAAATGATCCACATGGTTGGGTGAACGGGCCCATATTCACCGTTTTTAAATATTTTAAAATTTTATGAAATATAATCTTAATCTTAGCTGATGTAATGATAATTTTATCATGAGACAACAACACAAGAGAATTCTTGATTAATTTATAATTTTTTCATATATATAATCACACAAATTCTCATTCATTTTGTATCGTATTTGAAGTGGAACGGTCATCAACTGATTATGCCAACTGATATTTATTTTAATGAAATTTTAGTTTATTTTACATGTCATTCCATCATCATGTCCATAATTATTTACCACAAACAATGTGAATAGTATGAAGTTCTTAAATCTTTTCATACTTTATAATCTCAATATTATTATTTTCTTTGAAACCTAAAGAGTTTCTTGTGAAATTTATTACAATTTCAATATCATGAGCAATTTTTTTTTGGGTAGTAACACAATAGCTCATAATTAACATTCGATGCTACCACATATTTATAATATTATTTGTGTGGTAAACATCTCTTTCAAGGAGAAACCTATATCATTATTGTCACGATCAAAATCATTATAAGTAAACTTGTTTCTTGATTTACTTTTGCCATTAGTATCTCCTTCCTTTTGTTTAATATCAAGTAAAATATTATTTTGATGTACAGAGATATAAAATCAATGACTTTTTTTGTGGTCAAGGATTATATACATTTTTGTGTCATTCCTATAGTTCATCATAAAATATACCACAATATTTGTGATATACTAAATTTACTTGATAAAGAACCATTTATATAAACTATTTTTTTATTTCTCTCTAACCTACCGTAGAGATAAGCTGTGATATTTATAAAATCATATATGAGTATGTCCGTACTTATAATTTTCATCATCTCTTCACACATTCATTTCTAAGAATGATCCACTTTTCGTAATACTTATCACAAGTCACATTCTCTTCAAGGAACTGACAATCATCATATATTTGTGCTTCATAATTATTCCTTTTATTAGAAGTTCATTATCATGTTCATATGACATACCTTGAAATCACTTTTAACCCGAAACCGATCGATCTAGACATGACCAGGTTGAAGAGAGCTCTAACAGGCCTTGGAGGCCCGAACCCATGTATTTGGCAAAATACGGGGATGACACCACATTTTTTAATCATTTTATTGGATGGGAATTTGTAAACGTATCAAATTAACACATAAGCCTTAGTCAACCACACAACATAGTCAAGACATTTAAATTAAATATCATACAACCCTATCATTCCTAATACAAGGCTTACTCAAATATAACATCTTGACTTAACCATAATTAATCACAATTGAAAGTAAAGATAAAGATCGTAAGACTTACCACGTCTCCTTCATAGTTCAACATATAGGTCTTACCAAAATCCCTTAATTCAACCCAATTTAGATTTACCACATCTTAATTATATAATAAAAATTCTATGAAGACTAGAAGAGTCATTAAACCATAATTCAATACTAAATCAAAGCTTAAGACAACATAGTTAGGTCAATTCTAATAACCTAGGTCACTTCTCAAGAACTAGTAGGAAAGGATACAAATCATCAAAATTCATTTATGATAGTAGGAAAGGATACAAATCATCAAAATTCATTTATGATTTGTGTAACAACATCATCTAATAGTGATTTAACCAATAATCAAGTCAATTGAATCAATTCCAACATAATTCACATCGAGATCAAACCTAGGGTTAAAGGTTAAGGATCATGTTCTTCTATTTTGATCAAAATATCAGGAATTACCATAATCAATCTAAAATACATGTTAATATACTCATTATATCCTTAAGAAAAAATAAACAACTCGGTTTATAAGATCAAATTCGTAATTGAATGAAAAGAACTTGAAAATCCAACTTTTTGAAATACTTTGAAGGAGCCCTTTGATCAGAGAAGACTCAAAGGTGAATTAGATCTCATACCTCAACGTTTGATGAAGATTTGATGGTGAAATTGTCCCTTTACATCCCCCAAAACCTCCTCCGTAGCTTGTCTTCAATGGTGTTTTACAATACAGAGAGAAAGAAGAGAGAAGGAAGAAGAATTGTTTTGTGAGGTGTGTTTAACCTAATGAGGGTTAGGGTCTTTATATGGGCGGTTAATTAACTTAATTAAACTCTATTAAACCCCTAATTAACCACATAAACCCTTAATTAATTAAATGAAACTAACTTAAAACATGCAGGAAAACATGACCCTCAAAGACGGAACCCCATCGACGGGACATCTTTGAGTCGATGACTGTCACAACCTTCGTCCTGCACACTCGTCGTTTTGGTCAGAGACTTGTGCAGGCGAGGAATCCATCAATATGTATTAGTTTGGGACAACGGTGGGCATCGAAGACTCGTAGATCCACACACATTCCATTGATGGCTTCTCATGGTTGCACACTGCCTAGGCAGTGTTGCCTCCTCTGTGCTACAGTTCTCCTTTAAGGCCCTTGGTTGGTCCTTGGGGAGTCTTACCTGGACGTTTCGACAATGAAGAATATTTAACACATGTTATACACCCTTCCACCTAATTTCATGGATTTTTGACTTCTAAAAGCTCGTCAAATAGGCTTAGGCATGCTAGTACACCTTAGAACTACTTTCAAAATGTCATGGACGTTCTTGGACGTTTTGGTTCCCTAACTTCCTAAATGAGCTATATCCATTAGAATAGGTCTTAACATAGTGCTTATATCCCATAGCACCTATAGTATTCTTTAAGACTCGTCTTGGATTTTCAAAATGTTGCATTATCCCCCCTTAAGAACATTTGTCCCCGGATGACAGAAAAAATTCTTTTGAAGCAAGGAATAGACTCAAGTCTAGCAGCCCAACCAATTAACAACATCAAAACAACATACATTACAACATTTAAACAAGGCAATTTCAAAACCTCAATTACCACACATAAGGCTCAAACACTTCATCATGAGACATTTCCTTCTAACAAAACACATAAGCTCAACATACATTACATGAGTCAATTATCACAAAGGTCAACTTATCAATAGGTCGCATAACTTTTCACTACGACTCATCATATCAAAATGCACAACATAACTCAAACAAACCAAAAGAAAAAATTTCATGTTTTCAACACCAACTTACAGTAATTTACTGTAATGAAACCCAAAAATGCACATTTTTGCAAAAACATCACCAAAAATTATGAAACTTCAATTTCTAGTTATATTTATATTATTAAAAGGATATCTAACCTTAATTATAAAAAGTAGGAGGGTAACAGGACTTCATGTCGGCTCTCAACTAGGTGAATTTTCCATAACACCTTTACGACAACCTTTTTTTTTGGTTCCTTAACTTCTTGACTTGCCTAACAAGAATTTTTACCGAAACATCCTCATAAGAGAGGTTTTCCTTGACACCAAGACCCCCAATAGAAATAGTAGACACGGGATTACCAATAGATTTTTTAAGCATGGAAATATGGAAAACCGAATGAACCGAAGCCAATTCACTAGGGAGTTTCAAATCAAAGGCAACCGTACCAACTCTTTGCAATGTTTCATAGGGACCCACATAACAAGGACTCAACTTACCTTTCTTGCCAAACCTAACCACCCCTTTCATTTGTGAAATTTTAAAATACACCTTATCACCTTCTTCAAACTCCACATCCCTTCTCCTATCATCGGCATATGACTTTTGTCATCTATAGGCCGTTTGCAACCGATTCCTTATGATACGAACTTTCTCCAAAGTCTTATAAACCAAATCAGGACCAAGAAGTGAAGGCTCTCCCACTCCAGACCATCCAATAAGAGAACTACATCTCCTACCATAAAAAGGCTTCATAATGAGTCATGGAAATGGATAAATGAAAACTATTGTTATATGCAAACTCTACCTAAGGCAAATGATTATCCCAACATCCCTTAAAATAAATAATGTAATCCCTAAGCATATACTCAAGGGTTTGAAAAGTACATTCCGCTAGACCATCAGTTTAGGGAGGAAAAGCGGTACTCAACTTCACCTTAGTACCCAACACCTTTTGGAAGGACCTCCAAAACCTAGATTAGAATTGTGCACCCTGATATGATATGATGGATAACGGAATACCATGGAGACACACAATATCATCTATGAAGATCATAGCATAATCTTCCTCCGAATAAGTAGATTTGATGGGAATAAAGCGAGCGGACTTGGTCAACCTATTTAGAACCACCCATATAGAATCATATAACTTTTGAGTACAAGGCAAACCCACTACAAAATCAATATTGATGTCTTACAACTTCCAAGCCATAATTTGGATCTCTTGTACTACCCGACTTTTGATGTTAGGATTTTATTTGTTTTCAATTTGGACGCTTACAGATAAAATACGCTTTATCCCTCTTCATACCTTCCCACATATATACTTCCCTAAGGTTATGGTACATTTTTGTCGAATCCGGATGAATCGAGTAGCGGGACCCATGGGCTTCTTCAAGAGTTTGGTCCCTCAAGCCATCTACATCGGGAACACAATCTTCAACGGTATCTTAGCTCACCATCCATACTAAGGAGAATGAATCATTTAACTTGCCGAGAATCGATTCTTTCAACTCCATTAACAGTTGATCAATTTGTTGCTTGGACGTCACCTCAACCACTAATGATGATTCGAAGTTATGATTAACCATAAATCAACCAATTGGAGAATTTTCCAACTTCACACCCAACCTAGAAAATCTATGATCCTTTTTTGCTAGGTCTTCCTTTGATTAATCTATGTGTGATATACTACCCATAATCATACGACTTTTAGCATCCACAATGACATTGGCCTTGCCGAGGTGATATAGGACACTCATATCGTAATATTTCACCAACTCTTACCATCTTCTTTGTCAGAGGTTCAAATCATTTTGGGAAAATACATATGGGAGACTTCTATTGTCAGTAAAGACATCAACATGCACGACAAACAAGTAATGCCTCCATATTTTCAAGTATAACACCACATCCGCTAACTCAAGGTCATGAGTCACATAATTTCTCTCATGCACCTTAAGTTTCCTAGAAGCATAGGCTGTTATTTTCCAATGTTCCATAAGCACACACCCAAAAGACACTCAGGACGCATCACAATACACAACAAAACCCTTTGTACCCTTCAGTAAAGTCAACACCGGAGCGGAAATGAGCCTATCTTTCAACAATTAGAAATTTTTCTCACATGCCTCCTACAAATTAAATATCTTGAACTTTAGGGTCACAGTAGTGAAGAGAGATGCAATGGAAGCAAAACCATTCATGAACCTCCGATAATAACCTGCCAAACCCAAGAAACTCCTAATATCGGTTGGATTCAAAGGTCTAGACCAATTTTTTATCGCCTTTGTTTTACTTGGATTAACCTCAGATCCCTCACTAGGGATTATATGACCAAGGAATCTCACCGACCTCAACCAAAACTCACATTTGCTATACTTGGCAAACAATTGATGTTCCTTATGAATTTGTAATACCACCCTCAAATGATCGATATGATCGCACTCATTTTTGGAATATACCAAGATGTTGTCAATGAACACAATGACAAATGAATCTGGGTAGCTCCGAAATAACCTATTCATTAGGTCCATAAATGGCGTCACAACATTGGTAAGACCACAATACATCACTAATAACTCATAATGACCATACCTAGCTTGAAATGCCGTCTTTGGTTCATCCTCACCTCTCACCCTAAGTTGGTGATACCCCAACCACAAGTCAATCTTAGAAAAGTACCTTTCCCCTTGGAGTTGATCAAACAAGTGTCAATCCGAGGGTGGCGATAGTTAATACACATTCTTAAAGGCCCATCTTTGTTCTTCACAAACAAAACCGAAGCACCCCATGGAGAATACTAGGTCTTATGAAGACTTTGTCTTGTAAATCCTTTAGTTGTGCCATTAACTTTTTCAATTTTTCGGGATCATCCAATAAGGTGGAATTGAAATGGGATTCGTATATGTTAGGAAATAATACAAATATCAATTTCCCGTTTGGTAATAATACCGGGAAGGTCATTAGGAAAAAACTCTGAAACTTCGCTCACTACGGAGAGCGACTCAATGGGAAGAATTTCGTAGTCTAGACCTTGAACTCTTACAATATGGTATAGACAACCTTTAGAGATCATTTTTCATGCTTTTTGACAAGAAACAATACGATCTCTAGGAATAGAATTTCCCCCCTTTCCACTCAACAATGGGTTCATTTAGAAAGTTAAGTCTCACCACCCTTGTCCTACAATCAGTAGAAGCAGAGCAAGCATGCAACTAATACATACCCAATATAACATAAAAATCAAGTATATTAAATTCTATTAGTTCAACATAAGAAACTCTCTTGGGAAACATTATAGGGAGATTTCTATACACCCTTTTTGAAATAATCGACTCACCCAGTGGGGTAGACACTATAAAGGGTGCATGCAAAATATCGGGTACAATAGCAAAATTTTTGGCTCTTACAAGAGTAACAAAGGATAAAGTAGAACCGGGATCAAGTAAGGCATATACATCGATAGGGAAAAATTTCAAAATACCGATCACTACGTCGGGAGAAGTCTCTTACTCACCCTAGAGCGGAGAGAATAAAAGCAATTCTTGTTTGGAGCCTTATTTGAACCACTTGCTTGAGCTTGACCACTTACATTAGGGCAATCCCTAACCTTGTGCCCACTTTTACCACAAACAAAACAATTATCCGTCCCCTTGAGACAATAACCATAGTGTTTATCTCCACAATGTCCACAAGTTGGGTTATCGGTTGGTGAATTGGTACCTTTTCCTTTCTTGAACATAGGGTTAGACACCCTATCACCACTAGACTTTATGAAGTTTCAAGGAAATTTACTTGAAAACTCGCTACTTAAACCAAGGCTTGTCTTGTATCTCAAGTCTATTCGTTGAAGAACCTCCATCAAAAGATCTTTCCCTCTTAGCATCTTTACTCTTTCTCCTAGCCCTTGACTCTTCCACATGCTTTTCATGCACCATAAGACGACAAATGTTCATATTGTCATGTAACATAGCCGAATGAAACTAGTCTTGCAAATCATTAGACACCCCCATCACAAAGCGACTCATTCATCTCTAGGATTGGAAACCAAAGAAGGAGCATATTTTGACAATTTAGTGAATTTCAAAGAGTATTCATGAACACTCATACCTCTTGGTGAAGGTTGATGAACTCCACCACTTTAGCTTCCCTGATCTCCCAAGAAAAGAACTGATCAAGAAAAGCCTTCTTGAATATCTCCCAAGTCAAAGGACCGTCGCACAAACCATTCTTGATCCACGTCGTTGAGTTGATAAGTGTCCAACTCGGCCTTTTGACTTGTGGACAACCCCATAATGAATAGTATCTTATAGACTTCATCGATGAATTCTTAGGAGTATTCCTCAACCTTAGACCGGTAGAAAGCAGGAGGGTTCATTCGAGTGAAGTCCCTTAGATGAAAAGCCATATTACTGACATGTTTATGAGGATAGGTAAAAGATACCAGTTAGCTTGGGATGACATATATTCGGCTTGAACAGTGGAGGCTTGAGCCTATTGGATGAGGAAAGCACTTATATGTCCATCCATCAAGGGTGGAGTATTGACTGGAGCTTGCTCCATATTAGCATCTTCTTCAAGTGGAGGAACTTGATAACCATGGGGAGGAGCTCCCGTATTGGCTATTTCCTCTTCAAGTCTTTGTGTCACATTCCTTGTATTGTTCATTCTTCCTATAAAAACAACAATAGGATTAGATGAAAAGGCACACCATAAGTATACTCTAATGGCACGATGCAACATTTCCATGAAAATGGTAGTTTCGTATCATCATCTAAGTTCCAATCCATAAGTGTGACACGCTTCACAATTATGAACACGAACTCACATAGACATGGTTGAGAGAGACATTTAATCTTAGATAATTCCACCTCATGCATTGATACAAAAATATGTCAGATCTGGGTTTACCCCGTAGACGTAACAGGCGCCGTCATTCTCTTTAAGGACTAAGACTAGTCTCTTAGTACTTTATCACATTCATAAGTCGAATTTTAGCAGAAAATTTAAAACTTTTGTTACATTCACTTGGATGTTTACATAGACGCCTACATACCCGTAATATATATATATATATATTTATATATATATATAAGATAGAAAATAGTCTCATGGATTGTCTCATCTCATATCATCTAAAGGATCATAATAATTTGGGAAAAGCCCCGCATCAATGTAAAGAAGCCACATCAAGGCTTTTACAAATCGTACTGAAATGAAAGTGGAATGAACATAACGTTCTAACAAAAACAATGTAATTGCATAAGAAAGATATTGACATCCTCTTAGGAAAGTGAGGACCTACCCACTTGGATGTTAGAGAATATCCAAGCCTTCATCAAGTCACCTCGAATGAGCCTTCAACGATAGGAACCTAAAATGTTTGGAAAATGGAGAGAAAATGGGGTTAGTACGTCACTTGTACTAAGTATGAGACCATATGCACATATAAAACCAAATCATGCTAAAAAAGACATTTAGTTTAAACCATGCCATTTTACCCTTAAAAGTATTATTCATGATCAAGAAAGTCTTATCAAGTAACAAAACATGCTTACTAACTCAAACAAGTAATATACATTTCAACATACTTGAACCCATAATTTATTACAACCCTATCATGAAGGATAACGTCTAAAGAATGAATAAGCGTGCAAGACAATTATTCATGAACCCCTATAAAGTCAACAAGTGAAATGACCAAGCAAAGCCCCTTAACTTTACTCAATCAAGCAATCCAACAAGAATCATGACTAACACTCTACTTCACATAACATGACATTTAGATATACGTTTCACCTTTTTTGATAATATAAACTACCACATACCCATAATTGAGCTAATCAACATATAATATAAACAGTGTGCAAGTTCATCATATACATGTCATATATCATCATAAACATAAACTTACATAAGAACATCCTCCAATGACTCCCCTCAAGACTAACTAGTGAAATACCTAGGTAGAGTCCCATACCCGTACTTAGGTATAGTCCCATACCCCTACCTAATTTTCATCGTCTCTTCACACATTCATTTTTAAGAATGATCCACTTTTCGTGATACTTATTACAAGTCACATTTTCTTGAAGGAACTGACTATAATTATATATTCGTGCTTCATAATTATTCCTTTTATTAGAAGTTCATTATCATGTTCATATGACATACCTTAAAATCACTTTTAACCCAAAACCGATCAATCTATCCATGAGAAGGTTGAAGAGAGCTCTAACAGGCTTCGGAGGCCAGAACCCACGTATGTGGCAAAATACGGGGATGACACCACTTTTTAATCATTTTATTGGATGGGAATTTGTAAACTTATCAAATTATTAGGTCTCAACACATAAACCTTAATCAACCTCACAACATAGTAAAGACATTTCAATTCAACATCATACCACCCTATCAATCCTAATACAAGGCTTAATCATTTATAACATCAGTACTTAAACATAATTAATCACAATTGGAAAATAACTATAGAGATCATAAGACTTACCACGTCTCTTTCATAGTTCATTAATTAGGTCTTAGTAAATCGGTTAATTCAACCAAATTTAGATGTACAACATCATAATTCAATAATCAACAAGATAACAAGACTAAAGAGTCATTACACCATAATTCAATACGAATTCAAAGTTTAGGACAAGATACTTAGGTCAATTCTCATAACCTAGATCACTTCTGAAGAACTAGTAGAAAAGTGTACAAATCATCCAAGTTCATTTTTGATAATTGTAACAACATCATATAATAGGGATTTAACCAGTAATCAAGTAAACCGAATCAATTCCAACTTAATTCGCATCAAGATCAAACATAGGGTTAAGGGTTAAAGATTATGTTCTTCTATTTTGATCAAAACAACATAAATTACCATAATCTAGTTAAAATGCATGTTAATATATTCATTATATCATTAAGAAACCATAAACAACTCAGTTCAAAATATCAAATTCGTAATTGGATGAAACCCACTTGAAAACCCAACTTTTTGAAATACTTTGAAGGAGCCCCTTGAGGAGAGAAGTCTCAATGGTGAATTATATACCATACCTCAACGTTTGATGAAGATTTGATGGTGACATAGTCCTTATACATCTTCCAAAACCTCCCTCGTATCTTATCTTCAATGTTGTTTTCCAATAGAGAGAGAAAGAAGAAAGAAGGAAGAGGAATTATTTTGTGACGTGTGTTTTATCTAATGAGGGTTGGGGCCTTTCTATGGGCGGTTAATTAACCTAACTAGAGTCACTTAAACCCCTAATTAACCACATAACACCTTAATTAATTAAATGAAACTAACTTAAAACATGCAGGAAAACTTGACCCTTAAAGACAGAAACCCATCGACGGGACATCTACGAGTCGATGACTATCCCCACCTCCGTCCTGCACACTCATCATTTTGGTAAGAGAGTTTTGCAGGTGGGGACTCCATAAATATGTATTAGTGTGGGACAACGGTTGGAATTGATGCCTCGTCAATCCACACACAATCTGTTGATGGATTCTCATGGTTGCACACTACCTAAGTATTGTTGCCTCCTCTATTCTAGGGTCCTCCTCAAGGGACCTTAGTTTGTCCTTGGGAAGTCGTACCTGGACGTTTTGACCATGAATCATATTTAACACATGTTATACATCCTTCAACCTAATTTCATGGATTTGTGACTTCTAAAAGCTCGTCAAATAGGCTTAGGCATGCTAGTACACCTGAGAACTAGTTTCGAAATGTCATGGATGTTCTTGGACGTTTTGGTTCCCTAACTTCCTAAATGACCTATATCCATTAAAATAGGTCTTAACATAGTGCTTATACCCCATAGACCCTATGTTATTCTTTAAGACTCGTCTTGGATTTTCAAAATGTTACATTATCCCCCCTTTAGTAACATTTGTCCTGGAATGACATAAAAAATCTTTTGAAGGAAGGAATAGACTAAAGTCTAGCAGACTAACCAATAAACAACATCAAAACAACATACATTATAACATTTCAACAAGGCAATTTCAAAACGTCAATTACCACACATAAGGCTCAAACACTTCTTCATTCTATCAACACATATGCTCTCAACAAACATTAAATGAGCCAATTAGCACAAAAATCAACTTATCAATAGGTCACATAACTTTTCACTAAGGCTCACCATATCAAAATGCACAACATAACTTAAACAAACCAAAAGACAAAATTTCATGTTTTAAACACCAACTTACTGTAATTTACTGTAATGCAACCCAAAAATGCACATTTTTGCAAAAACTTCACCAAAAACCATGAAACTTCAATTTCTAGTCATATTTATATTTTTAAAAGGAATGTCTAACCTTAATTATCAAAAGATGAGGGTAGCAAGACTTCATGTCGGCCCTCAACTAGGTGAATTTTCCATAACACCTTTACGAAAACCTATTTTTTTGTTCCTTAACTTCTTGACTTGCCTATCAAGAATTTGTACCGGAACTTCCTCATAAGAGAGGTTATCGTTGCACCAAGACATTCAATAGGAAGAGTAGACTCGGGAACACCAATACATTTTTAAGCATGGAAACATGGAAAACTAGATGAACCGAAGACAATTCACTAGGGAGTTTCAAATCATAGGCGATCGTACCAACTCTTTGCAAGATTTCATAGGGACCCACATAACGAGGAGTCAACTTCCCTTTCTTGCCAAACCTAACCATCCCTTTCATTTGTGAAATTTTCAAATACACTTTATCACCTTCTTCAAACTCGAAATCCCTTCTCCTATCATTGGAATATGAATTTTGCCGTCTATAGGCCATTAGCAACTAGTTCCTTATTATATGAACTCTATCTAAAGTCTTATAAACCAAATAAAGGCCATGAAGCGAAGGCTCACCCACTCCAGACCATCCAATAAGAGACCTACATCTCCTACCATAAAAGGCGTCATAAGGAGCTATGGAAATGGATGAATGAAAACTATTATTATATGCAAACTCCACCAAAGGAAAATTCTTATCCCAACTAAACATATAGAAATATCTATGTCTATTACAATATCTTTGACAAAAAAAACATATTTATGTCCTCGAATCAATGGAGAAGATACCCCAACTTTGTTTAATAAATACTAATGTACAAGCTTCACTTCAAATGACTCCTCTCAAATGCCACCTACATCTTTAGAAATAAGAAAAAAAAAATGAAATTAGTATATTAGAATGCACTAAGTATGGTGACATGCAATAAAATCAATCTAATAGGACATTTGTATACAACATGCTTTTTTGGAACAAAGCTTCATAGGACAAGTGTGAAAGTGACATACAAGTCAACACACATATATAAGTCACATCCCACAATATAACATCAAGATTACTTCAAAACAGATAAACATGAGACCTTCCTACCAAAGGTTATTCTACGACTCACTTGATTGAGTGATGAAGCGACCGCCCATACAACCCCTTCACACACACAAAATTTATCCTTAAGACTACCTAAAATAAGATTATTCGTGTTTCATAAATTTAACGCCCTACCTAGAATTAATCCAAGACTCACCTACGTAAGACATAAAGAGACCACCCATACACACTCTGAAGGCCTACCTAAGCAATCCTTAAAGCTACTCTAAATAAGTAACTTATCATTAAAATGCATTAAACTTAAGTCACTAAGTTCATTAAACCATTTATGAGACATTCAACAATTATAGACTTTCACATAATGGTCTTGGAGAAGATCTAGGGAACCTACATACGAACATTTTCTAATCTTACTCAGGCTATGTCTAGATAACGTGCCTTCCACTATCTACACTTTGTAGAACTTCTCCAACACTAACATGTATCCCACATGAATAGAATAGGCAATGGATGACATAGATCATAGTAGCTAGGCATGGAATCTTGAGTCTACCCTACTGCGATGGAGAGTGTTTTACTTGCTAAGAGTAGAAATAGGACACATCCCATGTAGGCGCATGGTTAAGGAGGATAAAGGTTTTATTTGAACTCTATTGTCATTTTAAGTAGAGTCACTCCCCAAGCATACTCTCTCAGTGCTAGCCTTTGTTCTCATAGAAAAATTCAATCAAGGGAATATGAGTAGTCACAACCAAATCATAATACACCTTACTAAAGGGGTTCCAATAGGGTTTCCACACAATGGTTACCAGGATAACTTCAAGAGTTTCTTAAGGATGGTTTCATGATGTTCCATCCAACCAGTTCTAAGTCCAACAGTCCCACAAGAAGAATACTGTTACGGATTTAAACTTCAAGGATATCATAACCTCTTATATAGTTTGAAGGTTCCACATAAATGACTTATCTTAACTATATTTAAGGTCACATTTCAATCATACATACACATACATGATCATCAAATACAATACCAAAAAGTCTCTTACCCCTTGCCATGATCATCAATTCAATACAAAAATCATAATATTCAATGAATCTAAATCAATTCAATATATATTTATTTATATATGAAAGCCTATACATCATTCAAGTACAATTCTAACATCATTCGATAGCCTAATGAAAACTAAACTACAATTCGTAAGCATTAGGACATAATCAATTTACCCATAAAGTACTCAAAAACTATAATTAATTAAATTACATGGCTTAATAGAGTTTTAAAGTTAAAATAATATAATTAACAACAATTTAATAAATATTCAATGATTCAAAACCATGAATGCACGAACCCACAGATAAATTAAAAAATTGGATAAGTTCTTGTTTTTAATACATTAGAAATCTCTTTTGAAATTTTGCTCCTTGACGAAAAGAGTTACAAGGATGAAGAACCATATCTTAAATGATTTTAACCCCAAAAAAATTATATAATTTGTCTATAAATCAACCTTCAAGCTTCAATCTTCTTTCAAGCTACAATGGAGTTCTAGAGATCTCTTTAGAGGTTTTTGGGTTTTGATTTTAGAATAATGAGTTCATAGGTGTTTAGTACTTATAAACGCTCTTAAAATACCTATAATAGACTTATTAAACCTTCCAATATATTATTTGGATGTTAGGTGAATTTACCAATTGCATTTAACAGTGAACTGTGTAGAAGAGAGTCGCCATCGACGCCTGCCCATCGAAGGCATTATCCTTTCTAGTCGTCGTTTGGCTCAGAGTCTGGAATTTGGGATCTTAATATTCCTAGTATAAGTATTGACCCACACCTTCTATCTACGGGGCGTCGACCAGCCTACTTTTCGGCGATTGCTTCAGCCGTTTGGGCTGGTCTAGACAGTCTTAGCATCCATGATGGGTCATTGCTCAAGGAAACTTGATTGGTACTTGGGGACTTTTTCCTAGACTGTTAAAACGTGAATATGATCATATATGAGTTTAGGACCTCCCACAAAAATTTCATCAAAAATGAACACATAAAACTCAACGAAACACGCTTAGATATACAAGGTCACTTCAAGGCAAATCTTTTGAACATCATGTACATTCTTGGACCTTTGACTTCCAAACCTCATGAAACTTGACACACTACCTATAAACAATATTGTTGCTCATATAAGTACCCAATCGGCACCCTCTCCATCTACTGACAGGTGCAGGGCCATCCACCTCTTGGTGGTCTCTCTCAGTGCTGGCTCGCGCAAGAACTGCCTATCCTTTACTATCTGCCAGCGGTAGTCAAACTCGGTAGTGATGGGGGTCCGAGTAGCATCTGCACTCTCGCCGTATAGGAACCGGCGGATGGCTGGTAGGGAAATGTCAACCTGCATGCCCCGGACTCGCCTGTTTAGCGGGAGCAGCCCGCCTATCGATCTGTGATCGGAGAGTCTCTACGTAGGATGCATAGAACTCTCGGACCATTTCCTCGCTGTATAGTCCCAACGGACGTACTGTCCACTCTAAGTCATGACTGTTGAAGAGGTTGTGGATCTCCGGCATCATTGGGAGACTCCTTGTAAGTACCCGCCACTCCAAGGTGAGTGTTCGAGTCATTACTCCTTTATCAGTCAGGAACTTGGCGCCAGGGTAAACTTGAAAATGGCCGTCGACACACCACCGGTTTGGCTGGTCAGAGGCAGGGGTGGGGACATGAGCTGGTGCACCGGTGTGGCGGGTGCGGGAACCTCAGCAGAGCCAGAAGCTTCCTCGGACTATGATACTCCTAAGGAGCCAGACGCTCCATCCTCATTTGTGGCTGACCTAGAGGGTGTGCCGGTCAGTGTGCGCTCCTCATCAGACTTGGAGGCAGTGACTGCGCCGGACGCCACCGTCTTGGGTGTGGCTCCGGGAGCACGTGCAGCACGAGATGGTGTGGAAGTGCTTGGGGGCACATACTCAGGTTCCGGCTCATCATCAGAGCCGATGATCAAGCGTGCAGACGGGGCAAAAGACTTTGATCACCCGCGTGCGTAGGTTCGGTCTTGCTTGGGTGCCATACTAGATAGAACCTGCAAAGGATCACTATTAGTACGAGTAATGGCAAACAAGACAAGCGAAGCCATACGAAATAAAACAGTGAATATAATATGTAATTGCTGTATAAATAGTGACACACGACGGGACTGGTGACGGCTCGTCGTGACTAAGACGGACCGTCGTGAGGTCCGTCGTGTTGTACTTGGACTCTGTATAATTAAAGAACCTTAAAGAGAGTCTCTGACTAGCATGACGGTGTGTGCTGGATGAACCGTCACAGTTACGACGGTTCGTTGTAGATGTCCGTCGTAGGACACTTGGGAAAAAATATGGAGAAGCTTAGGAGAGGGGTCTCTGACCGTTATAACGGTCATGCAGGACGGACCGTCGTGAGTACGACGGTCATGCAGGACGGACCGTCGTGAGTATGACGGTCCGTCACATGTGTCCGTTGAAGGACACTTGGAAAAAAAAAGAGACCCTTAGAAACAGGGTCCCTGACAACCAGAACGGTTGTGCAGGACGGATCGTCATGATGACAACGGTCCGTCACATGTGTCCGTTGGGAAACACTTGGGATAAAAATGAGAGACCCTTAGAAACAGGGTCTCTGACAACCGGAACGGTTGTGCAGGACAGACCGTCGTGAAGACGACGGTCCGTCACATGTGTCCGTTTGGATAGGGGTGCTAGGGCTTGTGCAACGGACCCTACGACTGTCCGTCGTGGCTACGATGGTCCTTCATCGGGGTCTCGTTCTGAATGACAGTGACATAACTCAAGGTACCCTAAGCAACCCCGATGAATTCACATCAATCTTGTAGTGTTTTGGACCTACATGTGTCTAACCCAACTACCTAGGAAACTAGCAATGCAAAAGCACCTATGTCTATGGTGGTAAACATGGTAATTTCGAATATTTGTAACCTAGGTCAGGCAGAATCGTATAAAGGAAACAAAATACTATGAGGAACTAAGCCTAATACTAACTAGTAACAAAAATGCAAGATAAATGAGTATAAATTAGAGACACATACCGTAGAAATGGAGAAAAACAGATGCAAAAGTACTCGGTGGCAAGGTAGACACTCCCAGCAGTAGTTTCCACTAGTAGATAACACTTTAGGGCTTTGGAGAATTTTGAGAGGGCAATGATCGGTGGGAGGGAATGGGGAAGTTTAAGAGAGAGTAATGGGAGAAATAAGAAAGTAATGGGGTGAAATATGGAGGGGTGGGGAGTTTAAACGGTCTGATTTTGGAAAAGGGTCAAGCTGGGTTGGGTCGGGTATACCTCATTAATCATGCGATGGTTCCCCGACGACGGTCCGTCGCTGTTGTGACGACCCGTCGTTTGTTCCTTCGTGTGTGCCCTAGTTTCAAAACAACAGAAAAACGTACCTGGTACGACGGATGCTTACGACGGTCCGTCGCAGGTGCAACGGTCTGTCGATGTGTCCATCAGTGACTGCTGCAGAGTAATTTTCTGTAGAATTTCCTGGTGATGTACCTGCAAATTTAAAACCTATTAATAGAAAAATGCTACCATTACTAAAAAGACGATAAGTATTGGGTTGCCTCCCAACAAGCGCCTAATTTAATGTCGCGGCACAACTGGGGACACTCTATTACTCAGACTACATCAAGATGGTATGCCTCTATAGCTTCATTTGCCGATTCTGCATGCCCGAAATAGATTTTTATGCGCTGTCCATTAACCTTGAACCACACACCCTCCTTAGTTTCCAACTCAACTGCTCCATGAGAGAATAGTTGGGTAACCAAGTAAGGACAAGTCCATTTGGACATGAGCTTGCTCGGAAACAAGCGCAACCTTGAATTGAATAAAAGCACCGAATCCCCGACAATAAATTCTCGCTTTTCAATTTTGTTGTCATGGTACTTCCTCATCTTTTATTTGTATAGTACTGACCTCTCATAGGCTTTTAGGTGAAATTCATCGAGTTCATTCAACCCATTTAACCGTTGCTCTGCAGCTTTGCTCCAATCCATTTTAACTTCTTCATAGCTTACATGGCTTTATGCTCTAACTCGACCGGAAGATGACAAGCTTTCCCATATACAAGTTGCTATGGAGACATACCTATGGGAGTCTTATATGCTGTCCGGTAGGCCTAAAGAGCATCATCAAGCCTCCTTGACCAATCTGTTCTACTAGCATTCACAGTTTTTGACAATATCTGTTTTATTTCCCGATTCGACACTTCAACTTGCCCACTAGTTTGAGGATGGTAAGGAGTGGCCACATTATGGCGAACCCCGTATTTATCCAATAACCCCTTGAACAATTTGTTGCAGAAGTGGGAGCCCCCATCACTGATAATGGCCCTTGGGGTGCCAAAAGGAAGGAATATGTTCTTTTTCAAGAGTGCAGTGACACTCTTCCCTTCATTGTTTGCGAGGGCTATGGCTTGGACCCATTTAGATACATAATCGAATGCTACTAGAATGTACTTCATTCCATGAGAACTCACGAAAGGGCCCATAATGTCAATACCCCAAACATCAAATAACTCAATCACAAGAATGGGGTTTAGAGGAAGCTGTTTCTTTCTTGAAATACCACCATCTCGTTGACATTTGTCACATGCTTTATCAAACCCATGAGCATCTTGATGAAGAGTTGGCCAATAGTGACCACATTGTAATATCTTATGAGCGGTTTGGATACCACTGTGATGTCTGCCAACGGGTGAAGAATGACATGCCTCCAATAAACTCAACATTTCACATTCTGGCACACAACGCCGAATAAGACCGTCGGCACAACTCCTATACAAGTATGGTTCATCCCAAAAGAACTTCTTCACATCGTACATGAATTTTTTTCGTTGATGAAAGGACAAGTCTGATGGAACATTATCACTAGCCAGATAGTTCGAAAAATCTGCGAACCATGGAATCAAGTCTTGTGAAGCAGCCAATACATGTTCATCGGGGAAAGTATCATCAATGTCAGTATTATCCCCTAACTGTCTCATAGATTCATCCTCTAGACGAGACAAGTGATCAGCAACATGATTTTCAGTTCCTTATCTATCCAGCACTTCAAAGTAAAATTCTTGCAGCAGTAATACCCAACGAATCAGCCTAGGTTTCACATCCTTATTCGCCATGAATTATCTCAATGTTGAATGGTCAGTATGCACTATAACTCTAGTACCTAGCAAATAGGAGCAAAATTTCTCAAAAGCAAAGACTACTGCAAGGAGTTCTTGCTCAGTCACTGTGTAGTTCTTCTGAGCTTCATTTAGGGCTTTACTAGCATAGTAAATGGGGTGAAGGATTTTGTTTCTTCTCTTTCCCAATACTACACAAAGAGCCACCCTACTAGCATCGCACATTACCTCAAATGGACTATTCCAATCCGGAGAAATAATGATAGGCGCAGACACTAACTTTTCTTTTAGCTCACCACTCTGCCTCATAGGCCTACAAATGTTGAAGGTCGCTTCTTCATTGTTCAACCAAAATTTCATCTGCCCCTTTTCCATATAAACTAAGGCTCTACCCGTAGCAAGGAATGGCGTCATAAGAATAATAGGCACTTCAAAGTCGACTTCACAATAACAAATAACAAAATCTACCGGAAATATGAACTACTGTACTTTTACAACCACATCGTGGAGTAATATTATAGGCCTTTTCACTATTCGATTGTCTATCAGTAGCCGCATGATAGTGGGCTTTGGATCACCCAAACCCAAATTCTTGTAAATCGAGAGAGGCATGAGATTTATGCTTGCTCCCAGATCACATAATGCTATCGCAAAATGTAATGACCCGACTGTGCAAGGAATATTGAATGCACCCGGATCTTCTTTCTTCTGTACGAGAGATATTCTTATAATAGCACTACAATGCTGCATTCTATCATCACCCTCGAAAGTGACCGATCTTTTCTTTGTAACCAGATCATTCATAAACTTGGCATAACAGGGCATTTGTTCTAGTGATTCTACCAAAGGTACATTGATAGAATGGTGCTTCAACGTTGTTATAAAACACCGATATTTACCATCCTCGGTGTTTTTCACTAATATCTGAGGAAAGGGGGAGGGTGGTCTAGGCATGGTAATTACCTCTATAGGCACTTCAACATCTTTTCTATTGTTATATTCTACTTCACCACTACCCTCTATCACCTTATCAGTATCTTTTATCACATTTTTCTCCTTTAGATGTTATAAGTGGGTCAATGGTCTGCTTACCACCCCGAGTAGTGATTTCAATACAATGTCCGCTATTTTTCGGATATTGGACAGTGTTGCTAGGAAGAATGCCTGTTTGCCGTGTGTTTCAAGTCACAGATAATTGATCCATTTGACACTCAATCTGCTTGATCGATATTGCATGTGTATCGACTTTCTGCCTAATACCTGCTAAATCACTCCTTAACTTTTTAATGTGCTCATTATTACCATCAAACCTCCTCATGATTTTATGCAACATATCCTCAACTCAAGCCACACTATCTCCACAATCCTTAGAAGTAACTTCACGAATTTTTAGGAGGGACATAGGGCCCATTCTTATCATTTTTGTTACCATAGTTACCCTTATTGAAGTTTCTGTCGCGGTTATAGTTTCCATATCGTACATAATGACCCTCACGGTTATAGTTACCATAGATCCGACCTTGGTTTCCTTGACCTAGATGCCAATTCTCTTAATTTGTGCCTTGGGCACTCGGTCAAAAAAACCCCGTCTGCTTATTTACTGCATTCGAATCCTCCGCATTATAGCATTCATCATTTGTTGTTGGTGGCTTAGAAAAGTAGGTAACTGCATTTGTCTTTCTGCACCCCTAGTGATATGTCGTAATACCAACCCAAGCTTAGTTATCATCTGAGCCATCTCTTCACGAATCTCATCTGTTGCTGGGTTGTGAGTGGACTTTATTGCAAAGGTAATTCTCCCAGTATCTAAATTCCTACTCCAAGCTTTATTGTTCCAGGAGATTTTCTCTAACTTTTCGGCAATCTCAGCATAAGGACACTTACCATAGGAACCAGCCGCTATAGTATCCAACACCGCTTTATTATTATCATCCTGTCCCCGATAGAAGTATTCCTTCAGTGATTCATCCTCTATGCGGTGATAAGGAACACTTCTCAAAAATGAGGTGAATCTATCCCAAGAACTACTAACTGACTCTCCTGGTAGTGCCACAAAGTTGTTCACTCTATCTTTGTGGTTTAGTTTCTTTGATACCGGGTAGTAGCGTGCTAAGAAAACGTCCCTTAGTTGGTTCCGAGTGAAAATTGAGTTATAAGGGAGCTCAGTGAACCAAATATCAGCCTCTCCCATCAATGAGAGAGGAAACACTCTTAGATCTATTACATCTAATTCCAAGTCAGGCCTCCCTACACAGCTTTTACACACTTCCCTTACCTTAGCTATATGGGCATGTGGATCCTAGAAGGTATCTCTGAAACAAACCTCTGGCAGTGAGCATTTGAATCAGGCTACTAGTTAACACAAAGGTGTGGCCTGGTGGAAGAGGGGGCAAGACAAGTGGCCTATCGGGGTCTGCTATATTGTCATAGACACTGTAGTATTCTTTGAGACGTGGATCGGGATTTTGTCCCCTCTGTTGGTTTTAACCTGGAGCATTGGGTATTAACTGACCATGAACATACACCGGAGCTTGGATGTTCTTGTTTGGATCATCATCATTAATACCCATGTTTCGATTCATGTTGCATAGTGTACGCTCTAATTCGTGATTGTAGGGAAACAAGCTTACTATTCCTCTCTGTGTATTTGGCATACAAGGAAGATAGTTCTGCAAGAATAAAAACAAATAAGAAACAAAGTAAAATTAAGAAAATATCGACTAAATTATAGTAATAAATTTAAGTTAATCTAAAAGGTACTTTTCCCGGCAGCGGCGCCAAAATATGATACGCTCAAACTTACTTCATAAATAAGAATTAATCGGTCGTATCAACTAAAAAACGCAACTAATGAGGTTAGGATCGTTCCCACGAGGAAAATAATTCAGACTTAACTTCAATCTATTCTTGCTACTATTTAGGCAATTATTCCCTTGGAAAACAAAGACAATAAAAGGGTTTTTTTTATATCTAAATGAATGAAAATAATTAGCTAAATAAAAGTAGAAAATCAATAGATTCAAATGTTGGAGTTTAATCAATTGATAAAAGTAACTAGGGTTTAAGTGTTCACCACAAGTTCCTAACTTGAGAATTCTAACTATAACAATTCTTCCCTAGTATCTGCATGCAAAGTGATAAGTTATGTCGTTCTAAATCTTTGGTCCGCCATCTAGAAAATTTTACTCCTCACCTTGGTCCGGCTACGTGTGTTGCGATAGTTACCCTTACCTTTACCTCATATTAATCATTGTATTAGATATTTGACTAAGTTTTTACCTCGTACCAATCAATACTAGCCTATTAAATAGTATACAATAAATATATGTTGATAATTATTGTCCTATTATATACCTCCTTGGTCCGGAAACTATCATTAAGGCGAGTTCAAACATTGGTCATCCGTTAAAAAGATTTCTAAGAGAATGAATTATCAAAACATGCAAGACACTATTCAAGAATTGTTATTTTAGTTAGATTTTATCTTATTATTTACCCATGGTTCTCACAACCCTAGTTATGGAGTTTAGTTAGACATAGTCATAATCACAATATTCATATAAATCATATAAGAATTTATGCACTTACTTCAATGAGAAAAAATAAAATCTAGAAATTTACTTGATTTATTGACAAACTCACCAACAATAAACTCCAGAGAAAAGTCTAACAATCTAAAGTGTAATAATCTAAATAATCTCTTCACGAAGTATCTAACATAAAAGTGTTTAATAACCAAGAGTCTAACTCTAAAAATGAGGTTTTTCAAACTATTTATAAAAAAACAAAAACCTAATCAAAGAAGGACTCTATTTGCTGAAAATCTATCAAAATGCGGCTAGGTGGACGGACCTCGCGACGGGTCGTTGTGTTCACGACGGGACGTCATGGAATCCGTCGTCCCATACTTTGTAAATTCTTCTACTGCTCTATTCATTACCCTCGATGGCAGGTATGACGGATCATCACAGGCACAACGATGCGTCGAGGGTCTCCGTTTCAGAAAACTTAAATTCTTGGAATTTGGGTACTAAGACTACTTCTCTAATAATCACGATGAACCAGCAGGACGAACCGTCATGGCTGCGACGGTCCGTCATTTACTTCGTAACCCCAAACTTGGTAAGACATCCTTATCTTCCTTCAGTAGCTTGATTACGCTGCCACCTACAGACCATCACAGGCACGACGAACCGTTACAAGCTCCGTAGGTGGTATCTTTCTGTATTTCTTTCTCAAAAACATCTGTGTTCATCTTTAGAAAGATTTCGTGCAAATAAAGAGAAACTTACATAAAAATCAATATAACAAGGCTTTTGGATACACACTTAACTTAAGTAAAAAATATTAAAAATACTGTGTAACCACGGTATATCAGCGTGAAATCATTTCTAAGGAAATCATAAGAGCTATACTTATAATTATTGAGTGGAAGACCTAATGGACCCATTCTTGGTAGGGGAATTATGATTTGTTCAGACTAACGTATGTTACCTTTTCATATGCCTCTTTCTAAATGATCTAAGTTTATGAGAACAAGGCTATGCATTGAATGAATATGCTTGTGGTAGTGACTCTATTTAAGATGAGGCTACAAAAGAAAATATGACACGAGCATACTTTGAAGATTGTAAAATGAGGGTCCCCTAGATCCTCCAAGCACATTCTGTGAAGTCCTATAAATGCTTAATTATATCTTAAATGGCCTAATAAATGATGTTTACTTATGTAATGCATGTTTAATACAAGGATTCTTATATAAAGTAGCTTTGAGGATTACTAAGGTAGGCTTTAAAAGGGTGTATCAACGGTCTCTTCATTTCTTACTCAAGTGTGTCTTAGAGTAACCTAGGGTAGAGTGTCTAAGTGATGAAAATGGAATACTATTATTTTAGGTAGTCTTAAGGATTACCTAGGTATCCCTGAAGAGGGTGTATGGGCTGTCTCTTCTTGTCTTACTT
Organism: Solanum neorickii; assembly: GCA_027704865.1. Classification (NCBI taxonomy): domain Eukaryota; kingdom Viridiplantae; phylum Streptophyta; class Magnoliopsida; order Solanales; family Solanaceae; genus Solanum; species Solanum neorickii. The sequence goes on from JAKWJC010000369.1 coordinate 31,531,590, forward strand.
AAGAAAGTCTTAGGATGGCCTTTGATAGGAAGTCTATATGCTTATTTGGTTTCCAAGTGATGATAGTCTTATATTGTGGATTACATAAAATATGTTTTAGATGTAAAGATTTACTTGAAAGTTGTTCTTCTACTTGTTTTATGAGGTTTTCTTTAGAAGATCATACAAAACATATTATAAAGTAAATGTCTGATTTAACATGATATATTCCATTTCACTATACTAAGTGCATTCAATATAGTAATTCCATATGTTGTTTCATTTCTTAATGTGTACGTGGTAAGTGAGTATTATCTTGGAAGTGAAGCTTGGGAATAACATTCTCTAAAGCAATCTTTGTATGTCCTCGTATGATTCCAGGACATAGCTATGTTTAGCTTTCCTTTCCAAAAGACATTGTATTAGACTTTGTTATTTTTTATTTTATCGAGGTATGTGTTGTGACCCAAAGATTTTAATGAATCTTAGATAGATATCACGAGACTTAGTATTCTTATGTTTCTACGAATGAGATTTGAACTATTGTTGTGAAAAATATAATTCTGCCCTCATTTCGTATATATATGCGATGACTGATGTCAAAGAGCTTGTATAAGACCTACATGAGGTCGAGTACGCCATGTGGATACTTAAGGATTCACTTAATTTTAAGGTTTAGTTTGGGTTGTGACAGAGTAGCTTACTCTAAATCAATAAAAAATCTATATTTCCATCCGGAGGCATAGCAGTCAAATAATTATGAAACACTTCTCTAATTTCTGACACCATGGGAATGGACCCAATAGATGAAGTCTCAACTTCAGCATCACTACTATGTACAAAATAAGTCAAGCAACCCTACTTTACTAGTTTACTAGCCCAAATGGAATATATAATCTTAGCTTTCCTAGTCTTGTACACCCCTTTCTACTTTAATTTTTCCCTTTGCGAAATTTCTAGAGTTATGTACGCAGTAATACAACGAAGAAAAACATAATAGGGGGACAACTAAGTCATCCCTAAAATCATGTTAAAGTTAATCATATAAAATATCAACAAATCATCCCAAGTAAAAAATCCCATAAAGAAATTGGACAAATACAATAGAAATGAGTAGCTACGAATGACTCTCCAAGAAAATTAGAAACATGGATAGGGGTACCAAGTGTATAACCAATCATATCAAATTTTGAGGAAAATCTCATGGTACATATGAATAAATATAAACAGGATCAAATAATATATTATCCATCCGGTCAAAAAGAAGAATAGTACCTGTAATCACAGCGACAAACACCTTTTCTTGATTCTTTCCCGGAAAAGCATAACATTGAGCCCTATTATATTAACGAGCCACTTCCTCGCCTAGTTTCTTGTTGCCCCTACCTCCATTACCATTTCCTCTACTTCCAAAGCCTCACATTTTACTTTTCTTCCAACCATGTGGGCATCCTCTACCATTATAACCATTTTCTGCGGGTACCACTAATCTAAAAGGTTGTAGATCAAAATTAAGTACACGCAAATGGGACAATCTTTACTCATACGACCAGGTTCTCCACAATTATAGTAACTAAGATCAAAGGATGGTATGCTACTCATCTAAAGCGGGACTCCCTGGATATGATGAAAAATATGAGATGAAGTTCTTGACTAATACCTGTAGATGGGGCATGGCAGTCTGAATCGGCTTTGCTGCCTGTGTTGGCCTTCCTGAACCTCTTCAATAAGAACCTTGAAATTTTCTTGAAATTTTGCCCGTTTTTTCCATAGCCTTAGCTTGACCGTGTCACCTCACCCCCTCAACTTTCTTAAGATAATATGTTCCATCATTAAAACTCCTTTCTTTACAAATCATATGAACAAATAATACTTGAAACTTAAAATTCAATCCCCTAAAAAATAACTGGTTCCTTTCTTTCTTTGTAGTCACCAATTGTGTAGCATATCTAGAAAAAGCATGGAACATGACCTTATAAACAGCCACATACATACTAACTTTTTCCAAAGCCATAAGTTCATCATAAGCAACCACAAACATACCACCTTGTTCCAAAGCCATAAATTCATCTTTTTTACAACCCATCAAAGTTTTAGGCGCATATTTTTCTATAAATAGAGCATGAAATTGGGTCCATGTAAGTAAAGGTAAAGTAGAAGATTTTCACTCCCTAAAAGCTCTTACCACTGCTTGGCCTAACCTTGAAGTTTGAAAGACACAAATTAAACCCCATGCTGATGAACAATACCAAATTTATGAAGCCTCTTATAAGCGTCTTCATCCTCAAAACCAAGAAACACTGTAGTCTTAAGGTTCAATAATATAGTAAACATGTCATGCTCGGTTCCAACCTTAAAAGAATACAACAAAGGACAAAAAACCTTAGTACCTACAATTCCTCCCACCTTGGGAGTAGTATAGAATTACGGGGATTAGCAAGAGATTAAGTTTCTTGAGCAAGGGCAATAACTCCAGGACAACTCAATCCCTTCAACAATAACCTAATCCGCTAAAAAAACACTTTATTGATGGGAGGAACAATAGTAGTCTCTGATGGCACCATTACCTCTTTTTTAACTACCTCAACATCCCCAAACTAAATATCCTCTTCAATATCCTAATTATGTACGGTAAGAGCCTCATTTTAGGGAACATTTTCAATCGGCACCTTGTGGGTCTGGACCCTATATTTTTTTTCAATTTCAAGAATCAATCAACGGAAAAATCCATAGCCCAGGTGACTCACAGCCTCCATCTCGCCCAAATAAATGAAATGGGATGAATCAAATCAATAAGCTTTTTGATTGATTCATTCACAACAGACACTACTCTTTTATGACTCCTACCCCTGCCTCGCCGCAACATCTTATTGTAGGTTCCTCACTTGGAGCATTGATGAGATCTACGATCCTGCGTTGCTGTATCTAGAGTAAACCATACGCGGACAGAAGAGTGAAGGAAGTTATGTAGCAATTTGTATCGACTAATACCAATTGTAATGCAGATATAGCACGAAAGGACACAAGGGAAATAGAGAGATTTCTTATGTCTTATAGCCTATCGTAAAAAAAAGAAAAAACGTCCTGGTACAATTCTGTGAGACTCTACTAGATTCCTTTGGTATATTGAGATCAATGAACCTAGGCTTCCATATACACTTTGTCAAGACCCCGACTGTCGTGATCACTACAAACACTAACCCTCCAATAGAAGAACCACTAATGCAACCCAAACAAGAACATAATTTAAAAACTAAAGCATTTAAGCATACGAAACAAGTTAAATACTAAGGAAAGAAATATAATTCCCATAAATTCTAACAAAAGTTCTAACACTAACAACTAACATTGCAGAAGTAATGCCTAAAACGTAAAAATCAATGTACCAAAACATTTAAAGTTCAAAAAGTCTAAAAAAGAAAATATGAAACCCCAATCTAATTAAATAATCAACTAAGTAAGACAAATGTCGAAGTCCAAAAATGGTTGACATAGACGAAAGAGAATTTAACGGATCATCGGAAGAATTGGCTCACCCATAAATTTGAAGCAATGATCCCTGATCTTCTAAGCGAGGTCTGCCAATATCCGCTTGAAAATGCCCTATACTCAATAAAAATAAGAGCAAGTGCAGAATCAGTACACAACCACAGTGTACTGATAGGATCACACGACTATCCCAGTATGTACAACATAAGGAAGCCAACAACATTATAATATCATGCATAAATATCAATTTATACAACATTATCAATAATTTTGAACAATGATAAGCTTCCCAATTATCAATATACACAATTATGTGAAGTAGGTTGTCCTATTATTGAATCCAAACCCAAACTGTTAGAATACTTGAACATGGTACCCGATCTTATAGTTATGATGGAACGTGACAATCCAATCCCATTTTATGCGAGAACGTTGCAATACAATCCAAGTTAGTTATATTGGAATGTGGCAATACGATCCATTAACACACCATAATCACTAACATAAGTATACTTGTAACGACCCAAGACCACACCCTAGAAGATAGGGCCAATCACGAATTGTGGCACGACGTACTTGACCTCTCGGAGGTCTTGTACAAGTCTTTCATATTATTCATCGCATATACAAGCATTAAAAGTAGTGCAAAATTAAAATTTTTAACACGAATATATTAAAACATCTTTTCATATTAAAATCGTAGAAACACTAAGTCTCAACATATGCCATTTTTAGACTAAAGAACACTTGGGAAACAACCCACACGATATGAATATTTAAATACTTATTCTACTACAATACTTTGAAATAAAATATATATAGGACCTCAAGTCAAGTAAGGACATACTTCAACTTTTCTTGAACAATTACTGAAATCAAATCTTTCCTTCACGATCCTTCTCACCTTCCATGTACACCTTTAGATATAACAAAATGTATGGAATCAATACCAACACTTGTACTAAGTATGACATAATGCATAAAATCATGAAAACGAACATTTATTAAAAACATTCTCTTTTTGATTTAAAACATCATATAATAAGCATAACAACAACAGTTAACAACTTAGAAACACATAATATAACACTTAAAAAATTTATGACATTATAAGGAAAATTTTACCGTGAACTAGTTCACTGTTACTGTGAATTCGTTCACTGTTACAGTGAAGTTCCATAACTTCACCTTGGACACTTTCTAGCATGTCATTATCGCAGTGAAAGCTATCCTAAGACTTACTTATGTAAGACAAAGAGATACATCACATACACCCTCTCTAGGCACACCTAAATGATCCTTAGGACCACCTATAACGAGGTAGACACACTTACAATACACCAAGCACATAAACATGAGATCCACGTACCAAAGGTGATTCTAAGGTTCACTTGAATGAGTTGTGAAGTGACAAACCATAGAATCCCTTCACACACACTTAAGAGATCTTATAGATTACCTAGTATAAGGTCATTCTCACTTTATACAACTACATACATATAATATGACATTCTCCCTTCCCAATGTTATCAAAAGACTTACTTGAGTAAATCATGAAGATAATATACATGCTTGACCGCTACAATATTACCTAAATAATCCTTAAGACTACCTACATTTGGATAATGTCTACTTAGTAAACAAACTTTCCTAACTAGAGTCATTCTTAAGACTTATCTAGGTAACATACGAAGTTACCATTCTTATGCCCCCTTCAGACCTTAACTAGACAACCCTTACCTACTCTAGATAATAAATTATCCATTTAACATGCTTCCTAACTTAAGTTTGTACATTCATTAGTTCATTTAAGAGACATTCATCACATAAAGGACATTCAAGTAATGTCTTGGAGAAGACCTAGGGATTGCCACTAACATCTTCAAAGCGTATTGTGCAATGTCTAGATAGCATCCCGTACCATCACCTAAACTTCATAGAACTTCTCTAATACTAGTAGGTATCACCTATTATGAGAATAGGCAATAGTAAACATAGACCATGGTAGCAAAGCATGAATACGGAGTTGTAACCTACTTTTATGGAGGGTGTTCTACTTGCCAATGGTAGAACTTGGACACGTCTCATGTAGGCACATGGGTAAAGAATATAAAGGATTTTTTTTTGCACTCTACCCTCATACTTTAACTAGAGCTACATCTCTTGCCATACTAACTTGGTATTACCCTTTGTTCTCATAGAGTAGTTGACATTAAAGGATCACATGAAGAGGTTCCATATCTAGTTCATACCCCAATCACATTCAACCTACCAAAGAGGTCCCCTATGGAAGCCTTACAATGGCAACGAAGATTGCTTAATGACTTTCTTAAGGATGATATGATGTTATTCAAGCCAACCAACCTTAAGTCCATCATTCATGCATGAATGATACCATTACGACTTTCGACTTTAAGGTTCATAACCTTACCACTAGCCTCAAAGATTGACATAAATGACCTTCTTAGAATTATTCAAGGTAACATGTAATTCAGACATATAATACTAATAGGCTTTATTATCCTAAGTCAAGACATCTCACATTCACATTCATACATGTATCAAGTAAGGGACACAAGGCTACCACAGAAGACACACAAATACCTTTACTTTACCACATATAACATATCATTCTAGAAGCACATAGGAATAACCATTATCATCTATAAATCATACTATACACTACTATAATATCATCAATATATCCATCATAGAATCATATAGTCAAGTAGGAATAACCATGCATCAACTCTAAGACTACATGTATAAGGACATAGTAAAAGTATAACATGATCGCCTAACAACATCAATAAAAGAACACATACTTTCACATTACTCACATGTAGATAGATATGATAATAATTCACACAATAAACTACATAAATCATCACAATTCATCAAGTAGTTTGCCTACAAGGCCATGATAACCATAATACATAAAGTAACGCCGACGAGGCCACATCATTCACAGTTATAACACATAGCACCGCCACAATAAGTGTACCATACAAATAACAACATAAATCAAGAGGTAAATTACATAAAATGAAGAGAATAGATCAGCGTACCAGCTAACCATTCTAACCACTTAAGTCCATAGCTAAATCATCGAATACAATACCAAAAATCCCTTATCCATGGCCATGAACATCAATTCAATACAAAAACTATAATACTCAATGAATATAGGTCAATTCAGTACATATTTATCAATATAAGACAACCTATACATCAATTGAAAACAATTCTTAGATCATTCAATAGCCCATAGAAAACTACACTAGAATTCATAAGCATTAAGTCAATATCCATAAACCCGTAAAGTAGTAAAAAACTAGGTTTCATGAATTACATGGGTTCATAGATTAATTATATTATTCTATCAATATATAATGTTTTAAAACCTTCAATGCAAGAACCCATTGATAGATTATAAAATTGGACAAGTTCATCTTTAGAAACCTTTAGAGATCTCTTTCAATTTTGGGCTCTTTGATGAATAGAGTTTCAAGGATAAAAACTCATACCTCAATGATGTTAATAAACTAAATTAATTAACAATCACCAATGAAATCTCCAATCCAACCTCTTCCTTAAGATTTGGCTTAAATGGAATTCTATAGAATTTCAAAGATTTTTTGGGGTTTTTATTTGGAAGAATGAATTTATCTAGGTATTTAGGACTTATAAACTACCTTAAAATACCTAAAATACCCCTAGGTAACCGCCCAAACTCTTATTTGGACGTTGGGTGAATTTACCAATTCACGCTTGCAACTTACAGTGAAGCTTCTCAAGAACAGCCCCATCAACGACTTGGCCATAGATGGACTGTTTGTCAACAAACGGACTGTCCGATTCGGCCATTAGTTTTAACTGAGCCTTTAAAATAGGATCTTAATATCCCTAGTCTAAGTACCGATCGACTCCCTCCTCCTACGGGGCAATGACCAGGCCACTGGCCGCCGTTTTCCATCCGTAGGTGGGACTGCCTTGGGCAATTTTGGCCACCAACATGGAACCTTCCTCAAGGACCCTTAGATGGTCCTTGGGCATGTTTTCCCGGGTTTTTCCAACCAAAATATGTTTGTATACGAGTTTAGTACCTCCCATATCAATATTATCCAAAATGAACATGTCAAAGTCGACAAAATATGCTGAGACACAAGATCATTTCAAGGCAAACCATTAGAATATCATGGATGTTCTTGGACGTTTGACCTCCAAACTTCACAAAACTTGATAAAATGCCTATAAAAACTATAATAAGTCATATATTGACCTCATTAACTCATTAAACACACAATTAGGCACATAAACACATATGAGGTACCTAGGTGACTTAGTCATCGAACGCCTTAGTCGTCCCTTTATGTTTGAGTTCCAGTGTATCTAAATATTTATACACTTCCTCAATAACACATTATATAAAAATTTAGGTACTTTTACCCTCGTTAAAACCATGTTAGTCTCTCTCTTCACCTAAGTCATTTTTGAGGTATTACATACCACATCTGTTACCCTCAATTTTAATACAAAATATCGTTGGTTGATTTGAACTCCTTGCATGTCTATCCTCACATATTTGTATAATTCACTACACTAACATGATTACAACTATAATTTACTAATTTAATTCCTTTGGTCTTCTTAAAAGGTAATTGCAAATAATGAGCGACGGTGGATAATATCAAAGTATGGGTAGTTTAACTTGTAAGACCCCGAAAAAAATGAGATAAGGTTTCTATAGCCTAAAATGTTTTTATTAATGTTATAATGTCATAAATATGCTTAAAATATAGTATATAGGAAGTATCTAAAATATTAGAGGTATTGAAAGTCAAACGTTAAGGGACGACAAAGACATTCAACGACTAAGTCACCAAGATGCCTAATATGTGGTCCTATGTGTTTATGGGTTCTAAATGATGTTATAAGGTATAAAAATTTCTAATTATATGGTTTAGAGTTAGGTTAAAAAGTTTGAAGTGATTTGGAAGTCGAACATCAAGGGACGACCAAGACTTTCGACGACTAGTCTCTTATCTGTCTCTTTTGTCTATGCATGATTTAATTTGTATGAATTGAGTATAATAAGTCTAAAAATGATTAAAAATAATAATTAATGTTTACATATTAATTTTCGTGAAGTTTTGAGGTTCAACGCCCAAGAACGTCCAAGGCGTTCGAAAGATAGCCCTTAAGACGTTCATCGTATGTCATGTTGGGGCCAAGGCTGTTTGGATGTATTATAGGTTTTTATTTTGGATTAAATTTATGTGGAAGGTATATAACTTGTTAAGGGTTATGATAACGTTAGAAAAGTCTGTGAACGACTTCTAAAGGGGCCCACAAGAGGCCCCTAAAGAAGGACCAAAATCTGCCTAAGACACTGCCTGGGCAGTGTCCATTGACGGACCCAACGACGGATCGTTTGTCAACCAACGGACCGTAGATCGGGTATCGTAGATGGGGAATGTACTTGGACAGAATGTACTTGGACAGGTGTCAAGCCAACAGTTGCCTCAGTAATCAATGACACAGGCCAGGCATGTCCCGTAAAGGCCTTGACGCCCCGTTACTACCATCGTCGCAACTGGCAGCCTGCTTTTGTTTCATTAAAAGGGTGAATGGGAAATTCACCCCACTTACTAACCTGACTATAATGTGTTTATTTAGCTATTTTTGGGTTTATATAAGTCATCAAAAACGTTATCAGCCCATTCTAGAATCCTCTTACTATATTGAAAACTTTCCCTCCAAAAATACTTTCTCTAGAAACCACCATTGTTTGTGAAGCTGACGAATAGATTGAATCTGGGTTTTACATGGATGAATCATAAAGTTTAAGAGGTTTTACACAAGATAAATGTATGGTGATCTTCATCTCTAGTAATCTTTTCATCTAGAGAGCCATTCTAAAAGATTTAAAAAGGAGAAAAATATGATCAAACACTTCCTTCATCAATCTTCAATTGGTTCTTTCCTAATCTGATTTCAAAGGAATAATATGATTGAATTTATGATTATCTACTGAATTAAAAGTTGTTTTCAATCCAATTGCATGCTGAACCCATGCTCTATCACCAAAACAATTTAGCCTTGCATGGCCTTACGATCTTGATTTGTTATCGATTGAATTATGATTCTATTATGTTGAAGTAATTGTATATTATGTTATTTACAAGAATTTATGTTGAATATATGATTATCAGTCCATCATGATAAATATATGAAGATTGAACATGAATAGCCTATGTTTATATGTGTTTTCTTGAAGTCGATTGTGGAATCGTTTGTGTAAGGTTATGATTATGAATGAACTGTTGTAGCTACTGTATTAGGGTGATATAATGGATGAATTTATGTAGTTATAAATCCTTAATGAACAATCGAAGAAAGGCATGCATGAATTAATCTAGATTCTTTTAGGCTATAAAGTAAAAAAGCTAGGTGTGATGAATGTTGACTTGTCGTTATATCAAGCATGATTTTATTCTTGATTTCCTACAAAATTAGCTACTGCCTAATGAGTATATTTTTTATAAAATACGATTTTTGATCAAATCCTTAGGGAGTTCATAGTATTGATAAAGTCTTCTATACTCTAGCAAATCGATAGTCCTAAATGCCTATATGGTAACCTTAATCTTGAGGGTATGTAATTATGATTTCAATATCATTAAATGCAGGTTTATCTACTGCCTTAGACTCATAATATGTATTAAATATGATCTAAATCAATGCAAGAGAAATTAGCTAATGATCTATGTTATTCTACTTTCCTAGTATGTTGATGTGTTGTATTATTTTATAGTATAATCCTGTAGCGCCTTGTACATGGTTTGTTATGTGTTTAAAGTAGATTAGATACTTCCATATATGTCAATTTTTGATGAAGGAGTGTTGATTAATTATGATCAAAGGGTGAAAAATTGGTAAGAATGCTTATTCCCTCTACTCTTCTACTTCTCTCTTTCTTTATAGTAATGTTAATGAAGCCTTGTATAGCATGGTGTGGTATGGTACACTTATGGTGGCACTTTTTACTTTTTGGTCCTTATATATGTGTTTACGATGGCCTTGAAGGCAAATTGATGAATATATGGTTTAGAGATTTAAATGATCACCTTATGTTGTAATTGTGCCTATCTTCCTATCTAGTTGTGATCTAGGTTGTGTGTCTATTGTATGAAAATGCGTATATTCATGTTAGGTGATTTTATAGGTGCTGCCATTTATTTGTTGAAATGGTTAGTATTCCCTGCCCATGTACCCCTTGCATGAACGTGTAAATAGCTAAGTTAGGAGCCTTGGCTATATTGTTTATATTGTGTTGCCTCCTATGCTATTATGCGTTGTGTGGCATGTTCTTGGAAGTATAACGTTGTCTAAGAGTGTGGATGCCTGAAGAAGTTATTTATAGTCATTATGTGATCATGTTGGTCAATGCACACACACTCTCACTTACATGCATATTACAAGTAGTATAGGTCATGGCGGCTAAATGAAAGGTTGTTCTCATATTCACTAATGTCTTCTACTATGCAGGTGAAGTATATGTATGTGAAGTATATTATGTATTCCTTACTTGAATGACTTGATAGGTGTACTAGTATAGGCAAGGGTATGGGACTTTCCCTATGCATTTCACATGTCTACCTTGATAGGATAGTTCTAGTTTTGGTTTTTATATGTATGAATATGTATGTATGAATTTGTGTGACTTAATGTGTTATGTCAAAGGTTTTCTCACATATATGTATACATACACAAACATGTATGAAGATCTAGTCAAGAGAGGGGTCGTGAATGGTGTATTCATATGTACCCTAAACTTGATGATGCTTTACATATGCTATTTCATGTGAATGGATTCTTTACATGATCTAGGTTGATGCACTTCCATCTATAATCAATGAGTTAAGCATATGAGTAGAAGACTGTCCTAAACCTATGATTGGTAAAGTAAAAATATAATAATGGTTTTCAATAAAGGGAACTTAGCTTAGTACCAAGTGAACTTCAATATGAATGTGTGTTCCTTTTCAATGTGAAATGGTAGGTCTACCATAAATCTCCTAAGGTGGAAAGCCTCATAGCCCAAGTGCATAGAGGGATGTTTCTAAGATATCATCCAAGTTCCATAACTATGTAGCCACCATAGGATACTAGCTAGTGGATTCAACCTAGAAAACTATGTCAAATTTTGTTCTACTTTGGTCGGTAGACCATCTTTATTGGTGTGGGGTTCTATGACACTAGATTCCATGTTTAGGATCACATGGTCTGTGTCGGTTAAGGATATAGGTTCCCTAAAGTAAAATGGACAATGGAATTTGAATGACTAGGACATGACTTAAGGAAGGTTACTTAGGATAGGTGTAAGTAATGTACCCATCTAGACATTGCACAAGTAGCTTTTTAGGATGTTCTAGGAAGGTATGCTAATGCATGTAACTATGTATCTGTTCTTTAGGCATGGCATTGTAGTATTTGTCATACTTGTTATGAAGATGTGAATTATACGAGTCTCTATGCATGATGTTCATCTTATTGACTGTATGATGAAGGTCTTGACTTAACTTTGTCTATGTGATATTATGCTTCTATGATGGTATGTGATTTTCTATGGTGTTTGGACTTTGATTGTGTTTCTATGAAGTATGAAAATGATATGTATGCTATTTATAAAGGTTTTATGATGATTTACTCAAAATGGCATTAAGTATGATTTCAAAGAAAATTCCCCTTTTCAAAGCATGTTTTTGCATGGTTGTCATACTTAGTAAATTCTTGTGCTAATCCCATTCTTCTCTACTTTTTACAAAAATGGTACGTTATGGATTTATAAAGTATGTCTTGAATGATGAATAGCTTGATAGGTGATTCCCAAGCTCAAGGAAAGGAATCTGTATATCCAAGGATGTCCTAATTCGTATTTATCACAAAGTCTATAAATATTATATAGTTTTGTATTATGTCTTATGGGTCGTGTCCCTAATGTACTCCAAATTTATTGAGTCTAAGATGTCAAAGAGACTTAGAGTCTATATATGTATTATGTCTTATATTTTATATGTAGATGAAGTAAATTTTCAAGCTTATGAGGTGCTATGAAAAGTTTTAAATTTTCCGCTAAAATTTTCAATGTCGATGCGATGAATGATAACTATGGGCTTGTATACGACCTCCGAGAGGTCAAGTATGCCATGTTACTTCTAAGGGTTGCTTCCCGGTTGTAAAAATATGGTATCCGAGCACTATGTTTTTAGAAGTGATTAGGGTTTAAGAAGTCTCATATTTCCACGTCTACTAGAGTCTTGTATCATTGATGGTGAGTCGCGACACATCAAATGGTACGAGAGGCAATAGTAAGATAAAGTTTCCCTTCTTCATCATTCCTAGGTCGTGCCATAGAACCTAACTCTATAAGATCTCTCTTTCATGTTTTCTTGTTCGGTGGTCTTTTAGCTGTGATTTCTTGGAAGAGATTGCTCTATGCCTGAGAGAGAAAAGGTGATTTGAAATGCTTATCTTTCTTTTGTGGTTTGAATGAGTATATGTGAAGGTGACACTTGTCTTTATGTGATGATCTCTATGTTTATAAACATGTAAATAGCCCATTGTTCTAAAAATATGGAGGAATGAATGCATGAAGGTTATAGATAAGTGAAGTATGGTGATAATTGTAGTTCTTGTAGGGTTACTTGATTTAGTAGGGTTATGGGTCATTACATGATCATTGAACATGTTAACTCTATGGGGATTAGGATTGGTTATCTTACGTTACTCTGTATGAAATATCTCTTATTGGATTATGTAATGCCAATTATTACAATAGATGAAATCTATGTGAAATAATTTATGTCATGATATTGGTAAAGCATGCTAGAAGTTATAGTGGTTAAAGTGATTCTCTTAGATTGTTTTATTCCCATATGGTTTTGTATGATAGTAGCCAAATACTAGGATTTAAACTTGGACTGTTTAATAACTACCTATGGAAGCATGCAATCCTATCAATATATGTGATTAAAAGTGTGCATTGTCTCCTTTTCTATAAAAGAGATATTTGCTATGTTGCTACTGTTAATTGGAGCCCCTTGTAGAGACTTGATCCTAGTTGTAAAGATAGTATGAATGCTTATGAATGATAAGTTGGTAAAACTTTGTATCTTATATTTCCATGCTTGTCCCCTCAATTGTCTAAATGTTGCTTTTTTTTATATTAGGAAGCATATTCACTATAAAGATTAGGCAACTTATTATAATATGTGGGAGAACCATCTTAATTGTCCTTTGATTGGATGTTGTTAAAATATTTGTATAATTGATGTATATGAATATGATAATGAATGTGAAAAGGAGTTTTGCTATTTGGAAATAAAGAATGAGAGTCTTATGATATGATGAGTCATAGAATTATTTCTAATCAATTTAATGTGTTATGAACTTCCTTGTTATTTTCCACAAATAATGTATAACCTTAGTGTCTATTGCATTGTAGGAAGAGCTTATGTGAATTGAATAGTATGATAAAAATTTATAGTTGAGGATGATTTTCCTAAAATGATAATATTTATAATTCCTTAGAGTTGCTAAATTAAATTTGTGAAAATTTCCTCGAAAGTAGTAATCATTTTAAGTGATGAAAATGAAGGCTGTGTAGTTAAGATCCTATATATGTAGGGTTAATTTCTCTTAATTGGGTTTACCCTAAGTGGAGGATGGTGTTTTAGCAGTGAGGTTGTAGAAATTGTCTACATTGTCCTTCTATTCTTACTTGAATTGGAAAATAATGAATTCTTAGTAAGCTTGTTCATGAATATAGTCTTGCATAAAGTGTGAATTGCATGAACTTTATATGATTGGTATGAACAGATTGACATCATCTTTAAGACATGGTGAATTTTCCAAAGAGCATGAAAGGAATTTATTGATAAAGTCCATGTTTTCTCATGTTTAATTACATCTTCATATGCTAGTTCTACATTTAACTTCATGAGATAAGACAAGAAACTTGTTTAAGTCACTTGTCTGGTGGAATATTTATCCTTACAATGAAAAGTTGAGTCTCTTTAAAATGAATTATCTTGAGTCTCTTGAAGACTATGTGACCTTTATGATTTGGAATGCATAGTTTTAGGCTTATTCTTTAAAAGTGAAAGCATGTTTAGCTAAGTGTCCATGTGTGTGCCTATAATTTGTGTTATTTTTCTAAAATGAGGCTTACTATAAGGGTGAGTATTATGTTAAGAAAAGAAATTTGTGGAATGACTTTCTATTTTGTTGTCATGTAGTTGGTGTGACTTAATCTTAGACTTCACTAGGAAAAAAATATAAGCATGTCTTAGTTTGAGAGTTGAGATTTTTTTCCTCGTTTTAAAAGGAGTTTAACGTTGTACTTGCTAAGGTGTGAAACTCATGATACATGTAAGTGTGTATAGGAGAAGTAAATAACTCAATGGACACCACTAAGTATGGTATGAGTGAGTATGACCTTTATAGCACTAGGTCGAACTAATGAAGATCACTGTGGCTTAACTAACTCAAGTTTATGTGGATTAAAGTATGAGTGCTTAAGTAACTTTGAGTATGGGCTATGGTCTTCCTATGTGTTGCTTTTTAGAGATTTTCTTGTAATGAGTTGAGATGTAATGATCATGTTATGATTAGGAGAAGGATGTTCTCCTCTGAACATGAAAAGGAACTTTGTGTTTGATGCATTAAAGTGTGAGTTACTAATGGTTTTTCTTGCTTGTGTGCATTGAGTGCTAAAATTATTTGATGATATTTTAAATTTTATGAACTTCTCTATGGCACATTGAAGTCCTTGTTGTGATAAAAGAGCCCTAAGTGTCATCCGAGGATGAATGTCCCAAGTGGGGGATATTGTAAGACCCTGAAAAAAATAAGATAAGGTGTCTAGATCCTAATATGTTTTTAGTAAATTTATAATATCTTAAATATTCTTAAAATATAGTATATAGGCAGTAGCTAAAATATTAGAGGTATTGGAAGTCGAACTTTAAGGGACGACTAAGATGTTCGACGACTAAGTCACCTAGATTCCTAATATGTGTTTCTATGGTGATCTTCATTTGTAGTTATCTTTTCATCTAGAGAGTCATTCTCAAAGATTTCATAAGAGAAAAATATGATCAAACACTTTCTTCTTCAATCTTCCATGGGTTCTTTCCTAAACTGATTTCAAAGGCATAATATAATTGTATTGATTATTATCTACTCATTTGGAAGTGGTTTTCAATCCAATTGAATGATGAACCCATGCTCTATCACCAAAACGATTTAGCCTTGCATGAGCCTTATGATCGTGATTTTTGATCAATTGAATTATTATTCTATTACGTTGAAGTGATTGTATATTCTGTTATTTATTTGAATTTATGTTTAACTGATCATTATTTGTCCATGATGACAAAAATATGAAGATTTGAACATGATAGGCTATGTTTCTATGTGTTATCTCTAGTTATATTTTCATCTCGAGAGCCATTCTCAAAAATTTCAAAAGAGAAAAATATGATCAAACACTTTCTTATTCAATATTCCATGGGTTTTTTTCTAAACTGATTTCAAAGGAATAATATGAATGTTTTTATGATTATTTACTGATTTTGAAGTAGTTTTCAATTCAATTGCATGATGAACCCATTCTCTATCACCAAAACGATTTAGCCTTGCATGTGCCTTTTGATCCTTATTTGTTATTAATTGAATTATGATTCTATTACGTTGAAGTGATTGTATGTTCTGTTATTTACATGAATTTATGTTTAATTGATGATTATCAGTCCATGATGATAAATATATGAAGATTTGAACATGAATAGCCTATGTTTCTATGTCTTATCTTTAAGTCAATTGTGGAATCGTTTGTGTAAGGGCGTTATTATGTATGAACTGCTGTAGCTACTGTATAAAGGTTATATAATTGATGAATTTTTGTAGGTATAAATCCTTAATAAAAATCTAAGAAAGGCTTGCATGAATTGATCTAAGATTCTTTTAGGCTTTGAGGTCAAAAAGCTAAGTGTGTGATGAATCTTGATTTTTCATTATATCAAGCACGGTGTTCTTTTTGGCTTCTTACCGAATCAGCTACTTCCTAATGAGTTTATATTTTATAAAATATGAATGATGATCAAATCCTTATAGAGTTCATAGTATTGGTAAAGTCTTCATTACTCTAGAAAATCGATAAGCCTAAATGCCTATGTGGTAACCTTAATCTTGAGTGTATGTAATTATTATTTAAATATGGTTAAATGTAGTTTTAGATACTAACTTATACTAATAACATGTATGAAATATTATCTAAATCAATGCAAGGGAAATTAGCTATTGATCTATGTTATTCAACTGTCCTAGTATGTTGATGTGTTGTATTATGTTATAGTATAATCTTGTAGCGACTTGTACATGGTTTCTTATGTGTTTAAAGTACATTTATCTACATCCATATATGTGATTTTTTTGTGAATTTGGAGTGTCAATCATTGATGATCAAAGGGTGAGAAATTGGTAAAAATGCTTATTCCCTCTGCTTTTCTACTTCTCTATTTTTATAGTAATGTTGATGAAGCCTTCTATGGTATGGTGTGGTATGGTCCACTTACGTTGGTGGTATTTTATTTATTGTCATTATATATGTGTTGACCGTGCCCGTGAAGGCAAATTGATGAATATATGATTTAGAGATTTAGATGATCACCTTATAATGTAACTGCGCCTATCTTCCTATCTAGTTGTGATCTGGTTTGTGTGGCTATTGAATGAGCAAGCATATATTCATTTAAGGGTATTTTATAGGTGCTTCAATTGATGTATTAAAATGGTTAGTAGCACCTACCCATGTACCCCTTACATGAATGTGTAAATAGTTATAGTAGGAGCCTTGGTTATAATGTTTATATTGTCTTGACTCCTAGGCTATTATGTATTGTGTGGTATGTTCTTGGAAGTATTATGTGGTCTAAGGCGCTATCTTACTGAAGCATTTATTGATAGACGTTATGTGATCATGTTGGTCAATGCACACACACTCTCACTTACATGCATGTTACAAGTAGTATAGGTCATGGTGGATAAACGATAGGTTGTCCTCATATTCACTAATGTCTACTATTAGGCATGTGAAGTTTATGTATGTGAATAATGTTATGTATTCCTTAGTAGAATGACTTTATAGGTGTACTACTATGGCCAAGGGTATGAGACTTTGCCTATGCATTGCACATGTGTACCATGATAGAATAGTTCTAGTTTTGGTTTCTATATGTATGAATATGTGTGTATAAACTTGTGTGACTTAATGTGTTATGTGAAAGGTTTTATCACATAGTTGTACACATACACACAAGAATGAAGATCTAGTCAAGAGAGGGGCCTTGAATGGTGTATTCATGAGTAGCCTAAACAAGATGATGCTTTACATATGCTATGTTCATGTGAATAGATTCTTTAAATGATCTAGGTTGATGAACTTCTATCTATGACCTATGAGTTAAACATATGAGGGGATGACTCTCCTAAACCTGTGATTTATATAATAAAAATATAATAAAGGTTTTCAATAAAGGGAACTTAGCTTAGCACCGAGTGAGCTTCAATGTGAGTGTGTGTCCCTGTCCAATGTGAAAAGCTTGGTCTACCATAAATCTCATCAGGTGGAAAGCCTCATAGCCCAAGGGAATAGAGGGATGT
The DNA here is from genome assembly GCA_027704865.1 of Solanum neorickii. Taxonomy (NCBI): domain Eukaryota; kingdom Viridiplantae; phylum Streptophyta; class Magnoliopsida; order Solanales; family Solanaceae; genus Solanum; species Solanum neorickii. Next base: position 31,549,788 of record JAKWJC010000369.1, read on the forward strand.
TTCCAAGATATCCTCTAAGTTACATAACTATGTCGCCACCATAGGATACTATCTAGTGGATTCCACCTAGAAAGCTAGGTCACATTTGTTTCTACTTTGGCTGGTAGACCACCATTTATCGGTGTGGGGTTGTATGACATCGAATTCCATGTTTAGGATCACATGGTCTATGTCGGTTAAGGCTATAGTTTCCCTATAGTAAAATGGACAATGGAATTTAAATGTCTAGGATACTAAATAGAATGACTTAAGGGAGGTTACTTAGGATAAATGTAACTAATGTACCAATCTAGACATTGCACAAGTAGCTCTTTACGAAGTTCTAGGAAGCTATTCTAATGCATGTCACTATGTATGTGTTCTTTATGCATGACATTGTAGTATTTGTCATGCTTGTTATGAAGATGTGCATGATATGAGTGTTTATGAATGATGTTGATGTTGTTGACTATATGATGAAGGTCTTGACTTAACTATGTCTATGTGATATTATAATTCTATGATTGTATGTGCTTTTCTATGATGTTTGGCCTTTGATTGTGTTTCTATGAAGTATGAAAATTATATGTACGCTATTAATAAAGGTTTTATGATGATTTACTCAAAATGGCATGAATTATGATTCCAATGAAAATATCCATTTTAAATGCATGTTTTTGCATTGTTGCGACACATAGTACATTCTTCTGCTAGTCCCATTCTTCTCTACTTTTTAAACAAAGTGTAAGTTATGGATGCTTAAAGGATGTCTTGAATGATGAAGAGATTGATAGGTGATTCCCAAGCTCATAAAAGGAATCCTTAAATCCAAGGATGTCCTAATGTGTATTTATTGTAATGTTTTGAAATATTATATAGTTTTGTATTATGTCTTAATGGTCGTGTCCCTAATATACTTCAAAATTATTGATTCTAAGATGGCAAAAAGACTTAGAGTCTATATATGTATTATGGCATATATTTTATATGTATATGAAGTAAAGTTTCTAGCATATGAGGTGCTATGAAATGTTTTAATTTTCTGCTAAATTTACTATGTCGATGTGATGAATAACAACTATGGGTTTGTATAAGACCTCCGAGAGGTAAAGTATGACATGTTACTTCTAGGGGGTGCTCCCCAGTCCTGACAAAATTATCGATCAAAATTATCACGTCATGCCCATGAATATTCCCCATAAGTTTCATTATCCTACTTTCTGTAAGGCCCACAACGGAATTCATATTCAACACCATCATACTATTTTTCATTTACCATTCACCGACATATTCACCGGTAGACTCAAAGAATTCATATGTTTTATATTCATCTGTGTTGGGTGCCTCTGAAATAATCAATAGGTTAAGCTTCATATTTTTACAATGAAGATTAAGGCCAAATTTCATCACATTTGAAACATAACCGTAACTCTCTTTTTTTGTCGAATTCCGAATCAAAAAACCTTTTGAATTGCCCTTCAGACTTTGATACTTATGTACTGTTGGAAATAGTCGACTTTATGGTAGTATGCATCAGAAAATTAGTGCTACGACTTTCTAATTCATCACTTGACTCATGAGATTCAACAATGTTTTCAACTTTGTGATAATTTATCTAAACCCAATCGGCTTATTGCTTGCACTTCTATGCCTAATTCAAATTTATCACCTTGTACTTGCTGCAAAACATAATTTAGATCCTCCACCTTTTGATCCATATCGATAATCTCCCTCAATTTGTAAGAATGTAACAACATCACCTCTTCCTAATTTTCCTCTATTAGCAATTTAAAAACACTCCAGATAATATTCCATCAGATTCCTCTTTCATAGATATTGACACCTTTTAAAATTCCACACGGAAAATGGTAACTATGCTAACCTGCTTCAACCCCATTAAGACAACATATTAATTGATTTTTTGAGAATGATGAGATTGGTTCAACAAATCTCATTTGAAGTCTGTAAAAGTTAACATTTGTTGCAAAGATTCTATCGAGTAATACCAAGTAGGTCTTTTCCATCCTAACTAACACATATTTAATGTAATCTTTCTTCATCAGAAATTTTCTTCACACTAAAAAAATCGCTCCACTCTGAAAATTCATCCCAAAGAAACCCCTCATTCGAAAACTGTTAGTTTTAGTTTTTGACACTTCTTCGCATTTTTTCTCCAGCGCAGTTGACATTGATTCCCTATTCTTGGTTTCCAACAAATCTGGTTTGAGAAGGGGATGCTTCTTCTATCATAGTTCTACCTTGTGCTTCAATTCTCTTAAGAGTCTCTATCATTTTTTGAAACCATCCTTCCAATTTTCATACGTCTTCTCTTAACCCTATCAAATTTGTCTAAGTTGTTTTACTCGTTTCTCTATTCTAGTCACCATACCTGAACGTTACTTCATTGATACCAATTTGCTAGACTTTACTACTGAAATATAAAATAAAGGAACAAATATTGTTGATGAGACTAGACTCACTGATATTAGAACAAGAAGTCAAACAATAACAAATACACTAGTTACATAATAAATATTATCCTAAGAGAATAAGAAATTTTAGTTATATAATCATAAAGATAACGCCTTTCTAAATATTTGATACGCTAGAAACTCTACTAGAATTCCCTTATCTTCATTTTTTGAATACACTTGTTTTAACTGCCTTCCCCCTATTTCTAAAGAAAAAATCACCAAAATACATATGTAATTGTCTCATGATAGTTATTAAGTTTCTTAATCAATTAATTTGGCTTCCAAGAAGAAGGTTTTATAACTTGATGAACATCATTACCCTTCCATGTAAGAAACACCTTGTCCTCAAGGTGAAAGTATGACAATTATTGATCAATGCTTGCATAGTCCTCCCAAGTACTCTCAAATTCAAAGAGGTTCTTTTATTTGATTAGCACTTCCAATTTACCATTGATTAGATTTTTGATCTATCTTACTGCGTCAGGATCAACTTGAAGATCCATTTATTTAGAAATATATGGAGGCAGGTTTTGAGCAGACGTAGTTTAAAGCAAGCATCTTCTTAATTGTGAAACATGAAACACTGAATGAATGTGTGCTCCAATTGGTAACTCCAACAGATAAGGTACAAGAACAATCTTTTCCAAAATCCTATATGGACCATAAAAGTGGGAACCAGGTTTTTCATTGATCTTCTTAGCCAAAGAACATTGTTTTTAAGGCAAAACATTGAGATGTACCATTTTATGTTATGCTTATAACAAATGTTCTTTGAGTTTGGTTGATATTAAATTTCTAGTGCGCACCTTCTCAATTCCTTCTTCTACCACTGAATAGCGTCATTCATGTGAAAAATTGATGATGCATCCATTTCATATAATTCTTTCAATGGTGTCTTACCTGCAGATCAGTTAAAAGATATTTTAAACCAATACTCAGCCCAAGATTACCAGTAGGACCATTCTTTATGATTTTCTCCTTCCATACAATGGAGATATTTCTCCAAACCTCTATTCCCAATTTTCTTGCTATCAGTTTCCCGATGATAGGAAGAACTATACTGTAAGGTAGTGCCTTCTAGCTTGAATATTTCCTTTCAAAATCTGCTTATGAACACACAATCACGATCAGACACAATAGTTTTAGGAACTCCGAGTAATTTAACCATTTATTTAATGAAACCAGCAGCCACATCTTTCATATTAATGGTGCGAAAGTGGAATAAAATGTGCATACTTAGTAAGACAATCCACCACAACAAAATAAGTATCAAACCAATGGTCTTCTGGAAGTCAAATAATTAACTCCATATTTACATGCTCCCAAATATCATAAGGTATAAACAATAGTTGGAGTAACACCACAAAACTCAAAGTTTGAGACTTGTTCTTTTGAAAGATTTCACATCTATAAACAACATCTTGCAGATCCCTCTTCATACCTTCAAAGTAGATATTCTCGTACAAATATTTATATGTGCGAAGCCACCGTGAATGACCTCCAATAGGAGAAGAATGAAACTCTTTCAATGCACCATGTATCTGAGATTATTCTTTTGGAATAACCAAACATTATTTTTATAGTAGACATCTATTTTCAAGCTTTAGTTGTCATCTGGTTGTTGTCCTGAAATTCACTTTGCAAAATAGATGTCGTTTTGGTGTCTACTTGTACTTCCTCGTCCCATAATTTAACTTTATATTACAAAATTGAAAACACATATATCTCTGAAAATTACACTTGTCTTGACAAAGTATCATCCACTCTACTTTCAACACCTAATTTATACTTGATCTCAAACTTATAACCATTGAGCTTGGAAAACCATATATGTGTATTCTCATCCATAACCCTCTATCTTAGCAAATATTTAATGAATTTTTGTCAGTTTGAATGCTGAAATAATTACCATGAAATTGTGATTCCATCTCTTGACAGCCAACAGAAAGTCATTAACTCTCATTCATATACCGAATATTGTCTCTCTCTCAAAGAAAGCATTTGATCGAAATAGGAAATAGGTTGAGAAAAGTTTGGCGTTGCTAAAATAGGCATGTGAGTCATAGCCAACTTCAATGTCTCAAAATCTTGTTAAGCATGTTGTCCACATGAAAAGGCCTCTTTTTTAGTAAATTAGTTAAAGGGATACAAATATTACCATAATCTTTGAAAAGTTTTTGTAATATCACGTGAGACCCAAAAATACTCATAAATACATTATATCTCTGGACCTTGGGAAAGATATCATGCTTCCAATCTTGGAGGGGTCATCCTGCACTCCTTCAGAGGAGAAGATATGACCCAAATATTCATGTATAAGCTGACCAAATATGCATTTCTTCTTATTTATTACCAGCTGATTCTATCTTAGAATATCCAAAACAACCTTCAAATGCCCAGATATGAAGCATAATTCATACTGTTAATCAAAATATCATCAAAGAATACTATAATAAATTTCACAAATGATCCCTGAAAAAATCATTCATTACTGATTGAAGAGTTAGGGGCGCATAGGTCAAAGCAAATGGAATGTTTACTTCATCTCCAACTTAAATGCAAATTTCATGATATTTTAAATTAAGATCCAACTTGGAAAATATGGTGGCTCCTCCTATATTGTCAAGTAACTTATCAATGCATTGTACTGAAAATTTATTGGGGATCGTGATAATATTAAGAGCTCGATAATCCATGCAAAATTGCCAACTTCATCCTTTTTCTTAACCAGTAATACTGGACTAGAATATGGACTAGAACTAGTTTTAATGATTGTAGCAGCTAACATGTCTTTAACCAAACCCTTGATTTATGCTTTCTGAGAATGAGGATAGTGATATGGATGAATGTTTCGTGGTTGTGCTCCAAATTGAAGAGTAATAAGTTTAATCCCAAGAACAACGTGATGGTACGCCTAAGGCTTGCTCACTTACTTTTTGATAGTCATATAATAAATTTTCAATCTACTTTGATGTTAAAGTTGCTTCATCTTATTTATTTCTACAAGAATCAACTCGACGAAAATCCTTGGTTATTTTTTTAACAAATTGGTCATGGATTTTAATGACACTACTGTTGGAACCATGGTTGGATTCCTTCGAAGCGACACCAATCTTTTTACATCTTTGAATTTCATTGTAACAAGTTTCCAATTCACCCTCATCTCACCTAATGTGTCCACCAATTCAATCCCTAATACAACATAAATTCCCCTCGATTAAAATAGAAAATATCGTTGGTTCATATGGACTCATTGCATGTCTATCCTTACCTCTTCACATACTTTACTCCGACACACCTGTTGACCAATTGTTACTTTAAATTCATCGGTCTTCTTAATAGGTAATTGCATAAGATGAGCAGTGGTGGATGATATAAGATTATGGGTAGATCCACTAATGACAAAAATTATCGCATCGTACCCATTAATTTTCCCCACTAGTTTTATCGTGGTACATCTTGTGAGGCCTACAACTCAATTCATATTCAAAACCATCATAGTACCTTTTGTTTCCCTTTCAGCGACATCTTTAACTATAGACTCAAATAATTCCTCTATTTCATCTTCATCTATGTTGGGTGCCTATTAAATTATCATTACGTTAAGATGTTCTTTTACAGTAATGATTGATGAATCCCTAATTAGGACTCATTCAGGGCTTTATTTTAATAGTTTAGTTTCCTCAAAATCATATGTTCCAATAACTAATGTAAATCATTGATGTTTAGTAATTTTGATTGAGGAACAAAGCTTGTGTAAAGCTTAGAAAATCGAAGACGTGTTCTAGAGCCTAACATAAGTATATAATGTTTAGACATTGTTTGAAGGTCTATTTTTATATTTATAAGTTATTTAGGAAGTCTATGCACGAAAAAATCCAAGAATGTCCGGACACTAGTTCAAGAAGGTACAAGCGTGCCTTAGCCTATTTAACAAGCTTTTAGGAGTCGAAAATAAATGAAATTTGGTTGATGTTTTTATATCACGTGTTTAATTTTATTCATGGTCGAAAATTGCAGGTACGACTCTCCAAGGACTAACCAAGTTACCTTGGGGAGGACCCTTGCATTTTGGGGTCAAGGACTGCCTGGGCAATTTGCACCCACAAGGGGAATTGACGGTGCATAGGTTTGTAGATGGGGTATCAATGACATCCGTCGGCCAATACTTAGATAAATCCTTGAAGGTCCTCTTTTTCACAGTCTCTGAACTTACCTACGTATATGTATCACGGAAGGGGGGGTTGATCGTCGATCGACCCACGATTCGTCGATTATGGTGTCATCTGTGAAGGTCTAATTTTCTGCACGTTTTAACTTAGTCCTTTTAATTAATTAAAGGGTCCTTATAATTAATTAAGGGGTTAGGTCATTAGTTGGGGGTAAATTGAAGTCTAATTAGGTTAATATACAACCCATATAAATACCAAACGCAATTAAACTAATCTAAACTCTCATAACTCAAAAACCCAAAACTCTCTTCCTTCTCTCTTCTTTCTCTTTGTAGTGAAGAACACCATTGAAGACTAAGCTAGGGGAGGGTTTAAGGGCTGAAAATAGTCAATTTACACATTCAATCTTCATCAATTAGTAAGGTATGAGATCTAATTCACCTATGATACTTCTTTCTTCAAAGTATTCCATCAAATTTATTTCCAAAAATTGGGGTTTCAAGTGGGTTTCATCCAATATCAAAATTTATGTTATGAATTGATATTTTTATGATATATTATGGATATTATGAATACATTATATGTGTTGTAACTTAATTATGATATATCATGAAGGTATGGTCTAGTTTGTAGAAGATGACCTTTACCCCTTAACCCTAAGTTATAATCTTGATTTGAATTATATTGTATTGGTTCAAATGACGTTTTTATTGGTTGAATTACTACTAGATGATTTTGTTATACTAATAATGAAAGAATTATGGTGATTTATATTGTTATCATGCTGGTTCATGAGAAGTTGATCTAGGTTATGAAGTAGGTTATGAATTGACCTAAGTACTTTGTCTTAAGATATGATCTAGTATTGAATTGTGATGTAGTGATTGTTTTAGCCTTCTTATCATGATTATCTTTGAATTATGGTTATCTTATACCCTAATTTTATTGAATTAGATTTTATTGTTAGACCGGTGAATTATGAAGGAGACTTTGTAAGTCTTGTGATCCCTATTCCATACTTCAAATTATGGTTAATTGTGATTAACTCATGATGTTTTATTGGAGTATTATTTGCATTAGGATTGATCGGGGGGTATGATGTTTAATTGATATATCTTGACTATGGTTGTGAGGTGCGGGTTAAGATGTATATGCTTTAAGGATGGTGAATGATTTACCAATGTGCCATATTATGAAGTGATATGCTAATATGTTAACCTAACTTATATGAATTGTAATGAAAGGATTTTATTCATGCAATTGTTATTGAGATATAATGATGACGATGTTAATAAAAGTTACACCCTATGACCTACAATAAGTTACGATGATTGATAAAGACATTAAAGACATTTCAAAAAGGGACTCTAGTTTAGCACTATGCAAACAAGAGTGAGAAGTATCCCTTCCTACATAGGGAAGGTAGGATCTATAAATTAATCTTAAGATTGGAGACTACAATGCATGTAGAATAAATAGCTTCCCAACAATATCTCCTAGTTCTTGAACTATGTTAACCCCAAATGAATACTAGCTAGTGGATCCACATAGTTTCTATGTTCATGTTTTTTGTATTACCTTGGAAAGTAGTAGGCCTTTTCGGTCTAGGGTTCCATGACACCAGATTTGACATTAGCTTATGTGGTCTATGTCGATTAGAGCCATATGTGCCGAAAGGTAAATTGAACTAAAGGATTGAACTCTAACAAAGATGACTTAAGGGGTTTAACTTAGTGTAGGTAGGGGTATGGGACTCTAACAAAACATTGCACTAGTAAACCTTTAAGGGATTCCTAGTATGATGTTCTTATGTATGAAAATAATTGTAATGTTACATGATATATATATATATATATATGATGAACTTGCACATTGTTTATACTATATGTTAATTGGTGTCACTTATGAATACGTTTTGGTCTATATTGTTAAAGTATGATGCTATGTACTCGTAAATGTTATGGTATGTGAAGTAGGATGCTAGTCATGATTCTTGTTAAGTTTCTTGATTAAGGTTATGGGGATTTGCTTAGTCATCGAACTTGTTAACTTGTTAGGGGTTCATGAGTAATTGTCTTGCTTTAGTTATGTTGAAATATACTCATATTCATAATTGTTACTATTATGACTTGATGATAGAGTTATTTGACTATGTATTCAACTAAATTCTATGCATGTTAAATTTACTATACTTGATGTTGTTGTTCTCACGATGTATATGCCTATGAGCTAACGAACATGTCCTATTGGTTGGAATGGTCTTTTTGACTGTGCATAAAGGTTTATAATGAAAAGTGCATGATTATAAAAATGTCCCTTTTGTTATATTGATTTTAAACTATGTGCAAATATGGTCTCATACTTAGTAAAAATGATGTACAAACCCTATTTCTTCATTTTCCCCAAAATTTTATGTTGCAGTCACTGATGTTCTTTTGAACACAACTTGAAGAAGGCTTGGATTTCATAATCATCAAAGTAGGGTAGGTCCTCACTTTCTGAGAGCGATGCCACTAAGTAATTTACCAGTACAAAGGGTCTATGTATACTCAATATATATATATATATACATACATACATATATATAGATAGATAGATAGATAGATAGATAGATATAGACTATGTGTATTTAGAGGTCTATGTAAACCTCAGAGTAAAAGTAATGAATTTTTTTAAATTTTCAACTAAATTTAGCCTATGAATGTAGTGATGTAAGCTAAGATGTTATTCTTAGTCCTAAAAGAGGACTATGATGCCGGTTAAGTCTAGGCACTATCCCTGGATGTGACAAATTTTGTATCAGATTATGAGGTTAAATATATTTGAGTCGATGTCTCTCTCAACCACGTCTATGTAGGTTAGTATTAATAATTGTGAAGCATGCCACACTTATGAATAAGAATCTATATGATTCCTAGGAAACTCTCACTTTCATAGAAGTCCAATATCGTACCTTTGGAGTTTTAACTCTATGTTTTTTTGCATCTAGTCCTATTATTGTTATTATAGGCAATGAATACTCGAAGGAACGCGACACGAAGACTTGAAAAAGAGATTGCCAATGAGAGAGTTCCTCCCAGTGGTGATCAAGTTCCTCCTCTTGAGGAAGATGTAAATGTTGACCAAGCTCTGGTGAATTCAACCTTTTTTACGGATGAGAACATAAGAGACACGCTCTTCTTAATGGCCCATGCCATTACTACCCAAGCACAAGCCTCCACTAATCAAGCCCAAAGCATGACGACCCAATCTAATCGGGAGGTTGTAACCTTAGCTCACTAACATGTTGCTACCATGGCCTCTCGTCTAAGGCATTTTATTAGGATGAATCCTCCTACATTCTACGGGTCCATGGTTGAAGAAGACCCTTCAGACTTCATTGATGAAATCTACAAGATCCTCTATGCTATTTGGTTGTATACAAGTGAGAAGGTCGAGTTAGCCACTTACCAACTCAAAGATATAGCCCAAACTTGGTATATACAAAAAAGGCATAATAGGCCATTAAAGGGTGGATCAGTGACTTTGGAAATTTACTAGACGACTTTTATTGATAGGTTCTTTCATTGGGAGAAGAGGGAATCAAAGGTTGTGGAGTTCATCAACCTTTGTCAAGGAGGTATGAGTGTTCTCGAATACTCTTTGAAAATCACTCAATTGTCAAAATATGCCTCCTTCTTTGATTTCTGACCATAGAGATGAAATGAACCACAATGTGACAGGAGTGTCATATGACTTGCGAGTGGAGTGTCATTCAGCTATGCCACATGAAAATATGAACATTTATCGTCTCATGATTCATGCTCAAAAAGTGGAAGATGGAAGGGCTAAGAGGAAGAGTAAAGATGCCAAAAGGGCGAGATCTTTTGATGGTGGTTTTTCAAAGGGAAGAGTTGAGATTCAAAACAAGCCTAGGTTCAAGAAAAGTATATCTAATCAAGTTCCTTCTAAGTTCCCTAAGTCTATGGATTATAGGGTGTCTAGCCCTAAACTTAAAAAAGAAAAGAGTGCTAGTTCACTAACCGAAAAGCAAACTTGTGGAAAGTGTGGCAAGAAGCACTACGACGATTGTCTTAAAGGAACAGATTATTGTTTCCGTTATGGTAAAAGTGGGCACAAGGTAAGGGATGTCCCTACTGTGAGTGGTCAAGACAAGGGTAGTGGTCAATCTCAAGAAAGTTGTTGAAATGAGGCTTTGAAGAAGAACCACTTCTATGCTCTCCCCTCTAAGGATAAGCAAGAGACTTCTCACAATGTGGTGACCGGTATGTTGAAAGTCTTCTCTATGGATTTATATACCTTACTTTATCTCGGTGCTACTTTATCATTTGTTGCCCCTTTAGTAGCAAAAATGTTTGACATTTTACCCGATATATTGCATGAACCTTTTGTAGTATCTACCCTGGTGGGTGAGAAAGTTGTTGCAAAATGGGTGTACAGAAAATGTCCAATAATGTTGCCCAATAAAATATCTTATGTTGAACAAGTAGAACTTGATATGCTTGAATTTGATGTCATTTTGGGTATGGATTGGTTGAATACTTGCTTTGCCTCTATAGATTTTACAACGAGGGTGGTGAGGTTTAACTTTCCAAATGAGCTTGTTTTAGAGTGGAAGGGGGAAAATTCTATTCTTAGAGGTCGTATCATCTCTTGTTTGAAAGCTTGTAAAATGATCTCTAAAAGGTTTTTAAACCATTTATTAAGAGTCCAAGATTTAGACTCAAGAATTCCTCAAATTGAGTCGGTCCCCGTAGTGAGGGAATTTTTGAGGTCTTTCCAATGATCTTACCTGTATTCCTCCCAAACGGGAAATTGATTTTTGTATATAGTTGTTACCGGATACAAATCCCATTTCAATTCCTTCTTATCGGATGGATCTAGGCAAATTGAAAGAGTTGAAGGCTCAACTCAATGATTAACTAGACAAGAGCTGTGTTAGACCTAGAATTTCTCCGTGGGATCCTACGGTTTTTTTTTTGTGGAAAGGAAGGATGGTTCCCTTAGAATGGGCAGTGATTACTGCCAACTCAATATGGTCACTATAAGAACAAGTATCCTCTCTCTCGGATATATGGCTTGTTTGATCAACTTGAAGGGGCAAGCTACTTTTCTAAGATTGACTTGAGTTCGGGGTATCATCAACATAGGGTGAAAGGTGAGAATATACCAAAGATGACATTTTGGACTAGATATGATCCCTATGAGTTCTTAGATGTCCTTTGCACTCATTAATGCCCTGGCGGCATTAATATATCTTATGAATAAAGTGTTTCAAAATTACATAAATTCATTTGTCATTGTATTGATTGACAACATCTTGGTATATTCGAAAAACAAAAAATGATCACATGAACCATTTGACAGTGGTGTTGCAAGTTCTTCAGAAAAATCAATTATTTTCCAAGTATTGCGAATGTGAGTTTTGATTGAGGTCGGTGGCATTTCATGGTCATATCATCTCTAGGGAGAAAGTTGAGGTTGATCCAAGGAAAACAAAGGCAGTGAAGAATTGTCCTAGACGATTGACTTCATCCGGCATTAGGAGTTTCTTGGGTCTAGCGGGTTATTATCGAAGGTTTGTGGATGGTTTTGCATCCATTGCTTCTACCTTGACTACTTTTACCCAAAATTAAAAGAATTTTGAATTGTTAAAGGCATGTGAGACAACCTCCCAAATCTTTAAAGATAAGCTTACTTCCGCTCCAGTGTTGACTTTACCAGAGAGTATAAAGGTTTCGTTGTGAATAGTGTTGGATCCCAAGTGGGTTTAACGTGTTTGCTTATGCAACATGGGAATGCAATCGACTATGCTTATATACAATTTAAGTTGCATGAGAGAAACAATCCAACTCAAGATATTGAATTAGTGGCCCGTGATATTTTCCTTGAAAATATGGAGGCATTACTTGTATGTTCTGTGTGTTGATGTGTATACCGACCAAAAGAGTCTCCAATATGTGTTTACCTTAAAAGAGTTGAATTTCCGACAAAAAAAGGTGGTTAGAATTGTTTAAAACTTCAGGACATGAGCATCCTCTATCACCCCAATAAGATCAATGTGGTTGTGGATTCTCTAAGTCGGTTATCCATGGGTAGTGTGTCTCATATAGATGAGGCAATGAAATACCTAGTGAAACATGTTCATAGGTTGTCTAGATGGGGCGTGAGGTTGGAAGATTCTCAGATGATTGTGTCATGGTCCAATATAACTTCTAGTAATCTTTGGTAGTTGAGGTGAAGTTCGAACAACACATTCATAAATCATTGATGGAGTTGAATGAATCAGTTCTTGGTATGTTTAATGTGTCATTGTTCTTAGGGGGGGATGGTGTCTTGAGGTATCAAGGAAGATTGTGTGTTCTCAGTGTAGATGGGTTGAGGAACCCGCTACTTAATTCATCTAGGTTCGACAAAAATGTACCATGACCTTAGGAAAGTGTTTGGTGGGAAGGTATGAAAAAGTACATATCTGAGTTTGTTGCTAAGTGTCGAAATTGCCAACAGTAAAGGCCAAACATCAAAAGACGGGTGGTTTAGGAAAAGAAATCCAAGTTACTACTTGGAAGTGGGAAGACATCAATCTGGATTTTGTTGTAGGTATGCCTTGGACAAAAAAAAATATGACTCTATATGGGTGATTGTGGATAGGACACAAAAACAATATGACTCTATATGGGTGATTGTTGATAGGTTGACCAAGTCCGCTCATTTCATTACATCAAGTCTACTTATTCGGTGGAATATTATGCAATGATCTTGATAGGTAAGATTGTGTGCTGCCATGGTATTTTGTTATCCATCATATCAGATCTGGGTGCACAATTCACATCTAGGTTTTCGAGTTCATTTCAAAAAGGATTGGGTACCAAGGTGAAGTTAAGCACCACTTTTCATCCCCAAATGCATGGTAAAACGGAGAGCACTATTCAAACCCCTGAAAAATTCTTAGGGCTTGGATTATTTATTTCAAGGGAAATTGGGATAAGCATTTTCCTTTGGTCGAGCTTGCATAAAATAATAGTTTTCATTCATTCATATCCATGGCTCCTTGTGAAGCCTTGTACGGTAGAAGGTTGTCACATCTTGAAACCACACCCTAGAAGTTAGAGGCAGTCTCGGCTTACAACAGGCGTACTTAACCTCTCAAAGGTCTTGTAAAGCCCTTGCATATCATTCATCGCATATACATAATGAAAAGTAGTGGGAAGTTAAAAATTTTCACAAAACATTTCAAACTTTTTTAAAAAAATGCTTTCATATAAAGTCATAGGAAATACTAAGTCTCAATCTCCTCAAACATAAGACACGAGAATACTTGGGACACGGCCCATACTTCAAAATATAGTAATTCTTCGTCTATTAAAATACTTCAAATTAAAAAAAAAGACATCTATACCCTCTAATCAAATGAAGACATACTTCGACTTTACTTGAATGATTATACGATCAAAGTCTTCACTACTCAAATGGTCCTCACCTACAAACAGTTATGGAGATAGATAAAAGCATGGATTAATACAACCACGTGTACTAGTATTGCATAGTGCATGAAAATCATGAAAACGGACATTTATTATATTAGGAATCACTTTAAAGTAGCTTCACTTCATTGTACAATGAAGTTTTTCAGTGTTACACTGAAGCACTTTCTCTTAACTTTTAACTCTTTCTAGCATGTACTCTTCTCACTAAAAGCTATCCTAAGACTCACATAAGCAACACAAAGAGATAACGACCATACCACCTCCCCAAGCATACCTATATGACCCTCAAGAATACTTATATTAAGACACATACACAATTACAAGACATCAAACATATAAACATGTAGATAATATTACATTCTCTTACCAAAAGATATCAAAAGACTTACTTAACTAAATCAAGAAGATAAATTCCATGATTGACCTCTTCAAGACTACCTAAAAAATCCTTCAGACTTCCTAAGTTTATATCATGTCCATATATTCAACTAATTCCTTAACTAGAGTCATTCTTAAGACACATCTAGGTAAGATACAAATTGACCATTCCTATGTCCCCTTCACTCCTTAATTATACAACCCTTAACTACTCTAGATAATTACTTATTCATTTAACATACTTTCATAACATAAGTCATTACATACATTAGTTCATTTAGGAGACACTCAACACATAAAGGACATTCAAGTAATGGTCTTGGAAAATACCTATGAACTCTAAGTAACACCTTCAGATCCCATTGTGCAATGTCTAGATAGTGTCCCATACCACCACTTAAACCTCATAGAACTTCTCTAATGGTAATATGTATTCCATCTAATGAGAATAGACGATAACCGACATAGACCATTGTAGCAAGACATGGAATTTGAAGTTCTAACCTACTCCGATGAGGGTGTTCTACTTGCCAACGGTAGAATTTAGACACATCCCATGTTGGCACATGGTTATGGAATATGAAGAGCATGATTTGTAATCTGGTCTCATTCTTTAACTAGAACTACTTCGTTTAGCATACTCACTTAGTGCTAACCTTAATTCTCGTAGAGTAATATACACTTAGGGTTCATATAAAAGGGTTCTATATCAAGTTCATAACCCAATCACATTAACCCTACCAAAGAAGTGTCCACTAGGGTTACCTCACAATGGCAACAAGAAGCTCATCATGACATTACTAAGGATTAATATGATGTCATTTCAGCCAAGTAACCATAAATCTATCATTCCTTTACTTTGAAGGATATCATTACGGCTTACGACTTAAATATTCATAACCTTACCACTAGGTTAAAGGTTTCACATAAAAGACCCTCTTAACATTATTTAAGGTTACATGTCATTAATAAATTTAAGACAAAGATACTTTAGCATCCTAATTGATGACATGCCATATTCACATTCATACATACATCAAACAAGGGACACAAGTCAACCAAGAGAAGACACCACATACTTCATTTTAATTCATAATAAATGTCATTCTAGAAATACATAGAAATAACCCTTAAAATATTAAATTTAACCTATATACTATCATACCATGTTCACTATGACCATCATAGACTCATATATTCAAGTAGGAATAACATACATTAACTCTAGGACTATACACACAAATCCACATTCATATTCTAACATGATAACCTACATAACATCTATAGAAAGAACACATACACTTTCACATTACTTAACATGTATATAGATATTACCATACTTCACATAATCACTACACATATGATCACATTATTTCAAATAGTTTGCCTACATGTCCATGATCATCATATTATATAAATAATGTTGACAAGGCCACATCAATTGCAAGTAAAGCATATAACACCGCCACCATATGTGGACCATACCAATCACAACATAACTAAAGTATAATTAATCATAAGATAAAGTAAATAGGGCAGATTACCACCACCACATCCTTAAAACCTCAATCCAATTCCAAATCACCACATTCTATATCCCAAGGCCCTTACCCATGGCCATACCTAACAATTTAACATAATTATAACAATATTCATAAAACTAGAAAAAATTACTACATATTCATCAATCCAATACAATCTACATATAAATTTACTACAATTATTACATCAATCCACAGCCTACATAAAACTATATTATAATTCATCAACATTAGATCAATACCAAGTAAACCATAACTAAGTAAAAAACAAAGGTTCATCCCATTCAAGGGTTCATAGGTTATTCTAGTTTGAAATCATCATTACAATAACAATTTAATCATTATTCAATGTTTATAAATCATTAATGGAAGAACCCATGGAATAGATCATAAAATTGGAAAATTCTACTTGAAAACTTTAGAAAACATCTTTGCGAGTTGGGTTCCATGAAAAAGAGAGTTTCAAGGATCAAAATACAGAACTTAAAAAAGATAATTCTTCAATTTGATGAAGAATCTAAACTCAATTCGTCACTCCAAGCACTTTCTTGAGTTTTTACTCCAATAAAGTTCTAGAGGAATTCAAAGGGATTTCCATTTTTGATTTGGAAGAATGAAATCTTCATAGTGTTTTAGGATTATAATCACATTTAAAGTACCTAAAATACCCTTGAAGAAATGCTAATATTCTTATTTGGAAGTAGGTGAAATTACAGTTTCACCGCTCACTTAACTGTAGCCTGCACGCAGAATATATAGCCCAAACAACAGTTGCCCATCATATAGGCGTAGGTCTACACAGGGTACATCCTGTACTCAGTCGATATGTTGATACACTAAAAAATGAAAGCTTAGATCCCTCGTATAAGTACCAAACAACTTCCTCAACCTACGGGGCATCGACCAGGACACTAGCCGTCCTTTTCTATCCGTAGGTGGGACTGCCTTGGGAAGTTTTGTCCACCAATATGGGTCCTTCCTCAAAGACCCGTGGATGGTTCTTAAGTATGTTTTCTCAGAAGTTTCCAATCTCATAATTCTTGAACAATGTTGTCCCCGTAAGAATACTAGATAGTCGATCCACTTAGTTGCTATGTTCATCCTTTAGTTCTACCTTTGAAAGTAGTCCATCTTCTTTCGATGTAGGGCTCCATGACACCGGATTCCACATTACCTCATGGTCTCTATGTAGGTTAGGTAAAATTTTTCCCAAAAAGGTAAAATGAGCTAAAGGATAGAATTCTAACTAAGATGACCTAAGGGGTTTAGCTTAGTCAAGGTAGGGGTATGCGACTCTACCTAAATATTGCACTTGTTAGCCTTGAAGGAAGTCCTAGGAGGATGTTCTTATGTATAGAAATTCTTATAATTGTGCCTGATATGTATATAATGAACTTGCACATTGTTTCTATATGTTAATTGGTATCACTAATGGATATATATTAGTCTATATTGTTAATGTATGATGTTATGTACTCTTAAATATAATGGTATGTGAAGTAGGATATTAGTCATGATTCTTGTAAAATTACTTTATTGAGTAAAGTTATGGGGTTTGCCAGGTCATTGCACTTGTTGACTTGATAGGGGTTCATGGGTAATTGTCTTGCATTAGTTTATGTTAAAATGTACTCTTATTCATGCTTGTTACTATTATGACTTGATGGTAGAATTATTTGATTATTTATTCAACTATATTTTATGCATGTTGACTTAAGTAGACTTGATATTGTTGTTCAAGGGATGTACATGAGCTTATGAACATATCCTATTGGTCTGTATGGTCTTGTTGAATGTACATAAAGCTTGTTAATGAAGAGTTCATGCTTATTTAAATGTCCCTTTTCTTAGCATGATTTGAAAGTATGTGTGCATATGGTCTCATACTTAGCACAAGTGGTGTATTTACCCCATTTCTTCATTTTAAACAGTTTCGGGTCCAGTCGTTGAAGTGATTTTGAAGATGACTTGAAAAAGGCTTGGATCTCTAGATCATCCTTGTAGGCTAGGTCCTCACTTTCTGAGGGCGATGCCACTATCTAGCTATTGGACTTGTTTTGAGTGTAAGACTTCTATGTTTCTTTCTTTTCTATTTAATATGAAGCATTGTATAGCCCATGTAAGGTATTCTTACTTTGACGTATGGGTTATGCCCAAGTTCTTACACTCTTATTAAATGGATATGAGATAATACTACTATCATGACTATGTTATATTTTATATACTTAAGTGCAATAAAAGTAGAAGACTAAGTAATCTTCATATATGAAGGGTCTATTTATATACTATATATGTACACTAGGTGCATGTAGAGGTCTATGTAAGCTTCTGAGTATAAGTAACTAAAAGTTTTAAATATTCTGCTAAATTTGACCTATGATTGTAATGATGTGAGCTAAGAAGCTAGTCTTAGGTTTCCAAGTGGACGGCGCCGTAGATTACATCTAGGGGCTATACAGAATTGACAACATGGAAACTAATAATAAAAAGGAACAAGGCAATTGAAGATCTATATAACCCGAATTTAGAATACTTGAAGTTTTTTAAGGCTAAATGAAAAAACTTATTGAGCTAATCAAAGGGCAGATCGTCGAGTGGGTTAGTGATCTTGACTTATTACGTTAGATAATTAAGCTTAAAATTATTCCACCTCTTGTATGTATGTGAATATGAATGTACTGTTACCAATTAGAATCTCAATCTTGATTAATACTGATGACTTGAGTTGTGCTCATAATTGAACAATATTTAATGTGCAACTACGATGAGGCCTAATGAAGTTGCATTGTAAATATGTGAACTTTTTGCATCCTTTTTGTGACTACACAAGTATCAATTTTTGTCTCTTGTGATGAAAATTGCACACTAGTGAAACTGTGGAGTCTTGTCTGACATTGGTGTCAATAACTTGTGTGATTAACTTACCGTGAACCATGTGTGATGGCACCTAGAAATTTTCTCAGTTGACTACGTCAAGCAATCTCTTGATATGATCTTAGGAAACTTTGAAAGTGTGAAACAATTTAACATTATACCTCTTTTTGTCCCCTTTCTTATAAGTGTGTGAACTCCGCTTGAACACCATTTAAGACATATCCTTTTCTTGGATGAACTTGATGCAAATGTGACCTTTCTTGGTCAATTTGTCATTTGTTTGATTATCCAACTCAGTCCAAAAGTCTAAGTTGGGGTGTTGTGAAAAGAGAAGGCAAATTAAAAAGTGCAAAAAGGTCCCATTTTGACCCATGGTTCTGAGAAAAATGGGAGCCCCTCCATATTAAAAAAACAGAAGAGAAAATGAATGTAAAAGTTGTGGAATATGTGCCAAAATGCAAAAATAAAGTCGTTATCCAATAGTCCGTGGAAGATTAATAATGGGGTGACTTGTAAGTACAAATGAAGATGATGAACAAAAGGAAAGAAAGTATTGTTCAGACCATATTTAATGAGAATTATAGAATTGAACCTAAATGAACATACATTTGCACCCAGGCCCGTTAGAAGCCTTGCAAAGACCTTTTTGATCTCGAGTAAGCTTAAACAAGGGTTGATTGGAAAATACAGGTAAACCTATAAGTGAAATCGTGCATTGTTTATCTTTGTGAGTGTCCGTGTTTTATTTGTTTTCATATCTTTAGATTGTGAACCATTATGTGAATATGGAATAATTTTTTGTATGAGGGAATTTGATTACTTTTGTTAAGCTTAAACTTCCATTTGATAAAAATAATGTTAGGTTGAGATTTATAGGTAATGGTGAGTTCGATTTGAATCTTTGAGTGAACAATTGTTCCGTGCATAAGTCGAGTCTTGTTAAACATAAGGTTTTACTTGAGGATAAGAAAAATCTTAAGTTAGGAGTTTTGATGAGTCCACAATTTGGACAGTTTCACAACTTCTATTTTAATAGAATTAATGTCCTAAAATGCATATTTTAAGCCAATAACTGATATAAATTCTTAATTTTCAGGTATATAAATTAAGAAATAAAACATGGACACTAATGAGCTAAAATGAAAAAGGTATTTGAAGTAATGAAGAAAAGAAGGCATAATGATCTCCTAACCCACAGGGCATGCCACTGAATGACCATGATCTCGCGTATTTCTGTAGTGTTCCAAGCCTCGAAGGAGAAAAACAAGTCGGCAATGGACTGGAGCATTTTGCGCATCACAGAATGGTTCCGAGATGTAGTACTATATCGCTCAAATTAATAAAATTTGAAGTTGTTGAAGGCAAAAAAAAAAAGGTGATGGAAGTGATCAAAGGGCACTGAGTAGATTAGTGATCCTGACTTATTCCGCCGAATGGTCCTTTTGAGCACGTGTTTTGACAACTATTAATACATTTTTAAATTCAAAGTTTAAAATAAATAGGTTTTTAGTAGAGCATAAATTTTTTCAATAAATATATTAGTTTTGAAGTTTAGAGCTTAGATCTGATTTTTCAGACGATATTTCCTTATCTTTGAAGATTTGATGTTTTCTATTTCTGAGAAATTGGAAGTGGGTGTTGATGATTCTTTATCTTAGAACATTATAAAAATGAAATTAATATTACTTTGTTGATGGAAATATAATTTTGTAATATTTTCTATCTTTCTATGATGTCTATATAAAATCCTGATTCTTAGGATATGCGTATTAGATTATGGAATGATTTAACTTTTGAGTATTGTTAATTGATAATTTAATTTTTTATATAAAATAGAATTCATTGGGTAATTATCGGTTAATTTAATGGTTTTTAGTTGCAAAAGCAATTCTACTTTCGTATTTTTGGCTTGCTCGAGCGAGCGGGTTTAAAACAAAGATTACTGATATGATGGTTGGTGGTTATTGGGTTACCATAGGTGCAGCTCAAGAGAGTTAATCTTAAACCCATATCCAAACATTCACATCGAGAGAGTAAATAGACTAGATTGAAGGTTGTTCTTAATTGTTTCTTATAGGTGTTCGAGAAAACAAATTTGATCGGCATAAATGGTTTGAGAAAAAGTTAATCCCAACTAAAGTATAGATTATTCGTTGATTTTCAACAATTCATTATCGATGGAAGTCACCCATTTTTCTACCTTAGCCCATAATCCTATCACATCCCTAGAACCTGTCTCTATACTTGTCGCTTATTGTGGTAGTTCATAATTACAATCAAAACGCTCTGCTATTTGACACTTGTGTCACTCCAAGCTTTAATTATGCTTTTAATTGTAAATAGTTTTACTAATGATTGACTTGTGCACATCTGCAATTGGCTATTGATTCTCAAATATGTCCCACTGCCTGTGGGAATGATCCCAACTCACTTAGTGGAGTTATATTACTAACTAACGATCCGTGATGCTTAGTATCATATGGAGTGTCTTTTAAATGGTATTAATTAATATGGGACCTCTATCGGGTAGTTGCATTATTTGTGAAGTTTTTAGTTGAGTTAAATTTTGTTCTTGTTAGTCATAGTAAAACTTTCATAATTTTTTTTTTGGTTTGTGTGTTGTTGTTTTGAGCAGAGAATTGTAATATATTTCATAGCAACAATAATCCAATGGATCATCCTCCTTTGAGATTAATGATACTTAGGGATAAAATCTTAAACTTTAAGCAATTGGAGGGAGAAACCATTTGTGAGTTGTGGCAAAAGTAGGACTTTATTGCAGCAATACCCAGCTCATAAAATTTCATATAAGATGCTTCTATAGGAAGTTTCCTGAAAATAGAATGGTGGCCTACCAACTCTCTTCAGGTTGTTTAATTCTACAATCCTATGAAATAGCAGCCTAACTCCTTAATTGTGTATCAATATCAACAAGGAGAAAGAGAAGGACCTACACTTGTCCACACTATTGACTCAGCTAGATGCCTTTATTTATAAGGTCAAGGACTTGGAAGTTATGTCAAAAACGAAGAAAGGTATATACCCCATTACGAGATCTGAGAAAAGAAGAAACAAGAAAAGGGGGGGGGGCAAATAGAAGAGGTAATCTTGATCATTCTTCACAAAGTCAAAGAACAAAACAAATTGTTGAGTGAGGCAAAAGAGAATGCCTTAATGCTGAATCAGATCACAACCTCTCACGCTATGTTCATTCAGCTTCTAGTGTCCCATGTAAACTTGTTGTTATCTTCTCGCTACCCAAAACAAGATGATGGGTGGCCTATAAAAATGAGTCAAACCTCAGTGATGTAACTTATGTAGGGACTTGCGTCGTTCAATAACGTCAACTAAGGGTCTTCTTGGGAGGCAACCCAATTAATTAATTTCTAACTTTTTAAGTTAAAATGACGGTGTGTTGATTGTGAAATAAAAAGTGTGGAATGTGTTTCAAAATTATATGTAAGTGTGCCACAAGTCCATTAGGTGCATCACCGAAAAGGCCAGCCTTCCCGACTTAATTTGTTGTATGACCCAAGACAATTTGAAATTGGGCCCTATTAAAATCGGTGAACCGAGGATAATATTAATGAATCACCGACAACATCGACGATCACGACATTTTCCATTGTTTGGACCCCACACATACTGGATATACTGTAAGACTCTGCGAGGTAAATACCTAATCTGAATATTGCCAAATGGGCCTGCAAGCACAACTAATATCGCCGAATTGGCGCAAAATTGATGATTTGTAAGGTCAAAGGTTCCAAAGTTTCAAAATATTTTACCTCCCTAACTTTAATCTTCTCAAACACACACACACACTTATGATATCTATAAATCTTGCGTTTCTACCATGCTTTAGTCATCGGAATTGTGTTTAAAGTGGATTACATTGCTCCCTAGAATTTCAGAATCATTTGAATCGGCATCTATGTTTGTTTTCCAAACCAAGAGTTTATTCTTAAAATATAGTACTCATTTGCAATAAATTTTTCTTCTTGAAGTGTTTGGGCTTCTCTGATAGTTTTAGTATGTTTCAATTCATATTTAACTGTGATAATCTTTACCATACCGTTCATAATGTAAAATTCCCATAAATGTATGCCTTGAAATTGGATAAATCTTGTGGAGTTATGCTTCCATATTGTTGAGTCTAGTCGTGTGAAGATTAAGTAACTTGTATTTGGTATAAATGACGTAATTTTCCAAATTATAGAGCGTATGACATCATTGTTTAGGTAAAAAGTCATCAAATGATTGGTGCATGCTTTTATTTTATTGGGTCTATTGGGTCTTTTTGTAATTTGATTGGTGCATGCTTTTATTTTATTTTTTTTGAGGGGGGGGGGGTTGGGTTTAAATTTGAGAAGTTGAATTAAAAATAGGCACGTTGGGCCGTTGGACGAGCTAGATCAAGCTTGAAAAACCACTCGAAGGTTCATCAAAATCCCCCATATCACCTTTAATTACATGCTATACTTGAAGTTTGATAGTGTAATTTTACTAAAAAGATTGAGGTCGGAAAAAACACTCGGCGACTTTCCAAAAGTTCTCTTCATAGCCCTTTGTATGTACCCATGAACCCTTTTTGCAATGTAACTTTTGACATGCCACTCATTGCTCGTTGAATGATGTCGGTACTTCGCCGAAGAGCCTCCTCGTCGCAGACATGCCATGTTTTTCTAAGAACTTTAAGCCAATTCTTTTTGTGTACTCGATCTAGATCGCCAAAGTGATTGGGTACGCCGACCAGTTCCACTAGTTTGTTGTTGCGCTAAAATTTAATTCTCGAAACGAAGTAAAAGCAATCACATCAATTAAAGAACCCAACTAGTGAGGTTGGGATCGTTCCCATAAGGAAAATGGTTCAAACATAACTTTATACTATTATTACTTCTATTTAGTCAATTATTTCCTGAAAAGGACTAACTAAATGGGGGTTTTGAATAATGAAAGCAATTAGCTAAATTAAAGTAAAAAAGTTACAGGTTCAAGTATTAAAGTTTAATCAGGTAATGAGAATAACTAGGGGGAAAGTGTTACCCACAGGCTCCTAACTCGGTAATTCTAGCTTTAACAATCCTTTCCTAGTATCTTACATGAAAGTGATAAGTTAGGTATCTATAAATCCTTGGTCCGACATAAATAGAATTTCACTCCGCACCTTGGTCCGGCTATGTGTTTTGCTTTACTAAACCTTATCTTTACCCCATATTAAGCATCATATTCGATATTTGACTAAGTTGTTACTTCGTACAAACAGACACTATCCTATTAGATAATATACACTAAATCTATGTTGATAATTCCTTTCCTATTATCTACCTCCTTGGTCCTACAAGTAGCAATAAGGCTAGTTCTAATGTTGGCCATCCGTTAAAAAAATTCTAAGAAAAAGAATTATCAGTACATGCAAGACAGTATTCTAACAATGTTATATCATCTAGATTTTACCTTGTTATTTACACATGGTTCCCAAAAACCTAGTTGTGGAGTTTAGTTACCCATGATAATAATCACACAATTCATAAAAATAATGTAAGAATTCATTCACTTAATTTGATGAGAATGAACAAAATCAAGAAATTTACTTGAATAAATTACAAAACATCAATGATTGATTCCGAAAAAGTAATATAAATCCTAATATCGAATGTTCAATACAAAGACAATAAAACTAAAAATTATCCAACAGTCTAACCAAAAGAACAAGGTTTTTTTCGGACTATTTATAAGAAACAAAACCTAATAAAAGAGGAAAATCTATTTAAGGAAAAATCTGCCAAAACGTGTCTTAGTCGACGACCCTCGTGATGAGCTATCGTGGTCTTCAATCGCTCTATACTTAGCTCTTGTTCTGCTACTTTTTTTCATCATCTCTATGTTACCCTCAACGGACAGGTGTGACGGAATGTTGCAAGCATGATGGTTCGTCAAGGGGCTTTCTTCCATGACACATAGAATCTTCTAAGTTGAGTAGTAGGACTACTCTCTGTTAGCATTGATGAATGTCTAGGACGGACCATCGTGGATATGACGGTCCTTCGTGAGCTTCCGTAGTCCCACACATGGTCAGAATTCCCCAACTTACTTCAGAAGCCATTATCTTTTGACGATGGTTGAGCACTGCGGACTGTCATGGGGTCCATAGGTGAAAACCTTTTCATTTTCAGCTCAAAATCTCTGCGTTCTCTTTGGACAGATTTCCTGGAAATAAATAGAAAACTACATAGAAATCGATACAAAAAGGATTTAGTGACACACTAAACTTAAGGAAATGACATTGAAAATACTGTGCAATTAGTATACATCAACACCCTCAACTTAAATTCGTTGTTTGTACTCAAGCGACACACTATGACTCACTAAAAAAATCATTTTACAAGAGTATCCGTATTTTATTCGCAATCATTTGGCTATTAATCATTATTATTCACATCATGTTCATGCATCCTATCACTATTAGGTTTGAATTAGGTGGAACAGACCATGACATAGACTCACCACAAATTGACACCTATCCTCTTTGATCTCTCACCTAGGTGCTAATTTTTCCGGTATTGCAACTATTGTCCTTTTTTCAAAATAACATCCTCATTTTTCAGATAATGATTAAAGTTTGAGTATAAGATTTAATATTCATCACTCGCCCTCAGAACAACTTCACAACTCATTTAAATACATTGCAATAGGCTTGCCCTTATTTTCACTACTTTAAGTTCGTCATAAAAACTCTTAGGATCATGATAGGACTTTCTTATCTTGTAACATAGGCTCTAGGTCAGGTAGGGTATATTTAGGTAAATTTTAGTGACTTGTTTTCCTCCTTGAAATATCATCTAAGTGTCCTACCTTTTTATCATTTTATCCCTATTTATCAATTTTTCTTTCACCTTGCTAATCTCCGTTTCTTCTTCTTATGTGTAAGTGACTCTTCTATTTTCTTGTGTTTATTTTGTTTTTAGTCTTGGGTTACTGTTTTTTTTGTCTTTCGTCCTCTTTATTCTTTTAACCCCACTTTCAAGAGTATTCCTCATAACAGCCACCCTAAAGTCATGGCTTTGCCATGAGTCAAGGTTCACAATACCCAAAATTGGGTCAGTGTCATGACAAGGTTGTTTTCTACATAAGCCACCCTTAAGTTATGCTTTTGGAATAAGCTAAGGTGCACATGTCCAAGGAGGTTCCAGGTCCAACACATTGTTCCCAGAAAAGATCAGATGGGGTGAATAAGAAAGATCTATTTTAAGCTCAAATTATTAGGATCAATAAGGGATTACTTCATTTGGTTTTTCTGTTATTTTAGGCTAAGGATTGACGATTTCGAACAAGGGCCTATGATCCTTTCCTAATTGTCTATTACGGGTTACATTTAGCAAGACTTACCAGGCAAGTTCTAGCTCATTACCAATGGTGGAATATTCAAATTTTTCTCACTCGCACATTAACTACCAGATTATCAAACACCTTGTTCGAATCTTATATTTAGGGCCATGCCGTAGTTATCTCTATGTCAAAGCTTATAGCCACACATTTATCAGTTACAATGCCTAGTCATGCATTATTTTCATTACATCAAGATATCATTTCTGTTTGAGCCATCATGCTTCAGAGTTATACAATGTACACAAGATATATACATGTCAGTTAAACAATAAAAATAATTAGTCTTCAGGGGAAAAAGACAGAGGCAAGAAAGCCCCAAAAAGAGTATCGTGTGTTGGGATACTCAGACATCACCCTAGCACTCACTTTCAATTTACCCCAACCCAAAAAAAAGATATGAAATTTTACCCAATGCATAAAAAATATATAAAATAATAGAGTGGTAGGTGAAGCAAACCTGAAGCACAAAGCACCGCCTATCAACAAGCTGGTGGGTCCGGTCGGGTTTACGGGTTTTCACGCGATGAGTCCCCGTCGACGGTCCCTCGCACTCTATATGGTCCATCGTGGAGGTCCTTCATGCGTGCCTAACTTAGAAAAATTTGTAAAACGTACCTGGTCATGACGCGTGCTTGCGATAGTCTGTTTCAGGCGTGACAACCCGTCGATTGGTCCGTTAAAGGGTGTTGTAGACAAATTTTCTACAGATTTTATGGTGATGTGATACCTGCAAATTTAACACCCATTAAGCTATTCTTTTTGTATTTTGTGGACATTTTTTGGACATGGACCCTAAAAAATGCTCTAGAAATCACTTCTAACAAAAAGAAATCAAATATTTAGACGGGACGTTTAAGTAAATTAAAGCAAAGGAACATGCAACTATAACTAGAAAATCACGAAAAACCTATAGTTGGATAGAGGATACATATTACTATGCCTCCCAACCAGGCCTTGATTAAACATATTGGCACGACGTAGAACACTTGATTACTCTTACTTCATCAACATGGTATGCCTCAATTCCTTCATTTTCCATTTCAGCGTGCCCCGGATAGATTTTGATTCGCTGTCCGTTCACCTTAAACCGCACACCCTCCTTGTTTTCCAACACAACCGCTCCATGAGGGAATAGTTGGGTGATCAAGTAAGGACCAGTCCATTTGGACTTGAGTTTGCCCAGAAACAAAAGCAACGTATAATTGAATAAAAGCACCAAATCCCCACCATAAAATTGAGTTTCTCAATCTTTTGGTGATGGTACTTATTTATCTTTTCTTTGTATAGGGATGAATTTTCATAAGCGTTTAGGTGTAATCCATCATGCTCATTCAACCCATTTAACCTCTGTTCAGCAGCTTCATTCCAATCCATTTTCAACTTTTTCATTACCCACAAGCCTTTATGCTGTAATTCAACCGGTAAGTGACAAGACTTCCCATAGACAAGTTTATACGGGGACATACCTATGAGTGTCTTGTTTGCTGTCTGGTAGGCCCAAAGAGCATCATCAAGCCTTCTTTACCAATACGTTCTACAAGCGTTCACCGTTTTTGTCAAAATCTGCCTAATCTCCATATTTTACACCTCAACTTACCCACTAGTGTGAGGATGGTAAGGAGTTGCCACATTATGGTGAACCCCATATTTCTCCAATAATCCCTTAAACAATATGTTGCAAAAGTGAGATCCCCCATCACTAATAATAGCCCTTGTGGCTCCAAATCGGGAAAATATATTCTTTTTCAAGAACGCGGTGACAATCTTCCCTTCATTATTTCTGAGTGCGATAGCTCCACCCATTTAGAGAAATAATCGACCGCTACTAGAATGTACTTCATACCATGAGAACTCATAAAACGGCCCATAAAGTCAATACCCCACATATCAAATAGCTCAATAACAAGAATGGGATTTAAAAAGTCCTCTTGCTTTATCGATATGCCAGCGTCTCTTTGGCATCTATTACATGCCTTAGCGAACTCATGAGCATCATTCTGGATAGTTGGCCAAAAGTAGCCACATTGCAAGATCTTGTGAGCGGTCCAGATACCACTATGATGTCCACCTACGGATGAAGAAGGGCATGCCTCTATAACACTGAACATCTCAACTTCTGGCACACAACGCCGAATAACACCAATGACACAACTCCTATACAAGTACGGATCATCCCAAAAGAACTTATTCACATCATACATGAAGTTTATCCTTTGATGAAAGAACAAGTCCAATGGGACAATATCACTATCAAGATAGTTTGCAAAATCTGCGAACCATGGAATCAAATCTTGAGAGGTGGCCAATACATGCTCATCGGGGAAAATATCATCAATTTAGGGCTTATCTTCTAAACGGGACAACTGATCAGCAACTTGATTTTCGGTCCCTTTTCTATAAATCACCTCAAAGTCCACTTCTTGTAAAAGTTATACCCAACAAATCAACCTCGGTTTCACATCCTTCTTTGCCATCAAATATCTCAAAGTAGAATTACCAGTATGCACTATAACCTTAGTGCTAAGCAAATAGGAGAGAAATTTCTAAAAAGCAAAGAATGCTGCAAGGATATCTAGCTCAGTCACGGTGTAGTTCTTTTGAGCTTCATTTAGGGCTTTACTAGCATAGTAAATGGGGTGAAGGATTTTGTCCCTTCTTTTCCCCAATACCACACCAAGATAAACCCCATTAGTATCACACATTACCTCAAATGGCTTGCTCCAATCCGGGGAAATAATGATAGGTGCTGACACCAATTTTTCTTTCAACTCACCAAATGCATTAAGACAAGAATTCATCAAAATAAAATTTACACTCTTTATCAAGAAACTTGCATAAAGGATGCACAATTTTTGAAAAATCCTTGATGAATCTTCGGTAAAAACCGGCATGTCCAAGAAAGCTTCTCACAACTTTTACAGAGATATGTGGGGAAAGTCTCTCTATTACCTCAACTTTATCTCAATTAATCTCTATACCATTCTTTAAAATGTGACGACCAAATACAGTACCCTATTTCACTATGAAGTGACATTTTTCAAAACTTAGTACTAGATTGCAGTCTTCACACCTCTTAAGAACCATAGACAAATGACTCAAACACCGCTTAAAAGAGCCACCAACCACAAAAAAATCATCCATAAACACCTCAATAGTGCCCTCCACCATATGGGAGAATATCAATATCATACATCTCTAAACTGTGGCGGGTGAATTTCACAACCCAAACAACTTTTTCTTGAAGTCAAAGGTCCCATATGGACAACTAAAGGTGGTTTTCTCTTGATTTTCTGGTGCAATAGATATCTAATTATACCCCGAATAAAAATCTAGAAAATAGTACCACCTCTTTCCGGCAAGTCTATGCAACATCTGATCCATGAAGGGCATAGGAAAATGGTCCTTTTCGGTCCATGCATTTAATTTCCAGTAGTACATACACACCCTCCAACCAGTTAATGGTCTCATTAGAATGAGGTCATTTTTCTCATTGGGGACAAGAGTCATTCCCCCTTTCTTAGGTACACACTAAACAGGGCATACCCAACTACTATCAACGATTGAATATATCACTCTGGCATCCAACCACTAAATAATTTCCTTCTTCAGTACCTCTTGCATAGGTGGATTTGGTCGTTTCTTATGCTCAATACTTGGCATATGTTCGGGCATGATTTTTATTTTATGAGCACAAATACCGGGAGGGATTCCAAAAATATCATAAATAGTCCACACAATAGCTCTTTTGAATTTTTTTAACACTTTCACCAAACTCTCAACTTGATACACATTCAAATCTGATGCAATAATGACCGGCAAAGTGTCATCTTTTCCCATGAATACATACCTGAGATGAGGTGGTAGCGGCTTAATTTCTAATTTTGGATCCTCCTCAATAGACGGTTTCGCGGATGGAGATTTGTGATGTTGCATGTCTAACTCAAATTTCTTTTGTTTAAAACAAACATTACCTCGATCAAGTGATGCGACCAATGACCCATACACTTCGATGATATAACTATCAAAATTCATGATCAGTGCCGCAAATGCTTTTACACCCAGACGCTCTTTAATTCGTACCTTAGATGACTCTTCAACTCTGTAGGATATAGAAGATACCTATTGGATCTCACCACTCTTCCTCATGGACCTACAAATGTTGAAGGTCACTTCTTCATTGTTCAATCAGAATTTCATCTACTCCTTTCCCATATCAAACAAGGCTCTAACCATAAAAAATAATGGCCTACCAAGAATAATAGGCACCTCAAAATCGACCTCACAATCAAGAATCACAAAATCAGCCGAAAATACGAAAAACTTCACTTTTACTAGCATATCGTGGAGTATACCAATGGGCCTTTTATCGATTGATCGACAATTAGTACTAGCAACGCAGTGGGATTTAGGTCCTCCAAACCCAACTCTTGTATATCGAGAGGGGAATGAAATTTTATGCCTGGCCCAAGATGACATAATGCTTTTGCAAAAAGTAATTACCCGATTGTACAAGGAATAGTGAAAGCACCTGGATCTTCTTTCTTTTGCACTAGAGTTCTTGTAGCAATATCACTACAGTGTTGCATTCTATCATCATCCTCAAAAGTGACTGATATTTACTTCGTAAATAAATCTTTCATGAACTTGGTATAACACGGCATTTGTTCAAGAGCATCTACCAAAGGGACATTGATAGAAAGTTGTTTCAACATCGTCATGAAACGTCGGTATTTACAATCCTCGGTCTTTTTTACTAACATTTGTGGGAAAGAAAGTGGTGTAGGCTTGGGGATCACCTTTTAGGGCACCTCAACATTTTTTACCATTTTATCTTCTAACTCACCACTAACCTCCACCACCACATCATCATTGCTTATAACCTTTTCTACACTAGACGAATTAGGTGGGTCAATGGTTTGCTTACCAGCCCGAGTAGTTATTGCCATAAAATGACCATCATTTTTGGATTTGAGAGAGTGTTGCTAGGAAGAGTGCCAGGTTGCCGTGTGTTCACAGTTGAAGACAATTTGTCCATTTGCAACTCAAGATGCTTAATCAAGATTGCAGGTGTATTAACTTTCTGCCCTATACCCGCTAAGTCATCCCTTAACTCTTTAGTGTTTTCATCACTAACATCGAACCTTATCATCATTTTATGCATCATATCCTCAACTCGAGCCATAAGATCTCCACCATCCTTAGGAGCAACTTCACAATTTTGGGGTGGAACATAGGGACCACTCCTATCTAACTTCCTTGTACTCCATGCTTTACTGCTTCGGGAGATTTTCTCTAACTTTTAAGCAATCTCGGCATAAGGATACTCCCTGTAAGAACAACACGCTTTTTTATTATCATCTTGTCCCCGATAGAAACACTCTTTTAGAGAATCATCATTTATGCAGTGATTTGGGACGCTTCACAAGAATTAAGTGAACCTATTCCATGAACATCTAATTGACTCTCCCGGTAGTGCCACAAAGTTATTCACTCTGTCTTTGTGGTTTAGTTTCTTAGACACCGGGTAGTAGCGTGCTAAGAAAGCATCCCTCAGTTGAGTCCAAGTGAAGATTGAGTTATAGGGGAGCTTAGTAAACGAGATAGCAGCCTCTCCCATCAGTAAGAGAGGAAAAACTCTTATCTCGATTACATCCATATACAAATAAGGCCTCCCTACACAAATTTTGAACACTACCATTACCTTAGCAATTTGGGCATGTGGATCCTCAGAAGTTAGCTTAAAAATAAACCTCTGGCAGTGGCGCTGAAAGAGTAAAATTATGAAAATGTTGACTAAACTTCGATAATAAGCATAAAGTTAATCTAAAAGCCACTTTCCCCGGCAGCGGCGCCAAAATTTGATACGCTCAAATTCACTTCTCAAAATAAAGTAAAAGTGGTCGCATCAAGTAAAGAACCAAACTAGTGAGGTTGGGATAGTTCCCACGAGGAAAATGATTCAGACTTAACTTTATTCTATTATTACTTCTACTTAGTCAATTATTTCTTGAAAAAAAATAACTAAAGGGGGATTTTGATAATGAAAGCAATTAGCTAAATTAAAGTAAAAAGGTGACAGGTTCATGTATTGGAGTTTAATTAAGTATTTGATATATGTCTAAGTTGTTACTTCGTACCAAACGACACTAGCATATTAGATAGTATACACTAAATCTATGTTGATAATTCTTTTCCTATTATCTACCTCCTTGGTCTGGCAAGTAGCAATAAGGTAAGTTCTAATGTTGTCCATCCGTTAAAAAGACTTCTTAGCAAAAGAATTATCAATACATGCAAGATATTAGTCTAGATTCGTTATTTAAATAGGTTTTACCTTGTTATTTACCCATGGTTCCCACAACCCTTATTATGGAGTTTAGTTACCCATGCTAATAATCACACAATTCATAATAATAATGTAAGAATTCATTCGCTTACTTTGATGAGATTGAACAAAATCCTAAAATTTTCTTGAATAAATCACAAAGCACCAATAATCGATTTTGGAAAAGTAATATCAAATCCAGAAATCAAAAGTTCAATTCTAAGACAATAAAACTAAACATTATACAAGAGTCTAACCCCAAAAACAAAGTTTTTACAGACTATTTATAAGAAACAAAACCTAATAAAGAAGGGAAATCTACTTAAGGATAAATTTGCCCAAAACGTGTCTGAGTCAACGACCCTCGTGACGGACCGTCGTGGACAGAAGAGACCGTCTTGGTCTTTAGTCACTCCATACTTAGCTCTTTTTCTGCTGCTTTTCTTCATCAATTCTCTCTTAACCCATGGCGGACAGGTGTGACGGACCGTTGCAAGCACGATGGTCCGTTGAGGGGCTTCGTTCCACGACACATAGAATCTTCTTAAGTTAGATTCTAGGACTACTCTTTGTTAGCATTGACGAATGTGCAGGATGGACAATCATGGATATGAAGGTTTGTCATGAGCTTCCGTACTCCAACACTTGGTCAGAATTCTCCAACTTCCTCCAGCATCCATTATCTTCTCACGATGGTTGACCCCTATAGACCGTCATTGTCACAACAGACCGTCCTGGGGTACGTAGGTGGTCGCTTCTGCAATTTCATCTCAAAATTTCCCTATTCTCCTTTGGAACAATTTCCTTGAAATAAATAGAAAACTACATCAAAAATCAATACAAAAAGTCTTTAGACACACACTAAACTTGAGGAAAAGGCATTGAAAGTACTTTGAAACCACGGTCATCAATTGTCTACAACTTCTTTTTCTATATATATGATTGAACTATGTTTAAATTTTTCCTAATGGTTTACAGAGATGGTAAGGACCAACATTCACATGCCTCCCAATAAAAGAGCATGGGGTATCACAATAAATAATGACGGATCATGTAACACCTCTAAAACGACTTAGGTTATACTAGAGCCTAACAAGTGTGTTATAAGGTTTTGAAGTTCTAAAAGTGTTTATAATGATGTTTATAGGTATTTTCTAAAGTTTGGTGATGTTTGGAGGTCAAATGTCAAAGAACGTCCATGACGTTCCAAAGATGTGCCTTGAGACGTGCGTGTATATTTAGATGTGCCCTTGTATGTTTTATGTGTTCGTTTTTGTTGAAAATAATGTGATAGGTTCCTAACATGTATAAAAGTGTATTTGAGTTGGAAAGTCAAGGAAAAACCCCCTAAAGACCAACCAAAGATTCCTTGAAGAGGACCAAACTTGTGAGCAAAAGTTGTGAAAACCAGCCTAATAAACGAGAGGAAATCTACACCATATAGGTTAGTCGACTCCCTATCACTTGAGGGTGTAGGTTGAAATTTAGCTTGGGAAGATTGAGCCGCATTTGTTGAGTCTCTGACCCAATCGACGACTTTCCAGTACAACTCGTCAATGGGTTTATGCCCCGTAGCTTGAGGTCGTCCGTTGACATCTGCATAATTTTTTTATGGTCTCTGCCACATCCGAGAAGCATGCCCTAGAACTAAAAAATGTCGTCGTCCTTGAAAAGGACTAAGACTAACCTCTTAGCATTCGTCATTACATTTCGTTTGTTAACTTAGCAGAATATATTAACTTTTCATCTACACTTCTTCATTAGGTTTACTTAGACCTCTCTCTTTCACAAATATATTAGTACAGAGTATACATAGTTATACATGGTTTTCTACTTTTATGGTGCACACACAGACACACACACACACAGAGAGGTACACAAACACACACGCACACACGCACACAAAATATATTTATATATATATATATATATATATATATTTCTATATATATACACGTAAGACAAATAACGTAGTCTCAAAACGGATGTCTCATATTAAATAATCTGAAAAAGATAATAAAATTGAGCATAGCCCATACATCAATTCAAATAAAGCCACATATAGGCTATACAATCATAGTACTCAAATTAAAGAGAATGAACGAAATGTCTTTAAGACTAATCAACAACCAATGCTAGTTAGTGGCATTGTCATCGAAGTGGAGAGGACCTACCCAACTTGGAGAATGATAATTGAATTCTTCTTCAAGAGTCGTCACGAACCCTTCAACGACTGGAACCTAAAGTGTCGGGAATAAAACGAGAAAACAAGATTAGCAATCACTTGTACTAAGTATAAGACCATATGCACATACAACATATAAACCATTTTTAAAATGGGCATTTCATTAAAGCATGCTAATTTACTTTTGAACACATTATGCACAAGCAACAACCAATACAAGTCAATAACACATATACTTCAAGATAAGACCATGCACATCACAAGACCAATGCTACTATGACTAGTAAAGACAACATGCATATCAACATAAATAAGTACATCATCAAGACTACTCTATCATCGTGTTATAATATCAACAAGAATGTATAAGAGTTCATACCATCATCGTCAAAGCAATACCCTTACTCATGAACCCCCATTAAGTCCACTAGTGCAATAAATAAGTCCCCATAACATCACTCAATCAAGTAAACCCAAAAATAACCATAAGCAATGCACATTTCACATACTATATAATTAAGAGGAACATCATCATACTTTAGAAATAGAGACCAACAACATGTACATAAGCGAAAGCAACATCACATAGTGTCATTAACATTTAAGATCAACATATACATAACATTTACATTTATAAGCATATAATCATATAAGAACATCCTTCTAAGACTTCACTCAAGGCTAAGTAGTCCAATGTATAGGTAGAGTCCCATACACCTACCTGGACTAAGTCAAACCCCTTAAGTCATCCTAGTTAGAGTCCACTTTTATTAATTTATTTTACTTTCGGGAAACTCTTGCCTTACAGAACATAGACCACATGAGTCAATGTGGAATCCGATGTCATGTAACCCTACACAGAAAGAAGGTGGACTGCTTGACAATGTAGTGCTAAAATAAGAACATACGATAATTGTGGATCCACTAGCAAGTATTCCTATTGGGACAACATAATAAAAAAACTAGGATATATAGTTGGGACCCTCTTTATTCTACTTGTAATGTAGTCTTCTACCTCATGAATACATTAGTGACCCTACCTTACCTATGTGGGAAGGGACACTCCTCACTACTAGTTCACTCGGCGCTAAGCTTGAGTCCGGTTTGAAATGTCTTTCATTAATTATTATAACTTATTAAGGTCTTACAGTCTACCCTTTATATAGTCAGAGTCATATCTCAATAGGATACTGAGAACACCATTCGTTACAACCCTCAAATGTGACATTAGCACATTAACATCATTATATTATAGTAAGGCACATAGTTACTTTATCACCAACTTTATATCATTACATGTTAATAATAATCTCACAATAACATAATCAAGACATTTCAATTCAACATCATACCAACCCTACTAAATCTTATCATAAGTTATACTTCAATAAAACTTCATCACTAAACACAAGAAATCATAGTTAAAGTAAAGGTTTGAGATCACAAGACTTACCCTAATTTCCTTCAAAAGCCATCATCAAGTTTTTAACATAAACCATTCAATTCAACCCAACATGGGTCTAATATCACCACAAATTAGTAACTACCACAACAATGAAGTGAATTGAATCACTACACAACAATTCATCACTAGTTCATAGCATAGGGTTAGGGACCTAGGTCAAATTCATGATCTGCTTCACAACCTATGTTAATTAATAAAGAACTATCATAATTGTACAACAATAATAATAATATAATCATAATTATCTAAATAAATCATGAAAAAAAATTAACTTAGAAAATAGATTTCGTTATAAAAGAAAACCCACATGAAACTCATCTTTTTGACATAAATTTATGGAAGAACCCTTTATAGAAAGGATCCCAAAGGTAAAAGGAATCCTATAAATTTTTAATTGATTAAGATTGATGTATAAAATTAGTATTCCTTATTCAATATAATCCTCCTTTTCTTGGTCTTCTATGTTGTTTCGTTGGGAGATTGAAAGAAGAGTGAAGGAAGAACGATTTGATTTTGGGAATTATTAGAGTTGGGTTTAGTTTAATTATGTTTGGGGTATTTATGGAAGTCATTTACAACATAATTTGACCTCCATTAAACCCTAACTAATTAACAAACCACATAAATAATAAATTAATGTAACTAACCTATAACGTAACAGTGAAATAGTGGCAAAACCTACGAGACCTCGATCGATGGTCCGTAGCTGAACCTACGCCCTCGCCCCCCACCATCCTGCACATTTGTCTATGGTGTCAGATACTGGTACACATATATCCTTTGCCAAAATGGCGAAGTGTGCAACAACGGTGGCCATCGACGCCCCGTCTATTGGCCTACCCTTTGTAGGTTGGCAACATTTGATGGCATAGTCTCTTTAGACAACTTTTAGCCAAACAAGAAGGGTCTTCCTCCAGGACCCTTTTGTTGGTCCTTGGGGAGTTGAACCCAGAATTTTCGACTATAAATAATGTTTAATACGTGTTAGAAACCTTCTCACAATGTTTCTTCCTTTTCAGACTTTTAAATCATGTCAAACAGACTAAGAAACACAAGAACGTCTTGAATCAGTTTCCGAACATCATGGAAGCTCCTAGATGTTTTGATTCTTAAACTTCCTATATACATTGAATTTTTGACCTTAAAACAGTGTTAAAAATCTTATACTCTCATATTGGGCTCTACATTAGGCTTTAGACTTTCGGATATTACAATATCCCCCCCCCCGCCCTTAGGAACATTTTTTCCCTAATGACACTAAAAATCCGGCGAGCACCCCCTAAAAGTAACATACTGTACTTGATATCTCGTATGTCTCATACAAACCCATAGTTATCATTCATTGCATTGACATAGTAAATTTAGCATAATATTTATAACTTTTCATAGCACATCATATGCTAGAAAGTTAACTTTATATACATATATATCTATATATATATATATATATATTTGTATATAATATAAGTCATAATACATATTTAGACCCTAAGTCTTTTTACAATCTTAGACTCAACAACCTTAGAATACATTAGGGACACGAACCTTAAAACATAAGACATAACTATAAAACATTTAATAAACTTCACAGTAAGACATTAGTAGGGTATCCTTGGAACTTAAGGACCCCTTTCCTTGAGCTTTGAAATCACATATCAAGGTCTTCAATCATAGAAATACTCCAAGAATACATATCCTACACTTTGTGTCAAATTATATAAGTATGGGATTATTACCAGAATACACTCAGTATGACAACCATCAAAAACATTCATTTAAAAGGGACTTTTTCTTTAATTCATACTTCATGCCTTTTTGAATAAATCTTTATAAAACGTTTATATAATTAATATACATCATATACAAATATTCAAAGGCCAAACATCACATAAGATCACATATAGAATTTATGACATTTTTGAAGTCACTCTACAGTAAACTATTCCTACATAACAGTAAACTTTTTTTTCTTTTATTCATTTACCTCTAAATTAACCCTCTACTGATACTTGATGCATTGCATCACCTTAGGTCACAAAGAAAGCATACATACAAATTACATAAGCCAACACATATGATCATTTATTTTCATATATATCATTTTTAGACCTTATTCATGACCCAATCTTTATCTACTAGTCCAATGAACATATATATCCCCATAACCCCATACATTTTTAGTAAACCCTTCATGAGACCACAAACCTTAACATTCAATTCATACCTCAACAACTAAGTGAAGGAAACTTCATTCATATCAATACAAGACCTTCATCATATAGTCATTTAGACCAAAATAGTGCATATAAGTATAACACCATATCATATAGATTCATACTACAAAGTCATGCACAAGGACATAAACATAATCATACATATTAGGTCACCTTACTAGGACTTCCTAAGGAGCTATTTGTGTGTTGCCTAGATGGGTTCATTACTTCCACCTATACTAAGTAACCTCCTTTAAGTTCTCCTAGTTAGTGTCTTATTCATTTACTTCCATTGTCCATTTTTACTTTAGAGAAAATATAGCCTTAACCAACACAAAAACCATGGGTGCTAAACATAGAATTTGTTGTTGTACAGACTTACACCAATAGAAGGTGTTCCTACCAAGAAAATGTAGAACATTAACACATGATGTCATACTAAGTGATATCACATTGCTAGATCCTATGTGGCAATCATAGTAATGGAACTTGGGGGTACATGTGTAAACCCTATATATGCAAAGATGGGGAATTATGGTTATTTACATATGGAAACATCACTCCAACCCCCTTTTGAGTCATGAGGCTATCCACCCCATCAGGTTTATGGTGACCTCCCTTGCTACCATAGGAAGGGAGACACACTCATCTTCAAGTTCACTTGGTGCTGAGCTAAGTTCCCTTTATTGAAAGTTATTATTACATTACTTTTATAAAATATAGGCATAGGAGATTCATCCCATCATATACTTAGCTCATAGGTCATAGATGAGAGTTCATCAACCTACAACATGTGAGAAGATCCTTTCACATGGACATAACATATGTATCAGCAATATCTAATTTAGGATACACTAGAGAACACCTTTAACGGATCCTTTATTGACTAGATCATCATTCATGTGTGTGTGCATACTTATATGTAATGAGCAAACCTCTCACATAACACATTAAGTCACACATGTTAAT
Source organism: Solanum neorickii (assembly GCA_027704865.1). Classification (NCBI taxonomy): domain Eukaryota; kingdom Viridiplantae; phylum Streptophyta; class Magnoliopsida; order Solanales; family Solanaceae; genus Solanum; species Solanum neorickii. Next base: position 31,589,239 of record JAKWJC010000369.1, read on the forward strand.
ACATTAATACTCATACATATAGAAACCAAAACTAGAACTATCCTATCAAGGTACACGTGTGAAATGCATAGGCAAAGTCCTATACCCTTGCCCATACTAGTACACCTATCAAGTCATCCTAGCTAAGGAAACACATATTATACTTTCATAAACATCATCTTAAGGTGCATAGTAGTAGATACTAGTGAATATGAGAACTACCTTTCATTTAGACACCATGACCTGTGCTACGTGTACCTTGCATGTAAAGTGAGTGTGTGTGTAGAATGGTCAACAAGACCACATAATGGTTATCAACAACACATTGCTGCAGCCATACTCTTATACCATAATACTCTTTCAATCATAGACAACACTACACATAATAGCATAGGAGACAAGCCAACTTCATATTACACTTAAGACTCCTGAATTGTGCTATTCATGCATTCACATAGGGGTTCATACGTAAGGGATTACTACCATTTTTACTCATCAATGGCAGAACCTATACTTAAACCTAACATATATATAAAAATGCTTATACAATAGCCATACAACCTAAATCACAACTAAAATAGAAAAGTAGGAATAAGCTTCATATAGTGTAATAGTCATAACAAAAACACTCATATATTCATCAAATTGCTTCAATTCTATAGTCAACAAAAACATATAATAAGTAAACACCTCCACTATAAGTGGACAATACCAAACAATGACAACAAGGCTTCATCAACATTATATAGAAGGTAGAGGGATAAGCCATTCTTACCAATTCATTAATCTTTTATCATTATTGATCAATACTTCTCTCTCATCATTTATAAATTATGGATCAGTATCTATAAGTCCTTAATTCGTAAACAAAACCATGTACACGTCGTCACACGAGCATGATACAACTCGTGCACTATATCATTTATATTGTAGAAATTAGAGAGTTATGGATCATCAAGTAACTCCCCTAGTTTGATAATCAATCATCATGTATCAATAATATACATCTAGGGAAGTAACTAAATAGATATAAATCAAATCTAAAGCATGCTTCATCCACCCTACAATTAAGATCACAGCATGTTCATTACAACATTCAAATTGTTTGCTAGAAGAACCTAGATAAATTCATGCCAAGACTCATTTTCTTTGATCATCAAGAATTCATACCTACAAATCAATAATATCATAAATATAAGGAAATAGTTAAATAAAATATAATCTACACGAAATCATACTACAGTTTGACATAATCGCTAGATCAAAGTGAACATGCTATTTATGACCTTATTTAAAATAGAAGAATCATAGGCTGATCGATATTGATCCACATAAATCACTTATTTAAAATTGATCAAAAATATGCAAGTAATACATTAGACACAACATTCCCTACACAATCGAATTCCACCTTATATCATTGAAGGCCAATGTTACAAAGAATCATGGAAAAGTATGCTAAACATGTTCAAATCTTCATACAATGATCAACATGGAAACTTCAACATCAATTCAACATTAATTCATCTAAACAATAGTAGGTATAACCACTTCAACGTAATAGAATCATAATTCAATTGATAACAAGTCAACATCACAAAGCCCATGCAAGGACTAAATTGATTTAGGGAGGGAGCACGGGTTCATCATGAATATAGAGTAAAATAACGTGAAAACCAATACATTAACATAAATATATCATTATTTAATCATTTAAAATTTTTTGACAAGGAACCCGTGTATAGTTTGAAGAAGGAGAACTTTGATCATGAAACCTACTTTGAAAAACAATGAGATTAACTCTCCAAGTAAAAGGTTACTTAGAAAGGAAGGATCACCTTAAATTTATATACATTAATACCTCTAAAACATGGTGAATAAACCATATTAATATATGCTCCAATAAGTTCTTGAGCTTTACCAACAGTGGAAGTTTCTAGGAAGAAGATTTTTGTATGGAAAGGTTCAAATTCGTGAAAAGGGATTGGGAATGGGTTGTTCACGTGTTTGATACCTTATATACACCCAAAAACAAGTAAATTAATCAATTAGAATCATTTTAAGACATTGGGTGAATTTCCCATTCACCCCTTCAATAAAATAGACCGCTAGACAGTGTTGTCGGCCACAATCGACGGATCCCATCAACTGGCCGTTTGTAGCTTCCGTCTATTGAACCTTGACCTTTTTTGGGTTGATACCTTCCCAGGATAGTGTACATGGACTATAACTCACCAACGAGGCGTTGTTCAATCAAAAGGCCATTGTTTTGCTTGTTGATTGACATTACCAAGGTAGTGTCTTCGACAGCCTTGGGTCCTTCTTGTGGGCCATTTTTGAGGGGGCCTTTAGAAGTCGTACCCTCACATTCCCAACATAAATACAACCCTTAAAAAGTTTTAGACCTCACAAATGAGTTCCGCCAACAACCAATACACGTAAGTCATCCAAAGAGGCTAGGCCCCGTTAAGACACTTTTGAGCGTCTTAAGGGCTATCTTTCGAATGCCTTAGTTGTTCTTGGTCATTTAACCTCCAAACTTCTCAAAATTCCTTATACCATATTTATACATCATTATAAATCATTATATGAATTCATATGCTCATGAAATACAACATATAAACACATATATACACGTGAGGCACATAGGTGACAAGTAGTCGAACGGGTTTGTCGTCCCTTGACATTCGACTTCCAAATCACCTCAAACCTTACACACTGCCTCTAAACTATATTATAAATCATTTCAGGACCTTATAACCTTAAGACTAACATGTTAGGTGTAAGATCCCAAAAATTACTTAGGTGAACTAGAGACTAATATGTTGATTATGATTTTCTAAGGTCCTAAATTGTTTACTATATGGTATTGAGGCAGTGTCTAAAGCATTAGGTGCATTGGAAGTCAAACATCAAGGGACGATTAAGATGTTCGACTACTAAGTCACCTATGGGCCTTATATGTTGTTCTATGTGTTTATGTGTGATTCATGCGGTTATAAGGTCCTTAAATGAGTTTTTATAGCATATATAGGATGTTTGTTGCGTTTCATGAAGTGTGGAGATAAATGTCTAGAATATCCATGACGTTTGAAAGATGTGCCTTGAAATAACCTTGTGTGTCTAAGCATGTTTAGTTGAGTTTTACGTGTTTGTTTTGGATGAAAATCATGTGATAGGTGTTAAACTCGTATACAATCATGTTTGGATTGGAAAATTTCGGAAAACATCCCAAATGACCAACCAAGGGTCCTTTAGGAAGCACCCAAACTTGGTGTCAAGGCTGCCCAAGACAGCCCAAACCATAGAGGAAGTCGACGCCTAGTGAGTCAATTGACGCCCCGTTGGTTGGTTCTCGTCGTTTGGAACGCATGGGGAAAGGAGTGACCAATAGAAAGTCTCAGTCCCAGACCAAGGACCAGCAGGACGGTCCGTTGGTCAAGGGACGGTGCCTAGGTCACCATCCGTCTGTGAAGCTGTGTTATGTTCAACTTCTCTGTTAACTGAGGGTTGAAATGGGAATTTCACCCCACTTCAAAATGAGGGTATTGACGGTTCTTTAAGGGTATTTTGGATATTTTAAACATGTATATAATTCTTTAACACATAGAATATTTCATTATTAAAAATCAAAATACACAAATCCCTTAAGAAATCCCAAAGACTCCATTATAGTCCAAAATAATGGAAGAGATTGTTGTGATGAATTGAGTGTATATTATTCATCCGAGTAAGAAATATCATCATTGAGGTATGACTTTTTGATCCTTTAAACTTATTTAATCAAGGAGACCAACTCTCAATATGTTTTTTAAAGTTTTTCAAAGTTGAATAGTCCAATTTCATGATTCTACCATGGGTTATTGCATAAAATGTTTTTAAATGACAATTATGGATTAAATTGATGTTGTATTGATGATTTTAACATAAATTATTTATGAACCCATGAATTGGATGAACCCTAGTTTTTGAATAAATTGTGGGTTATTTGATATTGATCTGATGTTGATGAATTCTAATGTAGTTTTATGTGGGCTATTCATTTATGTAATAATTGTACTAAATTTCTATATAGGTTGTATTAGATTGATGAATTTACAGTGAATTGACCTAGTTTTTGATTATTGTAGTTTTTATGTTGAATTGTTAGTTATGGCCTTGGATAAGGGTCTTGTGTTATTTAATTAAGTATGTTGACTTTGGATTGAAGTGTTGAATATGATGTGGGGGTATGCTGCCCTATTTTCCTTATTTTGTTATTATTTATACTTCAATTATTTTATTATTGGTATGGTACACTTATGGTGGTGGCGTTATGTGTGCTACATTAAATTGACATGGCCTTGTCGGAGTTACTTTATCTATTATGCTAATAATGGCCTTCTTTAAGTAATGGGGCTATTTATGTAGTTTGATTAGGTGAAGCATGAGAATATCTATCTACACGTGAAGTCATATATGTGTTCTTCTATTCATGTTATCATAGATGATCATGTTAGACTATGACTTTCACCCTATGTGTATAGTCTTAGAGTTGAGTCTTGATTATTCCTACTTGACTATATCAGTCTATATTGGTTACATTGATGAAGTTATGATAGTGAATAGGATGACTTGAAGATGTTAGGGTGGCTTCTATGTTCTTCAAGAACATGTATAAGGAGTTAAAATTGAAGTATGTGGTGTCTTGTCTTGATTCACGTGTTGTAACGACTCGTAAGTAAACCCTAGAAGTTAGGGCATCCTTGTATCATCACACGGCAAATGAGACTTCAAGAAGTCTCAACTAAACCTCTCGTATAATTCATTGCATAATTAACATTCGAAAATGAGTAAGAATTTAAAACTTTCTTCACGCACGAAGAACTCTTTCATAAACAATACGCAAGCGGAAGACTTTCATTTAAAACATTAAAATTTATAACAATCTACTTGAACCATTTAAAGTTTGGAGTTTGCAACACATGGGACTAACCCTATACAATACATTAAAAAAAGACATTAAGATATAAAGGAACATGTGGATATTATCCTCGAATCGATGAGGACTCACCAATACTTAAACTTGAACCCTTAGAAACCGGTACATCCTTCATGACACATAAATATTCCATATCCCGACAGTTTAGTCAAACAGTAAAATAAGGGGTTGGCACATTAGATGTACTATGTATGGAAGCCCTGCAAAAACCATGAAAAATGGACATATAGCATTGAGTATTCTTTTCATGATTTTCGATTAAAACATCATGCTATAATCAAATGAACAACATTTAACAACTTAGAAACACATAAGAAATCATTTAACAGAAATTCACATTTTTAGCAAACATTACACTGAAGTTACTTCACTGTACAGTGGACTCAATTAAATGTTACATTGATGTTCCTTCACTTCACTTTAGACACCCTTTAGTATATAATCTTCTTAATAAAATCTATCCTAAGATACGCTTAAGTCACCCAAAGACAGACCGACCATACACCTCGCTAGATGTGCCTAAAAGACCCTCAAGATTACAAATAATGAGTCGCATACACACTTAAGAGATATCAACATAAGAACATGAGATTTTCCTAACACGGTGACTCTAAGGTTCACTTGAGTGTGTTGTGAAGCGACCTCCCATACAATCCCTTACACAGACACTTAAGAGATCTTGTAGAATACCTGAGATAAAATCATTATCATTAAACACATTAGCATACTAGTTATATGACATTCTCCTTCAAAAGGCTATCAAAAAACATACTTAGGTAAATCAAGAAGATAACATCCATAGTGACCTCTTCAAGATTACCTAAATAATCCTTAACATTACTTAAGGTTTATATCATGTCCACATAATAAACCAACTTCCCTAACTAGAGTCATTCTTAAGACATATCTAAGTAAGATAACAAGTCATCATTCCTATGCCCCCTTCACAACTTATCTAGACAACTCTTAATTATTCTAGATAAGTACTACTTCATTTGAACATTCTTTCTTAACTTATGTCATTACATTCATTAGTTCACTAAGAGACATTCAACACATCGAGTACATTCAAGTAGTTGTCTTGAACAAGACCAAGGGACTCTAACTAACACATTCAAAGCCAATTGTGCAATATCTTGGTAGCGTCCCATACCACCACTTCATAGAATATATCTAATGCTAGAAAGTATCCCATATGATGATGATAGACATTAACCAACATAGACCATGTTAGCAACACATGGAATCTGGTTTTTTAACCTACTCTTATGAGGGTGATCCCATGTAGGCACATGGTTAAGGAATATGAAGGGCGTGCTTTGTATTCTAATCTCAAACATAACTAGAACTACTTCCCTTACCATATTCAATCGGTACTTTCCTTTGTCCTCATAGAGTAATTAACATTAAAGGTCCACATAAGAGGGTACCATAACGACTACATCGCCCAATAACAATTATCTTACAAAAGAGGATCTCTTAAGGATACCTTCCAATGGCGACAAGAAGCTCATTATGACATTCCTAAGGTTTGATATGATGTCATACCAGCCAATCAATCTTGAGTTCATGATCCTTTACTTTGAAGTATACCACTACCGCTTTCGACTTCAATATACATAACCTTACCATTAGGTTAAAGGTTTCATAAAAAAGACCCTCTTAAAATCATTCAGGGTCAGGTATCTTTCATACATTGAAGATAAGAGACTTAAGCATCCTAAGTCAAGACATCACATATTCATATTCATACAAGAATCAAGTATCGGATACAAGTCCATCAAGAGAAGACACCACATACTTCATCTTAACACATATTCCTAGTCATTCTATAAGCACATAGGAACAAACATTATAATCTTTAAGTCATCCTAGACACTACCATATCATAATCAATATAACTATTATAGAGTCATATAGCCAAGTAGTAAAAACCATGCATCAACCCTAAGACTACACATAGAAGCACATAGTCATAGTTTACATGATTTCCTAACATATATACAAAGAACACATTGTTTCACATTATTTTCAAAATAGATAGATATACTCAGAATTCATATAAAAACAACTAAGAAAATCATCATAATACTTCAAGTAGTGCCGAAAAGGTCATTATAATCATGTTGCATAAAGTAACATTGACAAGGCCTCGTTAATTGCAAGTAAACAACATAACACCGCCACCATAAGTGGACAATTCCAATCACAACATAATTGAAGTCTAATTAAAATCAAAATAATGTAATTAGGGAATCATACCCCACTCCATCTTACCACTTCGATTTAAGGCTAAATTATTCAATTCGTTATTACAAGGGCCTTACCCAAGAACATAACAACCAACTCAATACAATTATATCGATAATCAATGAAAATAGGTCAATTCATTACATAATTAGTGATCTAATACAACCTAGATATCAATTATTTATAGTTATTGCATGATTATAAAGCAAATAAAATATTATATTAGAAATCACAAGCCTTAAGTCAATATCAATTGAATAAGCATAGCATATAATAGATTTGAGAGTATCCATTACACAATTAATAGAATTTAAATGGCCTATATAACACACATACATAATATATACATGATTCAAAAGCGCATAACAATCTACACATGAATTCATGAATATCAATGCATAATCAATTCACCCATATTTTAGTGACATTTAGAGATTTGAGAAGATCAAGGTTTCATGGAGATTATCAATTATACACAAATTTCATTATACAAAAATTTTTGGAAACCATTTATGCAAAAACCCAAGAATTAGAGTAGATATTAAACTTTTCATCTTTATGAAATCCTTTGAAAATAATCTTCGAAGTTGGTTGTAAGATGATAGCAGGCCTTAGATGAATAACTCCCATACTTTATTTGAAGAAACCAATTAAAAATTAAGAAGGAACTCCTTTGAAGAATCCTCTTTAAGCTCCATCTTAATCTTTAACTCATGTGGATGTTTTTGGAGAAACTTTAGGAGGGAAATTGTTCTAAAGTAGGTGTTAGGGTTGTAATGAGAATTTAATGACTTATATACTCTTAAAATACCAATAAACACCTAAAATAATCATCCTCCTATTTAAAAAAGACATTGGGTGCAATCCCAACTTCACTACTAAAATTAAAGAAAGCTGGCAAAAAACAGAAACCCATCAACGTGACCATCGATGGACAGTTGGTCTGGAAACGTCTCATCGATGGCGTTTTGTTTGTTTATTTTGAGAGTCCTCACACTGCAGGAATGTTGGCTACATCTACGAGACCCATCGATGGGATGTTGCCTGCTCAGCTAGTCGTTGACTTGTCTGTCGTTTGGCCATTGCCTTGAAGTGTTGGTATCTAAGTTGTGGTCCTCCTTTTGTGCCCCTTTTTGGGTCCTATATGGAGTCGTACCTGGACGTTTCCACCCCAAATATGTTCGTATACGAGTTTAGGACCTACCATATGAGTTTAATTAAAAACGAACACGTAAAACACGATCACCATCCACCATTTAGGGTAAACCCAATTAAGAGAAACTTAGCCCAACCTTAAGATGATCTTAACTAAACAACCTTCATTTTCATCACTTAAAAGTGATTACAACTTTAGAATGGAGTTAGAATAAGTTATCATAGGAGAACCAAGGTATTCTCTACGTTATCACATAGGAAATTTGTCCCTAATTATTAAGTTAGGTCATCTTATTCAACCACATAAGGTTTGTATTAAATACCATACACACTAAGGTCATACATCATTACGGGAAACAAAATAGGAGACTTAGTCTTAAAGACATTCTTTTCATTCAACATTAAAGTAAGGTAACTTCTAGGTCAATCAAACCCACCGCATCACCCTAACAAGATAAAAGTACTACCAAAATTTTAGGCAAACATAAATTCAACAACATAAAGGGACTCACAACACAATAAGAAGTTAGAAACCAATCCACAACTCATCATGCCATAAGTCTCTCATTCTTTATTACAAATAGCAAACCAATTTTTGTTTACATTCATTATCATGTTCATATGCATCAATTTTATACACATTTCGACAATACCTAATCAAAGAAAAATTTAGTTTATTTTCCTAAAATCTTACAATAAGCTTCCTAGCATTACAGTGAGCATGGTTTCAAATTTAAAAAACGTTAGGCAATTGATGGGAAAACATGAAAATATGAGATACAAGACTTTAGAAAGAAAAGCATACATAAACACACCAAGGATCAAGTATATACAAAGGACTCTAATCCATACTAGGCAGCTTATCAAGGATGACATAGATACAACGGGAAACATTGAACACTTTTAAGTACAAAATCTTACGGTAGCATGCTTTCATAGGTACTCACTAAGCATTTCAAGTTAAAATCATATAATACGGATACCATCATGCAAAACCATATGTCAACACATTATTTTAAAAGAAACTCATGTAAACTATAATAACTTCTTACATGCTTAAACTATATCATGACATACATTTCTCAATATGACATGCAATTTTACATAAAATTCATAGATAGCCATAATTGGCATCACATCATCAAAGTATGCAAAAATTCATCTTCACACATACTTATTCAACCATAAAACCAAGATAAGCATTTAAACTCACCTTTTCTCCCTTAAGCATACAGGATAATCACATCTAAAAAAACAAGACAAGAAAACATAAGAGAGAAATCTAAGACTCATTTTCATTGATAATCAAGAATTCATACCCACTTTTCATTAATATCACTCAATATAAAGAAGTATTTAAAGACAATATTATATACATGAAATCCTACTACAATTTGTCATAACCTCTATATCATAGTGAACATGATATTTTAGACATCAATGAAAATAGAAGACTCATAAGCTGATCGACATTGATCCACATGAATCACTTATTTATAATTCATCAATGATATCCATGTAATATAATAGACACAACCCTCCCTACACAATTGAATTTCACCTTAAATCAATATGAGGCCAATGTTACAATGAATTACGAAAAACTAAGCCAAACATATTCAAATATTAATACCATGATCAACATGGATCCTTCAACATCAATTCAAAATTAATTAATGAAATAAAAGTAGATAAAAACAACTTCAACGTAATAGTATCATAGTTCAATCAATAACAAATCAAAATCACATAGCCCATTCAAGGAATAAATGGATTTTGGGATAGAAGATTGGTTCATCATTCAATTGGAGTAAAATCACGTGCAAAAAAAATACATTAACATAAATTCATCATGATTTAATCATTAAAAATGGTTAGAGAATGAACCCATGGATAGATTGAAAAAGGAGAACTTTGATCATGAAACATACTTTGAAAAACATTGAAATTAACTCTCCAAGTGAAAGCTTACTTGGAGATGAAGGATAAATTGTTAAGGGTTGTATTTACATTGGGAACGTCCAGGTATGACTTCTAAAGGGCCCTGGAAAAAGGGTTCACAATAAGCACCCAAGGCTGTCGAAGACACTTCCTTGGTAGTGTAAATCGACTAGCCAAGAAATGGCCATTTAGTTTACCAATGGACGGTTGGTGAGGTATCCTCGATGTTATCGTAGACTGGGAAAGTCTCAACAAAAAAACAAGCAAAGTTCCAATCAACGGAAGCCACAAAACTCCAATTCATTGACCAATAGCAAGTTGATGGGGATCCATCGATTGTGGCCTGCAAAACTGTCTAGCAGACTATTTTATTGAAGGGGTGAATAAAAAATTCACCCAATGTCCTAAAATGATTCTAATTGATTTATTTACTTGTATTTGGGTGTATATAAGGTATCTAACACGTGAACAACCCATTCAAAATCCCTTCTCACGAAATTGAACCTTTCCCTACAAAAATCTTCTCCCTAGAAACTTCCATTGTTGGTAAAGCTCAAGAACAGATTGGAGCATTGATTCCTATAGTTTCTTCACCGTGTTTTAGAGGTATTCATGTTAGATAAAGGTAAGGTGATCCTTCCTTTCTAAGTAACCTTTTACATGGAGAGTTAATCTCAATGGTTTTCAAAGTAGGTTTCATGATCAAAGTTCTCCTTCTTCAATATATCCACGGGTTCCTTGTCAAAACGGATTTAATGATTAAATCATCATGAATTGATGTTAATTTATTGGTTTTCACATTATTTTATTCTAAATGCATGAAGAACCCATGTTCCCTCCCAAATCAATTTAGTCCTTGCATGGGCTTTGTGATCTTGACTTGTTATCAATTGAAGTATGATTCTATTACGTTGAAGTTGTTATATCTACTATTATTTACGTGAATTAATCCTTAAACGGTTTTAAAGGATTCATGTGATCATTGTATGAAGATTTGAACATGTTTAGCTTAGTTTTCCATTATTCATTGTAACATTTGACTCTTAATGATTTAAGGTGGAATTTGATTGTGTAGGGATTGTTGTGTTTACTATGTTACTTGGATTTTATTGACGAATTTTAAATAAGTGATTCATGTGGATAAATGTCGATCAGCCTATGATTTTTCCATTTTCATTGATATCTAAAATAGCATGTTCACTGTGATCTAGAGTTTATGGCGAATTGTAGTAGGATTTTGTGTAGATTATACTGTCTTTAACTACTGCCTTATATTGATGATATTAATGAGTTTTGGGTATGAATTCTTGATGATCAAAGAAAATAAGTGTTGGCATGAATCAATATTGGATCTTCTCGCCTAAAATTTGAATGTTGTAATGAACATTATGTGATCTTAATTCTAGGGTGGATGAAGCATGATTTAGATTGAATTTATTTCTATTTAGATACTACCCGAAATGTATATTATTGATATATGATGATTGATTAGAAAACTAGGGGAGTTACTTGATGATCTATACCTTTCTACTTTCTATCATATATGTGATATAGTGCACTAGTTGTATCATGCTCTTGTGACGACTTCTACATGGTTTCGTTTATGATTTAAGAACTTATATCTACTTCTCTATAATGTATAAATGATGATAAAGGATTATTGATCAATAATGATCAAAGACTGACGAATTAGTAAGAATGTCTTATCCCTCTACCTTTCTATATAATGGTTATGAAGCCTTGTATGGCATTGTGTGCTATGGTCCACTTATGGTGGATGTTCTTACTTATTGTCATTATATATGTGTTGACCATTTTATTGAAGGCAATTTGATGAATATATGAGTGTTTGGTTATGACTATTACACTATGTGAAGCTCATGCCTACTTTCTTATTCTAGTTTTGATATAGGTTGTATGAATATTTTATACGCATGTTTATATATATGTTATGGTAATGTATCGGTACTAACATTGATGAGTAAAAATGGTAAATAATCCCTTACCTATGTACCCCTATGTGAATGCACGAATAGCACAAGTAAGGAGTCGTATGTGTAATATGAAGTTGACTTGTCTCCTATGCTATTGTGTGTTGTGTGGTCTATGCTTGAAAGAGTATTATTGTTGTAACGACCTGTTTAGTCGTTTGGAGCAGCAGATTTTATTTCTGGAAAAACTGGCTAAGATTACGGACACCCCGACGGACCGTTATAGGCACGACGGTCCGTCACAGATGTCTCGTTTCAATATACTTAGAAAATCTGGAATTGGGTACTAAAAATCGACTCTCTGAACTTCGTGACGAAATGGCAGGACGGACCGTCACAGACCATTGGTGAAAAATTGGGTCTCTGACCCTTGCGACGGACGGCAGGACGGACCGTCGCAGGCGCGACGGCCCGTCACAGCGTGCGTAATCCCAGTTGGAGTCGGATTTCTGGTTACGTTTTAAGGGACGTTTTTGACTATTCTTGCCTCAATTATAAAGTTAGTGGGTTAATTCTAATAAGTCTGATTACTTGGGGGTTAAAAGAGTTACCTTAAGTTAATTAGTGGGGTATTATTGCCATCTTTTATTCTCATTATATACTAATTAGGGTAAAAGAAAGAGGGTTTTGGGAATAAAGAAAATAGAAAGAACAAGAGAAAGAGAAGGAAAGTTGAACGATTGAAAGAGAGAGTCGAACGAGGAAGAAGAAACACAAAGCTTTGGGAAAATTCTTGCTTGATTCAATTCTTCGGTGGAGGTAGTTATGGTTTCATGCTTTCATAGTAAACTCTTCATAGAGAATGATATGTATTGATAGTATTGTAAACCCTGCTATGTGCTTATTGTATGCATGCATGAACGTGATTATATAATTGTGATTATATTAAGCATGATGAAGTCATGGAATCCCCAAATCTTGATAAAAACCTAATCTCTTGTTAATGATAATGCCTTGGTATAAAAGAAGGCTTGATGAACTAAAGTAATGAGATTGATGATGCCTTGGTGAGAAAGAAGGCTTGATGAATTGATAGAAGAGATTAGGGTATCGGGTGTCACGAACCGACACGTAGAATTAGGGGATCGGGTGTCACGAACCGACACGTAGAATTAGGGGATCGGGTGTCACGAACCGACACGTAGATTTAGGGGATCGGGTGTCACGAACCGACACGTAGATTTAGGGATCGGGTGTCACGAACCGACACGTAGATGTAGGGGATCGGGTGTCACGAACCGACACGTAGATTTAGGGATCGAGTGTCACGAACCGACACGTAGATTTAGGGGATCGGGTGTCACGAACCGACACGTAGATCTAGGGGATCGGAGTGTCACGTTCCGACACATAGTAGTAGGGGGATCGGAGTGTCACGTACCGACACAAGAGGATTAATGAATGGGGGATCGGAGTGTCACGTACCAACACAAGAGGAATATGAATAATGAATCTTGAAAGATGTTAATATACTCAATCTAATGAATCTAATTCCCAACTGAGTATGATATTGAGGCTTGAGCCTCATGTGTGAACTTGACGGTAATTGTTAATGATATAGTGCTTGTTGTTGCTACATGTTGAGTATTATAGTTGAGTTTATGATATTTTGGTATATACTGTTTCCTATTTTGAGTTGGCCGATGATATCTACTCAGTACCCGTGTTTTGTACCGACCCCTACTTTTATGTTTTCTTCTTGTTATCTGTGGAGTGCAGCAAACGTTCCGTCATCTTCAACTCAACAGTGATTCTAGCCAGTCTTCGTCATACCGGATATTCAGGGTGAGCTAATGCTTCTAGCTTGGACTGGGTCTTCTTCCTTATGTCTTGATGCCTTGAAGTTCCGGCATGGACTAGCTTTTATTTGTTTTAGCTTTTAGGATACTCTTAGCTTTGTCATTTGATCATAGATGTTCTTGTGGTGATGACTTCCAGATTTTGGGGAATAATAGTTATTGATTTGGTTTTTATTAATGAGTTAAGTCTTCCGCATTACTTTCTGTTGATATTATATTGAAATGTTAAGGTTTAGATTGGTTGGTTCGCTCACATAGGAGGGTAAATGTGGGTGCCAGTCGCGATCGGTTTTCGGTTCGTGACAAACTTGGTATCAGAGCATTAGGTTCGTTGGTCTCATCACACAAGAACAGGTCTAGTAGAGTCTTAAAGAACGGTAGGGGGACGCCTTTACTTTTCTTTGAGAGGCTATAAGACTTAGGAAAATTCCATTCTTCTTTCTTTCTTTCGTGCTATTACTTGGGTCCAATTGGTATCTAGGTGATACAAATTGGTATCTGACCATCTTCACTCTATTTCGCAGATGGTTAGAACTAGAGCAACGACTACGCCAACACCAACAACAGCACCAGCGGGACAGGGTGCGCCTGAGCCAGCCACTGGGGCTGTGGCTCGAGGAAGAACAACGGCAAGAGGCCGTGGTAGAGGTCGTGGGAGGACGTCCTCTAGAGGAAGAGGACGAGCACCTAGACCATCTGATGCTAGGGCGGTGACACCTCCATCGACTGAGGAAGTGATAAGAGAGGGGGAGGATGGGGTGAATGAGCAAGTACAGAATGAGGAAATGCCACCCCAACCTACCCCAGAGATGATCAATCAGGTTCTGGCTTATCTTAGCGGGTTATCTGATCAGGGCCAGACACCCCCAGTGTTTTCTGCTGCACCAGCACCTCAGGTTCCAGAGGTACAACATGCGGCTACTATGGCTCCCCGCATGGATGCCTCATTGGAAATAGGCACGTTTCCACGTCTGACTATGGGGCCCATAATGACAAATGATCAGCATGAACTTTTCAGTAAGTTCTTGAAATTGAAACCTCCAGTCTTCAAGGGTGCTGAATCTGAGGATGCTTACGATTTTCTGGTTGATTGTCATGAGCTACTACACAAGATGGGTATAGTAGAACGGTTTGGTGTTGAGTTCGTGAGTTATCAGTTTCAAGGGAACGCCAAAATGTGGTGGCGATCACATGTGGAGTGTCAACCGACAGAGGCAACACCTATGACTTGGGCCTCATTTTCTAGCTTGTTTATGGAGAAGTATATCCCCCGGACTTTGAGGGATAGAAAAAGAGACGAGTTCTTGAGCCTAGAGCAAGGTAGGATGTCGGTCAATGCATATGAGGCTAAGTTTCGTGCACTATCCAGATATGCCACTCAACTTTGTTTCAGTCCACAAGAGCGGATTCGCCGGTTTGTGAAGGGGTTGAGATCAGAGTTGCGGATTTCGGCCTTACAGGTAGCGGCTACGGCAAAATCCTTCCAAGAAGTGGTAGACTTCGTGATAGAGGTGGAAGGAGTGAAGCCCGATGACTTCGCCTCGACATCGACATCAAAGAGGTTTCGAAAGGGAGGTGAGTTTAATGGTTCTTACTCTAGAGGACAGGGTTCCGAAGGTTACTCAGTTCGACCCATTCAGTCTTCACTACAGACTGTAGTTGGGGGTCCACCTCAGACCGGTCAACACTTCTCTGAGAGACCTATGCTTGACTCTAGAGAGTGTTATGGATGTGGGGAGACTGGACATATTAGGAGGAATTGTCCCAAACAAAGTTATAGACCCCAATAGCTAGAGGTAGAGGTGGTCATGGTAGAGGCGTTATTCTGGAGGACGTGGTGGTCGAGGTAATGGTGGTCACCAAAACGGCAGAGGTGATGGGCAAACTGGAGCCACTACATCACAACATGGTAGGGGCAACGGACAGACGAACGATAGGGCCCATTGTTACGCTTTCCCTGGGCGGTCTGAAGCGGAGGCATCTGATGCTGTCATCACAGGTAATCTTTTGGTTTGTGATTGCATGGCTTCTGTATTGTTTGATCCTGGATCCACATTTTCTTATGTATCTTCCTCATTTGCTAATGGTCTAAATTTACATTGTGAATTACTTGATATGCCTATTCGTGTTTCTACTCCGGTGGGTGAGTCTGTGATAGTTGAAAAAGTGTATAGGTCTTGTTTGGTGACTTTTGTGGGGAGCAACACTTATGTAGATTTGGTTATTCTAGAAATGGTTGACTTTGATGTAATTCTGGGTATGACTTGGCTTTCTTCGAATTTTGCGATCTTGGATTGTAATGCTAAAACAGTGACGTTAGCCAAGCCTAGGACAGATCTGTTAGTGTGGGAGGGTGACTACACTTCTAATCCGGTGCGTATCATCTCCTTTCTTCGTTCTAAGAAAATGGTTAGTAAAGGGTGTTTAGCTTTCTTGGCAAATCTCAAGAATGACACTACCCAAGTACCCTCGATTGAGTCAGTTTCGGTAGTCCGTGAGTTTTTGGATGTGTTCCCTGCAGATCTTCCTGGTATGCCACCAGATAGGGATATTGACTTCTGCATTGATCTTGAACCGGGCACTCGCCTCATTTCTATACCCCCTTATAGAATGGCTCCCGCGGAGTTGAGGCAGTTAAAGGCCCAACTTCAAGAGTTGTTGAGCAAAGGCTTCATTAGACCAAGTGCATCTCCTTGGGGTGCTCCGGTTTTGTTTGTGAAAA
Source organism: Solanum neorickii (assembly GCA_027704865.1). Taxonomy (NCBI): domain Eukaryota; kingdom Viridiplantae; phylum Streptophyta; class Magnoliopsida; order Solanales; family Solanaceae; genus Solanum; species Solanum neorickii. The sequence goes on from JAKWJC010000369.1 coordinate 31,606,057, forward strand.
AGAAGGATGGGAGTTTTCGGATGTGCATAGACTACAGACAACTGAATAAGGTAACTATTAAGAACAAGTATCCTCTTCCTCGCATTGATGACTTGTTCGATCAACTACAAGGTGCTTGTGTCTTCTCTAAGATTGACTTGAGATCCGGTTATCATCAATTGAAAATACGAGCACGGATGTGCCAAAGACTGCTTTTCGAACGAGGTATGGGCATTACGAATTTGTAGTGATGTCTTTTGGTCTTACGAATGCCCCTGCTGCGTTCATGAGCTTGATGAACGGGATTTTTAAGCCATATTTGGACCTCTTCGTGATCGTATTTATTGATGATATACTGATATACTCTAAAAGTAAGAAGGAACATGAGGAGCATTTGAGAATTGTATTGGAAATGTTGAGAGAGAAAAAGCTTTATGCCAAGTTCTCTAAGTGTGAGTTTTGGCTAGATGCAGTGTCCTTCTTGGGGCACGTGATTTCTAAGGATGGAGTGATGGTGGATCCTTCTAAGATTGAGACAGTGAAGAATTGGGTAAGACCCACTAATGTGTCAGAAATAAGGAGCTTTGTTGGGTTAGCTAGCTACTACCGCCGATTTGTCAAGGGATTCTCTTCTATTGCTTCCCAATTGACGAACTTGACTAAGCAGAATGTTCCATTTGTATGGTCGGACGAATGTGAGGAAAGCTTTCAGAAGCTCAAGACTTTGTTGACTACCGCACCTATCCTTACCTTGCCAGTAGAGGGTAAGAACTTCATTGTTTATTGTGATGCATCCTATTCTGGTTTGGGTGCAGTACTAATGCAACAAAAGAGTGTGATTGCTTATGCTTCAAGGCAATTAAAGGTGCATGAACGTAACTATCCGACCCACGATTTGGAATTGGCTGCGGTAGTGTTTGCATTAAAGCAATGGAGACACTATTTGTATGGGGTTAAGTGTGAGGTCTACACGGATCATCGTAGCCTTCAGTATGTCATTACTCAGAAAGATTTGAACTTGAGACAGAGGAGATGGATGGAGCTACTGAAGGACTACGACATCACTATTTTGTATCATCCGGGGAAGGCGAATGTCGTAGCGGATGCTTTAAGTAGAAAGGCGGGAAGCATGGGAAGTCTAGATCACTTGCAAGCTTCTAGACGCCCATTGGCTAGAGAAGTTCAGACTCTGGCTAACGACTTGATGAGGTTAGAAGTAAATGAGAAGGGAGGATTGTTGGCTTGTGTGGAGGCAAGATCTTCTTTTCTTGACAAGATTAAGGGGAAACAGTTTTATGATGAAAAATTGATCCGGATCCGAGATAAAGTGTTGAAAGGAGAGGCTAAGGAAGCACAAATCGATGAGGAAGGTGTTTTGAGAATCAAGGGAAGGGTATGTGTACCCCGAGTTGATGATTTGATCAACACTATCCTGACAGAGGCTCATAGTTCAAAGTATTCTATACATCCGGTGCAACCAAGATGTATCGTGACCTAAAGCAACACTTTTGGTGGAGTAGAATGAAGCGTGATATTGTTGACTTTATTGCCAAGTGTCCAAACTGTCAACAAGTAAAGTACGAACACCAAAGGCCCGGAGGAACACTTCAGAGAATGCCCATTCCGGAATGGAAGTGGGAAAGAATTGCAATGGACTTTGTGGTTGGTCTTCCAAAGACAATGGGTAAGTATGACTCCATTTGGGTGATTGTTGATAGGTTAACTAAGTCTGCTCACTTCATTCCGGTCAAGGTGACTTACAATGCAGAGAAGTTAGCCAAACTTTACATCTCGAAGTGGTGCGATTGCATGGGGTTCCACTATCCATCATATCAGATAGAGGTACGCAGTTTTACTTCTATTTTTGGAAAACATTGCACGCAGAATTGGGTACTAGGTTGGACCTTAGTACTGCGTTCCATCCTCAGACCGATGGTCAGTCTGAGCGAACGATTCAAGTGTTGGAGGATATGCTTCGTGCATGTGTGATAGAGTTTGGTGGCCATTGGGATAGCTTTTTGCCCTTAGCGGAGTTTTCATACAATAATAGCTATCACTCAAGTATTGATATGGCCTCATTTGAAGCATTGTATGGGAGGAGATGTAGGTCTCCCATTGGTTGGTTTGATTCATTCGAGGTTAGACCTTGGGGTACTGACCTTTTGAGGGATTCGATAGAGAAAGTGAAGTCTATTCAAGAAAAGCTTCTAGCGGCGCAAAGTAGACAAAAGGAATATGCAGATCGAAAGGTTAGAGACTTAGAGTTCATGGAGGGTGAACAAGTCTTGTTGAAAGTTTCACCAATGAAAGGGGTGATGCGGTTTGGTAAAAGAGGTAAACTAAGCCCAAGGTATATTGGTCCCTTTGAAGTACTTAAGCGAGTAGGGGAGGTGGCTTATGAGATAGCCCTGCCCCCAGGGCTGTCCGGAGTGCATCCGGTATTCCATGTGTCTATGTTGAAAAGATATCATGGGGATGGAAATTACATTATCCGTTGGGATTCAGTTTGCTTGATGAGAACTTGTCTTATGAGGAGGAGCCTGTTGCTATTCTAGATAGAGAAATTCGCAAGTTGAGATCAAGGGAGATTGCATCCATCAAGGTGCAATGGAAGAATCGGCCGGTTGAAGAAGCAACTTGGGAGAAGGAGGTTGATATGCGAGAAAGATACCCACACCTCTTTACAGATTCAGGTACTCCTTTTCGCCATTGTTTTTCTTCTTTTGATCGTTCGGGGACGAACGATGGGTAAATTGGTATCTATTGTAACGACCTGTTTAGTCGTTTGGAGCAGCAAATTTTATTTCTGGAAAAACTGGCTAAGATTACGGACACCCCGACGGACCGTCATAGGCACGACGGTGCGTCACAGATGTCTCGTTTCAATATACTTAGAAAATCTGGAATTGGGTACTGAAAATCGACTCTCTGAACTTCGTGACGAAATGGCAGGATGGACCGTCACAGGTGTGACGGACCGTCACAGACCATTGGTGAAAAATTGGGTCTCTGACCCTTGCGACGGACGGCAGGACAGACCGTCGCAGGCGCGACGGCCCGTCACAGCGTGCGTAATCCCAGTTGGAATCGGATTTCTGGTTACGTTTTAAGGGACGTTTTTGACTATTCTTGCCTCAATTATAAAGTTAGTGGGTTAATTCTAATAAGTCTGATTACTTGGGGGTTAAAAGAGTTAACCTTAAGTTAATTAGTGGGGTATTATTGCCATCTTTTATTCTCAATTATATACTAATTAGGGTAAAAGAAAGAGGGTTTTGGGAATAAAGAAAATAGAAAGAACAAGAGAAAGAGAGAGAAAGTTGAACGATTGAAAGAGAGAGTCGAACGAGGAAGAAGAAACACAAAGCTTTGGGAAAATTCTTGCTTGATTCAATTCTTCGGTGGAGGTAGGTTATGGTTTCATGCTTTCATAGTAAACTCTTCATAGAGAATGATATGTATTGATAGTATTGTAAACCCTGCTATGTGCTTAATTGTATGCATGCATGAACGTGATTATATAATTGTGATTATATTAAGCATGATGAAGTCATGGAATCCCCAAATCTTGATAAAAACCTAATCTCTTGTTAATGATAATGCCTTGGTATAAAAGAAGGCTTGATGAACTAAAGTAATGAGATTGATGATGCCTTGGTGAGAAAGAAGGCTTGATGAATTGATAGAAAGAGATTAGGGGATCGGGTGTCACGAACCGACACGTAGAATTAGGGGATCGGGTGTCACGAACCGACACGTAGAATTAGGGGATCGGGTGTCACGAACCGACACGTAGATTTAGGGGATCGGGTGTCACGAACCGACACGTAGATTTAGGGGATCGGGTGTCACGAACTGACACGTAGATGTAGGGGATCGGGTGTCACGAACCGACACGTAGATTTAGGGGATCGGGTGTCACGAACCGACACGTAGATTTAGGGGATCGGGTGTCACAAACCGACACGTAGATCTAGGGGATCGGAGTGTCACGTTCCGACACATAGTAGTAGGGGGATCGGAGTGTCACGTACCGACACAAGAGGATTAATGAATATGGGGGATCGGAGTGTCATGTACCAACACAAGAGGAATATGAATAATGAATCTTGAAAGATGTCAATATACTCAATCTAATGAATCTAATTCCCAACTAAGTATGATATTGAGGCTTGAGCCCTCATGTGTGAACTTGACGGTAATTGTTAATGATATAGTGCTTGTTGTTGCTACATGTTGAGTATTATAGTTGAGTTTATGATATTACTTGGTATATACTGTTTCCTATTTTGAGTTGGCCGATGATATCTACTCAGTACCCGTGTTTTGTACTGACCCCTACTTTTATGTTTTCTTCTTGTTATCTGTGGAGTGCAGCAAACGTTCCGTCATCTTCAACTCAACAGTGATTCTAGCCAGTCTTCGTCATACCGGATATTCAGGGTGAGCTAATGCTTCTAGCTTGGACTGGGTCTTCTTCCTCATGTCTTGATGCCTTGAAGTTCCGGCATGGACTAGCTTTTATTTGTTTTAGCTTTTAGGATACTCTTAGCTTAGTCATTTGATCATAGATGTTCTTGTGGTGATGACTTCCAGATTTCGGGGAATAATAGTTATTGATTTTGTTTTTATTAATTAGTTAAGTCTTCCGCATTACTTTCTGTTGATATTATATTGAAATGTTAAGGTTTAGATTGGTTGGTTCGCTCACATAGGAGGGTAAATGTGGGTGCCAGTCGCGATCGGTTTTCGGTTCGTGACAATTGTCTAAGAGGGTTTCTGCCTCAGTGTATTATTTATTGCCATTATGTGATCTTCATGACCAGTGTACACACACACTCACTTTACATGCAAGTTACAAGTAGTATAAGTCATGGTGTCTAAATAAAAGGTAGTTCTCATATTCAAATATTTCTACTATATAATAACTAACATAAATTTAATCAATCATATATATGATATTCAGGAATATATGAAATTAGTTGTGCATAATTGTTAAACAATATACCTTTGTCTCTTGATTTTCCATGCTATCTAAAATACTGACTTGATTTCAGATTTCTCCATTTTTAACTTAGTTTATATCTTTTGCTGAGAGAATTTTTTGAAAGGATTTTTATTAACTTAAGCTTTTATTTAGCATTGTCTGCCTTTCATTTACAATTTGGCAATCTATATATACTAAATTCTAAGCCTGTACATAAGTGCGCCTATTGTATACTTTACGACTTTTTAAACAAAACTTTACAAATGGATGGCTATATATATTGGCCTTTCAAAAAGGTAAGATCTATTTACTATACAAAGAAATCTCATCTCTTACTTTTACATTTTTTAAAACATATTTATGTCTTTGTCTGCCACCTTTTTGGTTTCTGTCTTTATGACTTTTCTTCTTTTGTCATTTTTCATTGTCTACTCTTCATCCGTATCTTGTTTTTATCTCTTCATGTTTATTCCAAATCAACACTGGTATAACGTTATCTTCTCCATTGCATTTGGAGCATCTCTGATCTGGGTATTTGTGTCCAATAAGTTTATAAGATCTAGTTAATAAATTTTCTGAAATAAATTCTTTCTTTAATGCTCGTGTTGCAGGTTGTTCTTCTTGCTTTAGTAATGATAAGATCCATCGTTGAACTTCATCCATATCTTCTCTTCTTAATTCCCTTTTGATTGAATATATCATAACTTGATCTCTAGAGTAATAGCTCCATATGGCATTTCCATTTAAATAATTATTTGCTAATTCTTGTATGATAGTTGATATACCAATTATTCTTTTATTAGCATAAAAACATGGTATTTCTATTTTTGGTATTTCATTCTGATGTCCAATATCTTCTGGTATGATCATATCTTTTGTTAATCCTATCTTAATAACTTGAATTGGAGATTTTACCTCTTCATATAATATTTCTATTGGTGCTGTATAAACTTAATATAAAATAAGTTTCCTTTTGTAACTCTTTTATATGTAATAAATGCTTTGTATAACTCTAGTATTCCACAGATTTCTTCTCCGTCATATGTATATATTGTACTTAGTAATCCATAACTATAACATCTCATAACTAGATTAGCACTAGTTTTTGATTGTGCTATAAGTCTATTGTATCCTTGTAATTTTTGAGTTATATATTTCTGGCTTGGATCTTTGGTTTGGTTAGATCTGGGATTAAGATTTAAATCAGTTTGGATTTTATATATATTTTCAACGTATGTTTGTGTAATATAATTGTATCTTTTCTTTTCACTCTTGTTTTGTATACTCACTGCATAGGTAGAAGTTTGTGGTTCTATGGGTATTTTTTTGGTGTATTTTGAATAAATGGTTTTGCAAATAACTGGTTTAAATTTGTATTTCGTAGTTTTTCACTTACTTTTTTTCTTGTACCTGCAGCTGTATTTAAAAAAACATTATGGGTTATAGGGAGTTTCCCATCCTCTCCTTTTATCTATGTAATTTTACCGTCTTCCGATCGACGTGGCTCCGCATTTTTACAGTCATGTTGCTGACTTATATTAGCTTTAGACTTCAGGTTATCTTCATTAGTCTTTAGTTTTTGTATCTCATTGTCCATACTATCAACTTTAGTACAAAGTGTAGTAATGGCTCTGAGTAGCTCTTCAATTGTATCTTCGTTTTTGTTCTCAGTCTAAGTAGCTTTGTCTTAATAAGTAGTCTGCAACACCATTCTTATTAGCCTTTATTACTTCAATTGTAAATGTAAATTTTAATATATTTAATACCAATCTCCTAATTTCTTTCGTTGTTAGTGAATCTTGTATTTTTCTGGTTAACCACCATTTTACTTGTGTATTATCTGTTCTTACAATAAATTTGTTATATCCAATATATGGCTCAAATACTAATAAACATTTATATACTGAAAACAATTCATTCCTATTTATTTCCCATTTTATTTCTGTATTTGTATATGTGCCTGAATAATATCTACAGTGATATTCTATATTACTATTATTATATTTATATTTTAATACTCCTCCATAACTTTTCTCACTTGCATCAGTTTCTACTATATAAATAAATTTTTTATCTTCATCTGGAAAATATAATTTTTGTAATGTTTTACATAATAATTTTATCTTTTGTGTTTGCGTTTGAACTCTATTATCAAAGTTATATTCTACATCTTTCTTTAGTTTTTGTTGTAATGGTTTTTAAATTTTCGCTAATATTGGTATATATTCTCTTACTTGGTTAACTAATCCTAAAAAGGATTGTAATTTCTTGCCACGACCCAAATCGAGCCGCGACTGGCACCCACATTTATCCTCCTATGTTAGCGAACCAACCAATCTTAACCCCAACGTTTCAAACATAATAAATAGAAAACAATGCGGAAGACTTAAAACTCATTAGAAAAATCAATAATCAACTTCTAAATCTCAAAACTTATCATTATCCCCAAAATCTGGAAGTCATAATCACAAGAACATCTATCCTCAACTTACTAATCTAAGAGTATATAAGAAGTTAAAATAAGTAAAAAGCTAATCCATGCCGGAAGTTCAAGGAATCAAGACATGAAGAGGAAGATCCAGTCCAAGATAGAAGCATTAGCTCACCCTGAAATCGGGTGTGACGAAGACTGGCTAGAGTTGCAGTTGTGTTGAAGATGACGGTACGTTCGCTGCACTCCACAATAACAAGGAAAGAAACATACAAGTATGGGTCAGTACAAACACAAGTACTGAGTAGATATCATCGGCCAACTCAAAATAGAAAACACTATATATCAGATAAGATCATAAAATCAACTATAATACTCAATCTGTAGCAACAACATGCACAAGAATCTTTGATAAATAACGTCAAGTACACTCATGAGGACTCAAGCCTCCATTTCATACTCATTTGGGAATTAGGTTCATTAAATTGAGTATATTAACATCTTTCAAGATGCATTATCTTTATTTCTCTCGTGTCGGTACGTGACACTCTGATCCTCATCATTTTATTCTGGTGTCGGAACGTGACACTTCGATCCCGTAATACTATGTGTCGGAACGTGACACTCCGATCCCCTAATTTTATGTGTCAGTTCGTGACACCCGATCCCCTAATTCTACGTGTTGGTTCGTGACACCCGATCACCTAATTCTACGTGTCGGTTCGTGACACCCGATCCCCTAATTCTACGTGTCGGTTCGTGACACCCGATCCCCTAATTCTACGTGTCGGTTCGTGACACCCGATCCCCTAATTCTACGTGTCGGTTCGTGACACCCGATCCCCTAATCTCATTCTGTTAATTCATTAAGCCTTCTTCCATACTAAGGCATCATCAATCTCATTACTTTAGTTCATCAAGCCTTCTTTTATACTAAGGCATCATCAATCTCATTACTTTAGTTCATCAAGCCATCTTTCATACTAAGGCATCATCATTAACAAAGAGGTTTTTCAAGATTTTGGATTCAATAGCCTCATCATGCATATTTTATCACAATTACATAATCACATTCATGCAGGCATACATTTAAGCATATAGAAGGGTTTACAACACTACCCAATGCATATCATTCGCTATTAAGAGTTTACTACGAATAGCATAAAAACCAGAACCTACCTCCACCGAAGATTCGTGATCAAGCAAGAAAATTCTCAAAGCTTTGTTCTTCTTCTCGTTTCTCCTCTTTCTCGTTCGATCCTCTCTCTCTCTCTTTGTTCTTTCTACTTTTCTTATTCAAACCCTCTTTCTTTTACCCTAATTAGCATATAATTAAGTATAAAAGATGAGGACTTAACCCACTAATTAACTCAAGGTTACCTCTTTTAACCCCCAAGTAATTGAGTTATTAATATTAAACCACTAACTTTATAATTATAAGCCGGAATAGTCCAAAACGCCCCTTAAAATATTTAAAGAAATCCGACCAAGCCTGGGATTACGCAGCCTGTGACGGGCCGTCGTGCCTGCAACGGTCCGTCCTGCTGCTCCGTCACAGAGTTCAGAGACTCCATTCCATTAAAGGGTCTGTGACGGTCCGTCGTGCCCATGACGGTCCGTCCTGCCATTCCGTTACAAAGTTCATAGAGTCGATTTCAGCACCCAATTTTCAGAATTCTATGTATTTTGGAATGAGACACCCTCGACGGTCCGTCGTGGGGTCCGTCGACCAAGACAGCTTTTCCATAATTAAAATCTGTTGCTCAAAACGACTAAACAGGTCGTTACAATAGATACCAATTTACCCATCGTTCATCCCCGAACGATCACAAGAAGAAAAACAAGGGCGAAAAGGAGTACCTGAATCTGTAAACAGATGTGGGTATCTTTCTTGCATGTCAGCCTCTTTCTCCCAAGTGGCTTCTTCAACAGGTCGATTCTTCCATTGAACTTTGATGGATGCAATCTCTCTTGACCTTAACTTGCGGACTTATCTATCTAGAATAGAAACAGGTTCCTCCTCATAAGACAAATTCTCATCAAGCAAAACTGAATCCCAATGGATAATGTAGTTTCCATCCCCATGGTATCTTTTCAATATAGACACATGAAACACCGGATGCACTCCGGAGAGTGCTGGGGGCAAGGCCAATTCATATGCTACCTCCCCCACGCGCTTCAGAACTTCAAATGGACTAATATAACTTGGGCTTAGCTTACCTCGCTTACCAAACCGCATCACCCCTTTCATGGGCGAAACCTTCAGTAAGACTTGTTCACCCTCCATAAACTCCATGTCTCAAACCTTTCGATCCGCATATTCTTTCTGCCTGCTTTGAGCCGCTAAAAGCTTTTATTGAATGCATTTTACCTTATCTAAGGATTCCCTCAGAAGATCAGTACCCCAAGGTCTAACCTCAAATGCATCAAACCACCCAATGGGAGACCTACATCTTCTCTCATACAATGCCTCGAATGGGGCCATATCAATACTTGAGTGATAGCTATTGTTGTATGAGAACTCTGCTAAGGGTAAGAAGCTATCTCAATGACCACCAAAGTCTATCACACATGCGCGAAGCATATCCTCCAACACCTGAATCGTTCTCTCAGACTGACCATCGGTCTGAGGATGGAACGCAGTACTAAGGTCAAACCTAGTACCCAATTCCGCATGCAATGTTTTCCAAAACTTAGAAGTAAACTGCGTACCTCTATCTTATATAATGGAGAGTGGAACCCCATGTAATCGCACCACTTTTGAGATGTAAAGTTTGGCTAACTACTCTGCATTGTAAGTCACCTTGACCGGAATGAAGTGAGCAGACTTAGTTAACCTATCAACAATTACCCAAATGGAGTCATACTTACCCATTGTCTTGGGAAGACCAACCACGAAGTCCATTGCAATCATTTCCCACTTCCATTCCGGAATGAGCAATCTCTGAAGTGTTCCTCCGGGCCTCTGGTGTTCATACTTTACTTGTTGACAATTTGGACATCTGGCAACAAAATCAACAATGTCGCGCATCATTCTACTCCACCAAAAGTGTTGCTTTAGGTCACGGTACATCTTGGTTGCACCAGGATGTATAGAGTACCTTGAACTATGAGCCTCCGTCAGAATAGTGTTGATCAAATCATCAACGCGGGGTACACATACCCTTCCCTTGATTCTCAAAACACCTTCCTCATAGATTTGCGCTTCCTTAGCCTCTCCTCGCAATACTTTATCTTGGATTCTGCTTAGTTTCTCATCATCAAACTGTTTTCCCTTAATCTTGTCAAGAAAAGAAGATCTTGCCTCCACAAAAGCAAACAATCCTCCCTTCTCATTTACTTCTAACCTCATCAAGTCGTTAGCCAGAGTCTCAACCTCTCTAGCCAATGGACGTCTAGAAACTTGCAAGTGAGCTAGACTTCCCATGCTCCCTGCCTTTCTACTTAAGGCGTCTGCCACAACATTAGCCTTTCCTGGATGATACAAGATAGTGATAGCGTAGTCCTTCAGTAGTTCCATCCATCTCCTCTGTCTCAAATTCAAATCTTTTTGAGTAAAGACATACAGTAGGCTACGATGATCTGTGTACACTTCACACTTAACCCCATATAGATAGTGTCTCCATTGCTTTAAGGCAAACACTACCGCAGCCAATTCCAAATCATGGGTCGGATGATTACATTCGTGCACCTTTAATTGCCTTGAAGCATAAGCAATTACGTTCTTCTCTTGCATTAGCACTGCACCCAAACCAGAATAGATGCATCACAATAGACAATGAAATTCTTACCTTCCACTGGCAGGGTAAGGATTGGTGCAGTAGTCAAAAAGGTCTTGAGTTTCTGAAATCTTTCCTCACATTCGTCCGACCATACAAATGGAACATTCTGCTTAGTCAAGTTCGTCAATTGGGAAGCAATGGAAGAGAATCCCTTGACAAATCGGCGGTAGTAGCTAGCTAAACCAACAAAGCTCCTTATTTTTGACACATTAGTAGGTCTTACCCAATTCTTCACTGTCTCAATCTTAGAAGGATCCACCATCACCCCATCCTTAGAAACCACATGCCCCAAGAATGACACTGCATCTAGCCAAAACTCACACTTGGAGAATTTGGCATAAAGCTTTTTCTCCCTCAACATTTCCAATACAATTCTCAAGTTCTCCTCATGTTCCTTCTTGCTCTTTGAGTATACCAATATATCATCAATAAATACGATCACAAAGAGTTCCAGATATGGCTTAAAAATCCCATTCATCAAGCTCATGAAAGCAGCAGGGGCATTCGTAAGACCAATAGATATCACTACAAATTCGTAATGCCCATACCTGGTCCGAAAAGCAGTCTTTGGCACATCCGTTGCCTGTATTTTCAATTGATGATAACCGGATCTCAAGTCAATCTTAGAGAAGACACAAGAATCTTTTAACTGATCGAACAAGTCATCAATGTGAGGAATGGGATACTTGTTCTTAATAGTTACCTTGTTCAACTGCCGGTAGTCTATGCACATCCGAAATCTTCCATCCTTCTTCATCACAAATAACACCGGAGCACCCCAAGGAGATGCACTTGGTCTAATGAAGCCTTTGCTCAACAACTCTTGATGTTGGGCCTTTAACTCTCTTAACTCAGTGGGATCCATTCTATAAGGGGGTATAGAAATGGGGCGAGTACCCGGTTCAAGATCAATGCAGAAGTCAATATCCCTATCCGGTGGCATACCCGGAAGGTCTGCAGGAAACACATCTAAAAACTCACAAACTATCGAAACCGACTCAATTGGAGGTACTTGGGTAGTATCATCCCTGAGATGTGCCAAGAACGCTAAACAACCCTTACTAACCATTTTCTTATCACGAAGAAAGGAGATGATACGAACCGGATTGGAAGTGTAGTCACCCTCCCACACTAACGGATCTGTCCCAGGCTTGGCTAATGTCACAGTTTTAGCATTACAATCCAAGATCGCAAAATTCGGAGAAAGCCAAGTCATACCCAGAATTTCATCAAAATCAACCATTTCTAAGATAACCAAGTCTACATAAGTATTGCTCCCCACAAAAGTCACCAGACAGACCTATATAATTTTTCAACTATCACAGACTCACCCACCGTAGTAGACACACGAATAGGTATGTCAAGCAATTCACAATGTAAATTAAGACCAGTAGCAAATGAGGAAGATACATAAGAAAAAGTGGATCCAGGATCAAACAATACAGAAGCCATGCAATCACAAACCAAAAGATTACATGTGATGACAGCATCAGATGTCTCCGCTTCAGATCTCCCAGGGAAAGCATAACAATGGGCCCTATCACCTGTCTGCCCGTTGCCCCTACCATGTTGCGCTGCAGTAGTTCCCATTTGTCCGTCACCCCGGCCGTTTTGGTGACCACCATTACCTCGGCCACCACGTCCTCCAGAATAGCGGCCTCTACCATGACCACCTCTACCTCTAGCTATTGGGGGTCTATAACTCTGTTTTAGACAATTCCTCCTAATATGTCCAGTCTCCCCACATCCATAACACTCCCTGGAGTCAAGCATAGGTCTCTTAGAGAAGTGTTGACCGGTCTGAGGTGGACCCCCAACTACAGTCTGTAGTGAAGACTGAATTGGTCGGACTGAGTAACCTCCTGAACCCTGTCCTCTAGAGTAAGAACCATTAAACTCACCCCCCCTTTTGAAACCTTTTTGATGTCGATGCCATGGTGAAGTCATCTGGATTCACTCCTTCCACCTCTATCACGAAGTCTACCACTTCTTGAAAGGATTTTGCCGTAGCCGCTACCTATAAGGCTGAAATCTGCAATTCTGACCTTAACCCCTTCACAAAACGGCGAATCCGCTCTTGTGGACTGAAACAATGTTGGGTGGCATACCTGGATAATGCACAAAACTTATCCTCATATGCGGTAACCGACATCATACCTTGCTCTAGGCTCAAGAACTCATCTTTTTTCCTATCCCTCAAAGTACGGGGGATATACTTCCTCATAAACAAGCTAGAGAATGATGCCCAAGTCATAGGTGGTGCCTCTGTTGGTTGACACTCAACATGTGACCGCCACCACATTTTGGCGTTCCCTTGGAACTGATAAGTCACAAACTCAACACTAAACCGTTCTACTATACCCATCTTGTGTAGTAGCTCATGATAGTCAACCAGAAAATCGTAGGCATCCTCAGATTCACCACCCTTGAAGACTGGAGGTTTCAATTTCAAGAATTTACTGAAAAGTTCATGCTGATCATTTGTCATGATAGGCCCTGTAGTCAGACGAGGAAACGTGCCTATTTCCTATGAGGCATCCATGCGGGGAGCCACAGTAGCTGCATGTTGTACCTCCGGAGCCTGAGGTGCTGGTGTAGAAAACATTTGAGGCGCTTGGCCTTGATCAGATAACCCGCTAAGATAAGCAAGAACCTGATTGATCACCTCTGGGGTAGGTTGGGGTGGAAATTCCTCATTCTGTACTTGTTCATTTTCCCCATCCTCCCCTTCTCTTACTACTTCCTCAGTCGGTGGAGGAATCACCGCCCTAGTACCAGATGGGCCAGGCGTTCGTCCTCTTCCTCTAGAGGACGTCCTCCCGCGACCTCTACCGCGGCCTCTTGCCACTGCTCCTCTTTGAGCTACCGTCTCAGCGGCTGGATCAGACGCTTCTTGTCTTGCCGATATTGATGTTGGTGCAGTCGTTGTTGCTCTAGTTCTAACCATCTGCGAAATAGAGTGAAGATGGTCAGATACCAATTTGTATCACCTAGATACCAATTGGATCCAAGTAATAGCTCGAAAGAAGAAAAGAAAAAATGGAGTTTTCCTAAAGTCTTATAGCCTCTCAAAGAAAAGTAAAGGCGTCCCCCTACCATTCCTTAAGACTCTACTAGACTCGTTCTTGTGTGATGAGACCAACGAACCTAGTGCTCTGATACCAAGTTTTTCACGACCCAAATCGAGCCGCGACTGGCACCCACATTTATCCTCCTATGTGAGCGAACCAACTAATCTAAACCCCAACGTTTAAAACATAATAAATAGAAAACAATGCGGAAGACTTAAAACTCATTGACAAAATCAATAATCAACTTCTAAATCTCAAAACTTATCATTATCCCCAAAATCTGGAAGTCATCATCACAAGAACATCTATCCTCAACTTACTAATCTAAGAGTATCTAAGAATTTAAAAAAAGTAAAAAGCTAGTCCATGCCGGAAGTTCAAGGCATCAAGACATGAAGAGGAAGATCCAGTCCAAGCTAGAAGCATTAGCTCACCCTGAAATCTGGTGTGACGAAGACTGGCTAGAGTTGCGGTAGAGTTGAAGATGACGGTACGTTCGCTACACTCCACAATAACAAGGAAAGAAACATACAAGTAGGGGTCAGTACAAACACAAGTACTGAGTAGATATCATCGGCCAACTCAAAATAGAAAACAATATATATCAGATAAGATCATAAAATCAACTATAATACTCAATCAGTAGCAACAACATGCACAAGAATCTTTGATAAATAACGTCAAGTATACTCATGAGGACTCAAGCCTCCATTTCATACTCATTTGGGAATTAGGTTCATTAAATTGAGTATATTAACATCTTTCAAGATTCATAATCTTTATTTCTCTCGTGTCGGTACGTGACACTCCGATCCTCATCATTTTATTCTGGTGTCGGAACGTGACACTCCGATCCCCTAATACTATGTGTCGGAACGTGACACTCTGATCCCCTAATTCTACGTGTCGGTTCGTGACACCCGATCCTCTAATTCTATGTGTCGGTTCGTGACACCCGATCCCCTAATTCTACGTGTCAGTTTGTGACATCCGATCCCCTAATTCTACGT
Organism: Solanum neorickii; assembly: GCA_027704865.1. Lineage (NCBI taxonomy): Eukaryota > Viridiplantae > Streptophyta > Magnoliopsida > Solanales > Solanaceae > Solanum > Solanum neorickii. The sequence continues at coordinate 31,621,317 of JAKWJC010000369.1, forward strand.
GTCGGTTCGTGACACCCGATCCCCTAATTCTACGTGTCAGTTCGTGACACCCGATCCCCCTATTCTACGTGTCGGTTCGTGACACCCGTTCCCCTAATCTCATTCTGTTAATTCATTAAGCCTTCTTTCGTACTAAGGCATCATCAATCTCATTACTTTAGTTCATCAAGCCTTCGTTTATACTAAGGCATCATCAATCTCATTACTTTAGTTCATCAAGCCTTCTTTCATACTAAGGCATCATCATTAACAAAGAGGTTTTTCAAGATTTTGGATTCAATAGTCTCATCATGCTTATTTTATCACAATTACATAATCACATTCATGCAAGCATACAATTAAGCATATAGAAGGGTTTACAACACTACCCAATACATATCATTCGCTATTAAGAGTTTACTACGAATAGCATAAAAACCATAACCTACCTCCACCGAAGATTCGTGATCAAGCAAGCAAATTCTCAAAGCTTTGTTCTTCTTCTCGTTTCTCCTCTTTCTCGTTCGATCCTCTCTCTCTCTTTGTTCTTTCTACTTTTCTTATTCAAACCCTCTTTCTTTTACCCTAATTAGCATATAATTAAGTATAAAAGATGAGGACTTAACCCACTAATTAACTCAAGGTTACCTCTTTTAACCCCCAAGTAATTGAGTTATTAATATTAAACAACTAACTTTATAATTATAAGCCGGAATAGTCCAAAACGCCCCTTAAAATATTTAAAGAAATTTGACCCAGCCTGGGATTACGCAGCCCGTGACGCGCCGTCGTGCCTGCGACGGTCCGTCCTGCTGCTCCGTCACAGAGATCAGAGACTCCATTCCATTAAAGGGTCTGTGACGGTCTGTCGTCCCACGACGGTCCGTCCTGCCATTCCGTTACGAAGTTCAGAGAGTCGATTTCAGTACCCAATTTTCAGAATTCTAAGTATTTTGGAACGAGACACCCTCGACGGTCCGTCGTGGGGTCCGTCGACGAAGACAACTTTTTCATAATTAAAATCTGCTGCTCAAAACGACTAAACAGGTCGTTACATTTCTTTTTTGTATCTAATTGTTCTTAGAGGTTATTATTTTTTTTACAATATGCGTTTGCATTTTTATTCCATTTTTATCTATTTGTATTCCTAGGAATCCTATTTGTTTTTTCATTATTTCTGCTTTCTTTTTACTTAAACTTATTCCTGAGTGTTGTATTATACATATAAATTTTTCTAATAATATTATGTCTTCATCTTGTGTTTTAGAATATAATAATATATCATCAATATATACTACACAATTTTCGAGTTGTTTAAAATAGTTATCCATAAGATGTTGGAATCTACCTGGTGCATTTTTATATCAAAAAGGTAATACATTCCATTCATAAAATCCTTCTTGTACTGTGAATATTGTAAGTTTTTTAGATTCTTCTTCTAATTTCAAATGATAAAATCCTGATTTACAATCAAATTTACTAAAGTAATCATATCCTTGTATTTGTCTAATATTTAATTATTTTTTTTGGTATAGGATAATTATATGTTTTAGTTTTTTCATTTAAATTTCTATAATCAATTATCATTCTACTTTTTCCTCTTTTTTGTTCATTATATTTATTAACAATAAATGCCGGACTTGCATGTTTACTATTACTTTCTTGTATATATCCACTTTTTAGTAATTCACTTATATATATTTTAAATTCATTTATATCGTTAAAATTATATTTTAATGGTTTTTGTGTAATTATAATATTTTCATCAATGAGTTTAATTTTAACTTTTGTTTATGTTTTTCTCATCCTTGTAAAGGATCTTTGTCATATAGTAATTCTAATTTTTCTTGGATTATTTTTACTTTATCTAAGGAAAATATAATTAATTCTGTTCTAGGGTCTTCTTCTTTTATATTTTCTATTTTTTGTGTAATTTTTTCATTGCCTTTAATCCATTCCGTTGTTTTTCTTCTTTTGTTACCTACTCTTCTTGCTCCTATCTGTTGTTTACATGGTGTTGTGAACCACCAGTGTGTTTTTGTTATTATATGTGGATATAATTTTTCTTAAAATGGCATTCCTAATAACATATCCTTTGTTGTTAGTTCAAAATTATATGTTTCGTTTACAGTTAATATTTTATCCCATATTTGTATTTTTATATTTTTTGTTTTGTATGTAATAATACTTCCTTCATTATTAAATCATGTTACTACTATTGGTGTTTCTCACTTTTCCCATTTTTCTTCTGGTAAACAATTGTATTTACATATATTAGTCTCTGCTCCTGTATCTATCATTGGTGTATAATATATGTCATAATATCCTTCTATTATTATCTTCGCGAGTATATATATTTTTATATATTTCTTATATTAAAGTCCTTTTAATTATAACTTTTTTATTTTGATAATTTATCGTTAGTTGTTTATCCTCTATATTATATGGTTTTAATTGTTCTAGCTATTTTATTCCTAATGTTATATTTTCATTTCCTTGATATAATTTAAATTTTATTATCACTGGTATACCTCCAATAATTATTTCTTGTTCCGTTGTTTCTTCAATATTTATTAATACTTTTGGTAATTCTGGACATGAGTGTTCTGTTGTTATTATTTTTTCTTCCATCACTAAGTCTCTTGTAATATAGCTTTCTCCTGTATTTATTAGTATTAAATATTTTCTTTATTCCATTATTCCTGTTATATAATAATAGTGTGGTTTTATTTCTTCTTCTATTAATCTTTGTGAACTTATATTTATTCTTTTGGAACTATTTGAAGTACTCATTTTTTATGGACTTTGTGGTATATCATTATTATTTATTCTTTTTGATGTGCTTAGTCTTTCTTGTATTATCTCTAAGTCTTCTTCTATATCAATCTCGTTATAACTATAGTCATTATTATCTATAACCGTAACTATTTTTTCAAAGGGGTTTTCTATTTTTATTTTATTTATTTTATTTTTTTCTATTATTTTATGTTTTGTTGTTAAAACTTATAAATTCTTACATCTCGCTGTAAATATTTTACTTCGAGGTGCTAGCTCTATTCCTGACATTTTCCAATATAATACTAATGATTTATTTATGTTCCTGTAATTAATTGCTACTGAGTAATTAGCACTTATTATAAATTTAAAATTTTGGTATATTAAATAACCTTTTACTGAACTTATGATACTTTATTCTATAGGTTGTATAATTCTATCATCTGCTAAATATATTTCTATAGGTGTATCTATTCCTTCTCGAAAACATGTTTTTATTGATATTTCGATTCCTCCTAAATGTACATATTTAATTGGGTTTTTTGCATTTATTTCTTTATTAATTATTCTCTTATTTATTATTGGTATTTTAGATTTTCATTTCGTATACTTACAATCTATGATATGTTCTCTTTGGCTTACTACATAATATTTTTTGTCTTTTAAACCAATTTTTTTATTTTTGGTGCTTCTAATATTTTTTCTACAATTAGATATAATTCTTTTCCTTTTATTTGTTCAAATATACTATTATCAATTATAATTTTTTGTTCTAATGTTTCTTCATCTTGACATTCTTCTTTATTTATTATTTGTATATCTTCTTCAGTCATCTATATTATAAAGTTCATTATATGGTTCTAATTCTATGTCATTATCTATTTCATTTTCTGATATTTCATATATACTATCCTCGCTTTCTAAATCATAATCGACATATTTTATTTGTGTATATTTTTCGTTTTCCATAATTATTTCTGATATCTGTTTCCTCTTTGGATTTTTAGGTAATTTACAATCTTTAGCTATATGTCCTAATTTCCCACAATTATAGCAAGTACATTCCGTCAATTTTCTTTTTGGTCTAAATGGTCTTTTAGTTTTATATTTTTTACATAATATCTCTTTCTTGGTTTTTTGTATTTATATGTTGATCTATATTTTTTATAATTTTTATTTCTATTATATTTCTTTTTATAATATCTATCTGTACAACCAAATTGAGGTGCTATTTTATTTTTGCAACCTGCTAAGTTTTTTGCTAATACTTTTTTCATTTTTATGTATTCTTTATGTTTTTCACATAATTCCGGAAACCATCTTTCTAAAAATTTCATTCTAGCTCCTAAAGTATCTGTTAATTCTGCTTCATTCAAACTTTTTATTATTTTTGAACTAAAAGGTTCTGGTAATTTTGTAAAATATAATTTTCTTATTTCTTTACTTTCTTCCTTGTTATATGTTCTTTATAATAATATTCTCTAAATGCACATGTATAAAGATTTTAAGAAATAATAAGAAATTTAATTGAGAAACGGCTACGACATCCATCGAAATATTAAATAAATATGAAATAGCTGTAAGAAATGAATTTAGTAGTATGACAAGAGAAGTAGAAGAACAAATTAAGGAAAAATTATAAATAAAAATTTAATGGCAAAATTAGCAATATCTAATATGTGTTATATAGATGAATATACATGTGCATTTAGAGAATATTATTATAAAAGAACATATAACATGGAAGAAAGTAAAAAAATAAGAAAATTATATCTTACAAAATTACCAGAACCTTTTAGTTCAAAAATAATAAAAAGTTTGAATGAAGTAGAATTAACAAATACTTTAGGAGCTAGAAATAAACTTTTACAAAGATGATTTACGGAATTATGTGAAAAACATAAAGAAGACATAGAAATGGAAAAAGTATTAGTAAAAAACTTAACATGTTGCAAAAATAAAATAGCATCTCAATTTGGTTGTACAGATAGATATTATAAAAAGAAATATAATAGAAATAAATATTATAAAAAATATATATCAACATATAAATACAAAAAACCAAGAAAGACATATTATGTAAAAAATTACAAAACTAAAAGACCATTTAGACCAAAAAGAAAATTGACGGAATGTACTTGCTATAATTGTGGGAAATTAGGATATATAGCTAAAGATTGTAAATTACCTAAAAATCCAAAGAGGAAACATATATCAGAAATAATTATGGAAAATGAAAAATATACACAAATAGAATATGTCGATTATGATTTAGAAAGCGAGGATAGTATATATGAAATATAAGAAAATGAAATAGATAATGACATAGAATTAGAACAAGATAATGAACTTTATAATATAGATGACTGAAGCATATATAAAAATAATAAATAAAGAAGAATGTCAAGATGAAGAAACTTTAGAACAAAAAATAATATTTGATAATAGTATATTTGAACAAATAAAAGGAATATAATTATATCTAATTGTAGAAAAAATATTAGAAGCACCAAAAATAAAAAAATTGGTTTAAAAGACAAAAAGAAGAATATTATGTAGTAAGCCAAAGAGAACATATCATAAATTGTAAGTATACAAAAAGAAAAGCTAAAATACCATTAATAAATAAGAGAATAATTGATAAAGAAATACAAGAAATAAATGCAAAAAACCCAATTAAATATGTACATTTAGGAGGAACAAAAATATTAATAAACGCATGTTTTAGAGAAGGACTAGATACACGTATAGAAATATATTTAGAAGATGATAGAATTATACAACCTATAGAAAAAAGTATACTAAGTGCAGTAAAAGGTTATTTAATATATCAAAATTTTAAATTTATGATAAGTTCTAATTATTAAGTAGCAATTAATGACAGGAACATAGATAAATCATTAGTATTATATTGGAAAATGTCAGGAATAGAGCTAGCACCTGCAAGTAAAATATTTTCAGCCAGATGTAAGAATTTATATGTTTTAACAACAAAACATAAAATGATAGCAAAAAATAAAATAAATAAAATAAAAATAGAAAACCCCTTTGAAAAAATAGTTACGGTTATAGATAGTAATGACCATAGTTATAACGAGATTGATATAGAAGAAGATTTAGAGATAGTACAAGAAAGACTAAGCACGTCAAAAAGAATAAATAATAATGATATATCACAAACATCATAAAAAATGAGTACTTCAAATAGTTCCAAAAGAATAAATATAAGTTCACAAAGATTAATAGAAAAAGAAATAAAACCACACCATTATTATATAACGGGAATAATGGAACAAAGAAAATATTTAATACTAATAAATACAGGACAAGAAGAAAGCTATATTACAAGAGAGTTAGTGATGGAAGATAAAATAATAACTACGGAACACTCATGTCCAGAATTACCAAAAGTATTAATAAATATTGAAGAGACAACGGAACAAGAAATAATAATTGGAGGTATACCAATGATAATAAATTTTAATATATATCAAGGATATTAAAATATAACATTAGGAATAAAATGTCTAGAACAAGTAAAATCATATAATATAGAGGATAAACAACTAATGATAAATTATCAAAATAAAAAAAGTCATAATAAAAAGGACTTTAATATAACAAATATTTGAAAATATATATACTCGCGAAGATAATAATAACAGGATATTATAACAGATATTATACACCAATGATAGATACAGGAGCAGAGGCTAATATATGTAAATACAATTGTTTACCAGAAAAAAATGGAAAAAGTTAAAAACACCAATAGTAGTAACATGATTTAATAATGAAGGAAGTATGATCACATACAAAGAAAAAAATATAAAAATACAAATATGGATAAAATATTAACTGTAAACGAAACATATAATTTTGAACTAACAACAAAGGATATGTTATTAGGAATGTGATTTTTTAAAAAATTATATCCACATATAATAACAAAAACACACTGGTGGTTCACAACACAATAAAAACAACAGATAGGAGCAAGAAGAGTAGGTAACAACAGAAGAAAAACAACGGAATGGATTAAAGGCAGTGAAAAAATTACACAAAATTAGAAAATATAAAAGAAGAAGACCCTAGAATAGAATTAATTATATTTTCTTTAGATAAAGTAAAAATTATCCAAGATAAATTAAAATTATTATATGACAAAGATCCTTTACAAGGATGAGAAAAATATAAAACAAAAGTTAAAATTGAACTCATTGATGAAAATAGTATAATAACACAAAAATCATTAAAATATAATTTTAACGATTTAAGTGAATTTAAAATACATATAAGTGAATTACTACAAAATGGATATATATAAGAAAGTAATAGTAAACATACAAGTCCGACATTTATTGTTAATAAATATAATGAACAAAAAAGAGGAAAAAGTAGAATGGTAATTGATTACACTAAAACATATAATTATCTTATATTAAATAAAATATTAAAGATAAGACAAATACAAGAATATAATTACTTTAGTAAATTTGATTGTAAATCTGGATTTTATCATTTGAAATTAGAAGAAGAATCTAAAAAACTTACAGCATTCACAGTACAACAAGGATTTTATGAATGGAATGTATTACTTTTTGGAAATAAAATTGCACCAGGTAGATTCCTACATTTTATGGATATCTATTTTAAACAACTAGAAAATTGTGTAGTATATATTGATGATATATTATTATATTCTAAAAAACAAGATGAACCAATAAGATTATTAGAAAAATATATACGTATAATACAACACTCAGAAACAAGTTTAAGTAAAAAGAAAGCAGAAATAATGAAAAAATAAATAGAATTCCTAAGAATCTAAATAGATAAAAATAGAATAAAAATGCAAACGCATATAGTACAAAAAATAATAACCTCTAATGAACAATAAGATACAAAAAAGAAATTACATAATTTATAAAGGAATAAGGAAGAATATGCAATAGATGAAAAAATATTTGAAAACTATGAAGGATAAAAAATAAGAATAATATTTTTTAATCTAGGAAGAAGATATAAGAAAATAGGTGACAATTTAAGTTTAATGTTAGAAAAAGAAACGGTAAAATTAGAAGATAGTTTAACTGCTATGGTTAGGATAGCAAAAGAAAATGAAGAAATAGATAGAAAAATGAAAATTGAAAAAATAAAACATCAAGAAAAAAAGAAGTACAACAAATAGAAGAAATAAAAAATAAAGAAATTTTAGAACTAGAAATTTTAGAACTACAAAAAGAATTAGCAATGTTAAAAGAAATGTATAAAATAAAACAAAAAGAAAAAGGGCAAAAAAGAAACTTAGAAAATGAGATAAACAAATTTAAAGAAAGATTGTGTAATGACCCAAAAGCTCCTCTTTAGAATTTTGAATATTTATTTAACTTAAGTTAATTATGTAACGACCTGTTTAGTCGTTTTGAGCAGCAGATTTTATTTCTGGAAAAACAGGCTGAGGCAACGGACCCCACGACGGACCGTCATGGGCACGACGGACCGTCGCAGGGTCTCGTTTCAAAAAACTTAGAAAATCTGCAAATTGGGTACTGGAATCGACTCTCTGAACTTCGTAACGGAATGGCAGGACGGACCGTCATAGGTGTGACGGACCGTCACAGACCATTCAGAGAAATTGAGTCTCTGAAGTCTGTGACGGGGCAGCAGGACGGACCGTCGCAGGCACGACGGGCCGTCGCAGGCTGCGCAATCCCAGTCCGGGTCGGATTTCTTTATATGTTTTAAGGGACGTTTTTGACTATTCCTGCTTTAATTATAAAGTTAGAGGGTTAATGTTAATAAGTCTAATTACTTGGGGGTTAAAAGAGGTAACCTTAAGTTAATTAGTGGGTTATTATTGTCATCTTTTATTCTTAATTATATACTAATTAGGGTAAAAGAAAGAGGGTTTGAATAAAGAAAATAGAAAGAACAAGAGAAAGAGAGAGAAAGTCGAACGAGAAAGAGGAGAAACGAAGAGAAACAAAGCTTGGGAAATTGCTTGCTTGATCACTAATCTTCGCTGGAGGTAGGTTATGGTTATTTTTATGCTATTCGTAGTAAACTCTTAATAGTGAATGATACGTATTGGTAGTATTGTAAACTCTTCTAAATGCTTAATTGTATGCTTGCATGAATGTGATTATGAAATTGTGATATAATAAGCATGATGAAGCTATTGAATCCTAAATCTTGAAAAGAAACCCTAATCTACTTTGTTAATGATGATGCCTTGGTATAAAAGAAGGCTTGATGAACGAAAGTAGTGAGATTAGGGGATCGGGTTCCACGTTCCGGTACCAGAATAGTATATGAGGATCGGAGTGTCACGTTCCGACACCAGGATAGTATATGGATCGGGTTCCACGTTCCGGTACCAGGATAGAATATGAGGATCGGGTGCCACGTTCCGGTACCAGGATTGAATATGAGGATCGGGTGCCACGTTCTGGTACCAGGATAGAATATGAGGATCGGAGTGTCACGTTCCGACACCAGGATAGAATATGGATCGGGTGCCACGTTCCGGTACAAGGATAGAATATGAGGATCGGGTGCCACGTTCCGATACAAGGATAGAATATGAGGATCGGAGTGTCACGTCCGACACCAGGATAGAATATGGATCGGGTGCCACGTTCCGGTACCAGGATAGAATATGGATCGGGTTGCCACGTTCCGGTACCAGGATAGATATGAGGATCGGAGTGTCACGTTCCGACACCAGGATAGCATATGAGGAGCGGAGTGTCACGTACCGACACGAGGGGAATAAATATGATGAATCTTGAAAGATGATAATATATTCAAATCTAATGAACCTAATTCCAAACGAGTATGATGAGGAGGCGTGAGTCCTCATCGATGTGCTTGGTGTTGTAACCAAGGGTTATGGTAACTGTAAATGCTGCATGCTAAGGATATTAGTTGATTTTATGATATTGCTTAATATATACTGTTTTCTATTTTGAGTTGGCCGATGATATCTACTCAGTACCCGTGTTTTGTACTGACCCCTACTTTTATGTTTTCTTCTTGTTTATTTGTGGAGTGCAGCAAACGTGCCGTTGTCTTCGACTCAACAGTAATTCAAGCCAGTCTTACTACATCGGAAATTCAGGGTGAGCTAATGCTTCTAGCTTGGACTGGATCTTCTTCTTCAAGTCTTGATGCCTTGAACTTCCGGCATGGACTAGCTTCTTATGTATTTTTAGCTTTTAGAATACTCTTAGTTTAGTCATTTGATCATAGATGTTCTTGTGGTGATGACTTCCAGATTTTGGGGATAATAATAGTTATTGATTTTATTAATGAGTTAAGTCTCCCGCATTACTTTCTGTTGATATTATATTGAAATGTTAAGGTTTAGATTGGTTGGTTCGCTCACATAGGAGGGTAAAATGTGGGTGCCAGTCGCGGCCCGATTTGGGTCGTGACAAACTTGGTATCAGAGCATTAGGTTCGTTGGTCTCATCACACAAGAACGAGTCTAGTAGAGTCTTAAGGAACGGTAGGGGGACGCCTTTACTTTTCTTTGAGAGGCTATAAGACTTTAGGAAAATTCCATTCTTTCATTCTTTCTTCGTGCTATTACTTGGATCCAATTGGTATCTAGGTGATACAAATTGGTATCTGACCATCTTCACTCTATTTCGCAGATGGTTAGAACTAGAGCAACGACTTCGCCAACACCAACACCGGCAAGACAAGAAGCGTCCGAGCCAGCCACTGGGGCTGTAGCTCGAGGAAGAGTAGCGGCAAGAGGCCGTGGTAGAGGTCGTGGGAGGACGTCCTCTAGAGGAAGAGGACAAGCACTTAGCCCATCTGATACTAGGGCGGTGACTCCTCCACCGACTGAAGAGGTAGTGAGAAAGGGTGAGGAAGGGGAAACTGAACAAGTACAAAATGAGGAATTGCCACCCCAACCTACCCCAGAGATGATCAATCAGGTTCTCGCTTATCTTAGTGGGTTATCGGATCAAGGTCAAACACCTCCAGTGTTATCTGCACCAGCACCTCAGGGTCCGGAGGTACAACATGCAGCCACTATGGCTCCTCGTATGGATGCCTCATTGGACATAGGCACGTTTCCACGTCTGACTACCGGGCCTATAATGACAAATGATCAGCATGAACTTTTTAGTAAGTTCTTGAAATTGAAACCTCCAGTCTTCAAGGGTGCTGAATCTGAGGATGCTTACGATTTTCTGGTTGACTGTCATGAGCTACTACACAAGATGGGTATAGTAGAACGGTTTGGTGTGGAGTTTGTGACTTATCAGTTTCAAGGGAACGCCAAAATGTGGTGGCGATCACATGTTGAGTGTCAACCGACAGAGGCAACACCTATGACTTGGGCATCATTCTCTAGTTTGTTTATGGAGAAGTATATCCCGCGGACTTTGAGGGATAGGAAAAGAGATGAATTCTTAAGTCTAGAGCAAGGTAGGATGTCGGTTACTGCATATGAGGCTAAGTTTCGTGCACTATCCAGATATGCCACCCAACTTTGTTTCAGTCCACAAGAGCGGATTCGTCGTTTTGTGAAGGGGTTGAGGTCAGAGTTGCGGATTTCAGCCTTACAGGTAGCGGCTACGGCAAAATCCTTCCAAGAAGTGGTAGATTTCGTGGTAGAGGTGGAAGGAGTGAAGCCAGATGAATTCACCATGGCATCGACATCAAAAAGGTTTCTAAATGGAGGTGAGTTTAATGGCTCTTACTCTAGAGGACAAGGTTCCGGAGGTCACTCAGTTCGACCCATTCAGTCTTCACTACAGACTGTAGTTGGGGGTCCACCTCCGACCGGTCAACACTTCTCTGAGAGACCTATGCATGAACCCAGAGAGTGCTATGGATGTGGGGAGATTGGAAATATTAAGAGATATTGTCCAAAACAGAGTTACAGACCTCCAAATGTTAGAGGTAGAGGTGGTCATGGTAGAGGCCGTTATTCTGGAGGACGTGGTGGTCGAGGTAATGGTGGTCACCAGAACGGCCGAGGTGATGGGCAGACTGGAGCCACTACATCACAACATGGTAGGGGCAACGGACAGACAAGTAATGGGGCCCATTGCTACGCTTTTCCTGGGAGATCTGAAGCGGAGACATCAGATGCTGTCATCACAGGTACTCTTTTGATTTGTGATTGCATGGCTTCTGTATTGTTTGATCCTGGATCCACATTTTCTTATGTATCTTCCTCATTTGCTAATGGTCTAAATTTACATTGTGAATTACTTGATATGCCTATTCGTGTTTCTACTCCGGTGGGTGAGTCTGTGGTAGTTGAAAAGGTATATAGGTCTTGTTGGTGAACTTTGTGGGGAGCAACACTTATGTAGATTTGGTTATCTTAGAAATGGTTGATTTTGATGTAATTCTGGGTATGACTTGGCTTTCTCCGCAATTTGCGATCTTGGATTGTAATGCTAAAACGGTGACGTTAGCCAAGCCTGGGACAGATCCGTTAGTGTGGGAGGGTGACTACACTTCTAATCCGGTGCGTATCATCTCCTTTCTTTGTGCTAAGAAAATGGTTAGTAAAGGGTGTTTAGCTTTCTTGGCACATCCCAAGGATGACACTACCCAAGTGCCTTCGATTGAGTCGGTTTCAGTGGTCCGTGAGTTTCTGGATGTGTTCCCTGCAGATCTTCCTGGTATGCCACCAGATAGGGACATTGACTTCTGTATTGATCTTGAACCGGGTACTCGCCCCATTTCTATACCCCCTTATAGAATGGCTCCCGCGGAGTTAAGAGAGTTAAAAGCCCAACTTCAAGAGTTGTTGAGCAAAGGCTTCATTAGACCAAGTGCATCTCCTTGGGGTGCTCCGGTTTTGTTTGTAAAGAAGAAGGATGGGAGTTTTCGGATGTGCATAGACTACCGGCAGTTGAAAAAGGTAACTATTAAGAACAAGTATCCTGTTCCTCGCATTGATGACTTGTTCGATCAGTTACAAGGTGCTTGTGTCTTCTCTAAGATTGACTTGAGATCCGGTTATCATCAATTGAAAATACGGGCAACAGATGTGCCAAAGACTGCTTTTAGAACTAGGTATGGGCATTACGAATTTGTAGTGATGTCTTTTGGTCTTACGAATGCCCCTGCTGCGTTCATGAGCTTGATGAACGGGATTTTTAAGCCATATCTGGATCTATTTGTGATCGTATTTATTGATGATATATTGGTATACTCAAAGAGCAAGAAGGAACATGAAGAGCATTTGAGAATGGTATTGAAATGTTGAGGGAGAAAAAGCTTTATGCCAAGTTCTCTAAGTGTGAGTTTTGGCTAGATGCAGTGTCCTTCTTGGGGCACGTGGTTTCTAAGGATGGAGTGATGGTGGATCCTTCTAAGATTGAGACAGTGAAGAATTGGGTAAGACCTACTAATGTGTCAGAAATAAGGAGCTTTGTTGGGTTAGCTAGCTACTACCGCCGATTTGTCAAGGGATTCTCTTCTATTGCTTCCCAACTGACGAACTTGACTAAGCAAAATGTCCCATTTGTATGGTCGGATGAGTGTGAGGAAAGCTTTCAGAAGCTCAAGACTTTATTGACTACCGCAACCCATTCTCACCTTGCCAGTGGAAGGTAAGAATTTCATTGTCTATTGTGATGCATCCTATTCGGGTTTGGGTGCAGTTCTAATGCAAGAGAAGAATGTGATTGCTTATGCTTCAAGACAATTAAAAGTGCATGAACGTAACTACCCAACTCATGATTTGGAATTAGCCGCGGTAGTGTTTGCATTAAAGCAATGGAGACACTATCTATATGGGGTTAAGTGTGAGGTCTACACGGATCATCGTAGCCTTCAGTATGTCTTTACTCAGAAAGATTTGAACTTAAGACAGAGGAGATGGATGGAGTTACTAAAGGACTACGATATCACTATCTTGTATCATCCGGAAAAGCGAATGTTTTGGCAGATGCTTTAAGTAGAAAAGCGGGAAGCATGGGATGTCTAGTTCACTTGCAAGTTTCTAGACGTCCATTGGCTAGAGAGGTTCAGACTCTGGCTAAAGACTTGATGAGGTTAGAAGTAAATGAAAAGGGAGGATTGTTGGCTAGTGTGGAGTCAAGATCTTCTTTTCTTGACCAGATTAAGGGAAAACAGTTTAATGATGAAAAATTGATCCGGATCCGAGATAAAGTGTTGAAAGGAGAGGCTAAAGAAGCGACAATCGATGAGAAAGGTGTTATGAGAATCAAGGGAAGGGTATGTGTACCCCGAGTTGATGATTTGATCAACACTATTTTGACAGAGGCTCATAGTTCAAGGTATTCAATACATCCGGGTGCAACCAAGATGTACCGCGACCTAAAGCAACACTTTTGGTGGAGTAGAATGAAACGTGATATTGTTGAGTTTATTGCCAAATGTCCAAACTGTCAGCAAGTAAAGTATGAACACCAGAGGCCCGGAGGAACACTTCAGAGAATGCCCATCCCGCAATGGAAGTGGGAAAGGATTGCAATGGATTTCGTGGTTGGTCTTCCAAAGACATTGGGAAAGTTTGATTCTATTTGGGTAATTGTTGATAGGTTAACTAAGTCTTCTCACTTTATTCCGGTCAAGGTGACTTACAATGCAGAGAAGTTAGCAAAACTTTACATCTCGGAAGTGGTGCGATTGCATGGGGTTCCACTCTTCATTATATCAGATAGAGGTACGCAGTTTACTTCTAAGTTTTGGAAAACATTGCATGCAGAATTGGGTACTAGGTTGGACCTTAGTACTGCGGTTCCATCCTCAGACCGATGGTCAGTCTGAGCGAACGATTCAAGTGTTGGAGGATATGCTTCGTGCATGTGTGATAGAGTTTGGTGGCCATTGGGATAGCTTTTTTCCCTTAGCGGGATTTTCATACAATAATAGCTATCACTCAAGTATTGATATGGCCCCATTTGAAGCATTGTATGGGAGGAGATGTAGGTCTCCCATTGGTTGGTTTGATGCATTCGAGGTTAGACCTTGGGGTACTGACCTTTTGAGGGATTCGATAGAGAAAGTGAAGTCTATTCAAGAAAAGCTTCTAGCGGCGCAAAGTAGACAAAAGGAATATGCAGATCGAAAGGTTAGAGACTTAGAGTTCATGGAGGGTGAACAAGTCTTGTTGAAAGTTTCACCAATGAAAGGAGTGATGCGGTTTTGTAAAAGAGGTAAACTAATCCCAAGGTATATTGGTCCCTTCGAAGTACTTAAACGAGTAGGGGAGGTGGATTATGAGTTAGCCTTGCCTCCAGGGCCGTCCGGAGTACATTCGGTATTCCATGTGTCTATGTTGAAAAGATATCATGGGGATGGAAACTACATTATCCGTTGGGATTCAGTTTTGCTTGATGAGAATTTGTCTTATGAGGAGGAACCTGTTGCCATTCTAGATAGGGAAATTCGCAAGTTGAGATCAAGGGAGATTGCATCTATCAAGGTGCAATGGAAGAATCGACCCGTTGAAGAAGCCACTTGCGAGAAGGAGGCAGATATGCGAGAAAGATACCCACATCTGTTTACAGATTCAGGTACTCCTTTTCGCCCTTGTTTTTCTTCTTGTGATCGTTCGGGGACGAACGATGGTAAATTGGTATCTATTGTAATGACCTGTTTAGTCGTTTTGAGCAGCAGATTTTATTTCTTGAAAAATAGGCTGAGGCAACGGACCCCACGACGGACCGTCATGGGCACGACGGACCGTCGCAGGGTCTCGTTTCAAAACACTTAGAAAATCTGCAAATTGGGTACTGGAATCGACTCTCTGAACTTCGTAACGGAATGGCAGGACGGACCGTCACAGGTGTGACGGACCGTCACAGACCCTTCAGAGAAATTGAGTCTCTGAAGTCTGTGACGGGGCAGCAGGACGGACCGTCGCAGGCGCGATGGGCCGTCACAGGCGCGACGGGCCATCGCAGGCTGCGCAATCCCAGTCCGGGTCGGATTTCTTTATATGTTTTAAGGGACGTTTTTGACTATTCCTGCTTTAATTATAAAGTTAGAGGGTTAATATTAATAAGTCTAATTACATGGGGGTTAAAAGAGGTAACCTTAAGTTAATTAGTGGGTTATTATTGTCATCTTTTATTCTTAATTATATACTAATTAGGGTAAAAGAAAGAGGGTTTGAATAAAGAAAATAGAAAGAACAAGACAGAGAGAGAAAGTCGAACGAGAAAGAGGAGAAACGAAGAGAAACAAAGCTTGGGAAATTGCTTGCTTGATCACTAATCTTCGGTGGAGGTAGGTTATGGTTATTTTTATGCTATTCGTAGTAAACTCTTAATAGCGAATGATATGTATTGGTAGTATTGTAAACTCTTCTATATGCTTAATTGTAGCTTGCATGAATGTGATTATGAAATTGTGATATAATAAGAATGATGAAGCTATTGAATCCTAAATCTTGAAAAGAAACCCTAATCTACTTTGTTAATGATGATGCCTTGGTATAAAGAAGGCTTGATGAACGAAAGTAGTGAGATTAGGGGATCGGTGCCACGTTCCGGTACCAGGATAGTATATGAGGATCGGAGTGTCACGTTCCGACACCAGGATAGTATATGGATCGGGTGCCACGTTCTGATACCAGGATAGAATATGAGGATCGGGTGCCACGTTCCGGTACCAGGATAGAATATGAGGATCGAGTGCCACGTTCCGGTACCAGGATAGAATATGAGGATCGGAGTGTCACGTTCCGACACCAGGATAGAATATGGATCGGGTGCCACGTTCCGGTACCAGGATAGAATATGAGGATCGGGTGCCACGTTCCGGTACCAGGATAGAATATGAGGATCGGAGTGTCACGTTCCGACACCAGGATAGAATATGGATCGGATGCCACGTTCCGGTACCAGGATAGAATATGGATCGGGTGCCACGTTCCGGTACCAGGATAGAATATGAGGATCGGAGTGTCACGTTCCGACACCAGGATAGCATATGAGGAGCGGAGTGTCACGTACCGACACGAGGGGAATAAAGATGATGAATCTTGAAAGATGATAATATATTCAAATCTAATGAACCTAATTCCCAAACGAGTATGATGAGGAGGCGTGAGTCCTCATCGATGTGCTTGGTGTTGTAACCAAGGGTTATGGTAACTGTAAATGCTGCATGCTAAGGATATTAGTTGATTTTATGATATTGCTTAATATATACTGTTTTCTATTTTGAGTTGGCCGATGATATCTACTCAGTACCCGTGTTTTGTACTGACCCCTACTTTTATGTTTTCTTCTTGTTTATTTGTGGAGTGCAGCAAACGTGCCGTTGTCTTCGACTCAACAGTAATTCAAGCCAGTCTTACTACATCGGAAATTCAGGGTGAGCTAATGCTTCTAGCTTGGACTGGATCTTCTTCTTCAAGTCTTGATGCCTTGAACTTCCGGCATGGACTAGCTTGTTATGTATTTTTAGCTTTTAGAATACTCTTAGTTTAGTCATTTGATCATAGATGTTCTTGTGGTGATGACTTCCAGATTTTGGGGATAATAATAGTTATTGATTTTATTAATGAGTTAAGTCTCCCGCATTACTTTCTGTTGATATTATATTGAAATGTTAAGGTTTAGATTGGTTGGTTCCCTCACATAGGAGGGTAAAATGTGGGTGCCAGTCGCGGCCCGATTTGGGTCGTGACAAATTAATCGATAGTTTTTGGGCTAAAGTGATAATTTATTTAAGACCCTATACCATTTAAACTATATTTAATAAAATATGTGGGTAAAACCTATCACTTTTAGTACATAATTAATTCAAAAAAAAATATGATAGTTAAAATGTTAATTGGCATGATGATTTACGAACTTGAATATAAAATTGAGTAAATTTTGGTGCAAGGCTAAACACATAATAAGGTGAGTGTTATTAGTTTTGAAATCTTATTGTGATTATTAATGTGAATAGATTGCTTTGAGTTGGAAGTTCAACGAAAGGGAAAGACTCAAGTCCCAGAGTGAGTTCTGGATTGATTGAGGCAAGTGGATTTCTAAACCCTTGTTAAGCGTGTGAAATTCGTGTATTTCTTTGTGTGGTGTTGAGAATGACTTGGAGACTTGTTGCTTATTTGGTGGTGTTGTATTTCTGGTTGTAAATCGTGCTTTGTTATCAAAATGGTTATCTCCTCATTTTCATTTGAGCATGTCAATTGCATTGTATCTGAGACATGATTGTGGTATAAGGACGTATCATTTCGAGGGTCGTATCGCGCGCCGTTGTGGATATTATATTTCGAGGGACGTATCGCGTGCCGCGATGGTTACTATTATCGAGGGTCGTCTCGTGCGCCGCGACAGATGCATGGACAGATATGTCCCCCATGGGTCCCGGACTGAGAGACAGCGGGTGTGTATCGTTAAGAAAGACATGCATCACGATATTTGACATTGCATCTCATGGCATTGCACATTTTATTATTGATGAACCTGAACATGTGTTTTGCTGATTTTGTGATTGTTACTCTGTGAAGTTTATGATTGTTGAATATTGAGTTGTTATTGAGAATGTGTAAACTGATAGAGTGTGCTTATTGAGTGGTGTGTTTGATTAACTATTCAGCTGTAGCGTGGAGGTTTAGATAGGGTGTAAGGAGTACCCGTATTTTGTTCACTTAACTTGTGTTTAGAGGTTTGCTTGTTGGGTACCGCGTGGTTTGGTACTCACCCCTTGCTTCTACAAATTTTTGTAGGTTACGAGCCTGGATCTTCTTGATACCTATCATTCTTTTCGTTTCCGAGGCATCTTGTGGAGGGTTGTGAGGTAGCTGCTTGTCATCTCCGCAAACTTTCCTACTCCAGTTTATGATTTTGTTTTTACTTGAAAGACTACTTCATTTTAGACTCCTATTTTATTTCAATTCTAATATTTACATTAGAGGCTTGTGCACGTGAAAACCTGGTTTTGGGAATTGAATTAATATGACTTGGTTTCATAATAGATATTTTTGTTGAATTGTCATTACTTCCGCACTTTGTTAGATATTTGGTTTTAGGCTGACTTGTCTTGGTAGGATAAGACGAGTGCCATCACACCCATTTTTGGGTTGTGAAAAAATGGTATCAGAGCCCCAGGTTCATAGGTCTCACGTGTATACAAGCCGAGTCTACGTAGAGTCTCAAAGATCAGTACAGAGACGTCTGTACTCATCTCTGAGAGGCTATAAAGATTACTAGGAAACTTCCTTTTGTTCATCCTTTCTCATCGTGCGTAGTTACCTTCGTTAGT
The DNA here is from genome assembly GCA_027704865.1 of Solanum neorickii. NCBI lineage: Eukaryota > Viridiplantae > Streptophyta > Magnoliopsida > Solanales > Solanaceae > Solanum > Solanum neorickii. The sequence goes on from JAKWJC010000369.1 coordinate 31,640,304, forward strand.
ATTGAGTTGTTGTATACTCTTTTGACAGATGACGAGGACTAGAAATAATGTTACTGGTGGTAGAGGGGAGGCACTTCCCGAGGCAGTTGTTGAGGCCCCAGCTAGAGGTAGGGGTAGATCTCGAGCTAGAGGTCGTGCTAGTAGTACGACAGTAACCAGAGGTCGTGGACGTGGAGCAGCACCAGTGAGAGGTCGTGCTAGAGAGGTCTCTACAGAACCTCAGATTGATGGCAGGGAGGACCAGGTTCCTCCAGATCCTGTAGTCACACCTTTGCTTCAGGATACACTATTGAGGGTGTTAAGTGTGCTTGAGGGCTTTTCTCAGGGTGGTGGTGCAACTACCACACCACATGACTCCCGTACTAGAGAAGGGGCTCAGACCCAAGAGCAGCAACATGCGCCAGTTGTTCAGGATGCGGTGGGGCAACTACCAGTAGATCCCGCGGTTCAGAATGATGTTGCACCAGCAGTTGGGGGTCAGGTTGCATCGATGGTTGTTCTGACAGAGGATGAGCAGCGTAGGTATGAGAGATTTTGAAAGATGGACCCACCACAGTTTCAGGGTGGGAAGAGCGAGGACGCTCATGAGTTTCTAACTACCTGCCGAGAGTTACTAGAGGTGGTTGGATTAGCTGAGTCACATGGGGTTCGATATGCTACACTCCAACTTCGTGGACCAGCGAGAGACTGGTGGAGGACTTATTCGGGATGTTTGCCAGTTGGATCTCCTCCAGTGACTTGGGAGCAGTTTGCTAGCGCATTCCAAGATCGTTTTATCCCATGGAGTGTGAGAGAGGAGTGTCGCTTGAGGTTTCAGAGTCTGAGAAAGGATGGTTTATCGGTTACATAGTATGAGGTGCGTTTTTGCCAGTTGTCTAGGCATGCGTTTGCCATTATTCCAAATGAGACAGAGAGGATCCGCAGATTTGTGAGGGGATTGACTTTCTCTATCAGGTCAGCTGTGTTTTGGACATCTAGGGAGGGGACTTCTTTCCAGCCTATTGTGAGCGCCGCCAAAGAGGCGGAATTGATGGAGAGAGAGGAGTTTGGGGACCCTAAAAGAGCTCGTATATCAGGTCAGTTTCAGGGTGCCTCATGTGGAGGTAGGGGATCACAGAGAGTGAGTGGTTCTTTTCAGCAGCGGGGACCTATTCATGCATCTATGCCGACATTTGAGGGTGGCCAGACATCTAAGGGTTCTTATGGCCCAGGTCAGGGCTCGTACGGTTCACAGTAGTGACCTACAGGGTGAGGAAATTATAGTGGATTTTCAGGGTCCACACAACAGTTCTCAGGTCAGAAATTTTGTTTTACTTGTGGAGATCCCGATCATCTAATGCGGCAGTGTACTTCACAAAGGGGTCGTGGTGGGCCTCGACCTAATTCTTCATTCCAGACTAGACCACCAACACCAAAGGGTAGAGGTCGTGGCAGAGTTCAGTTAGGTAGAGGTGATAGTAGTGGTGTTGCAGCTTTGCAGAGTGGGGGTAGAGGTACCACCCAGGATAGAGGCAGACGAGGAGGCCACTGCTATGCTTTCCCTGGGAGACCTGAGGCGGAGACCTCCGATGCTGTTATTACAGGTATCATCCCAGTATGCCATCGACCTGCGTCTGTGTTGTTTGATCCAGGTTCTACATTCTCTTATGTGTCTACGTATTTTGCTGCTAAGTTTGATATGATATGTGATAGCATGACTGTACCTATTCGTGTTTCTACACCCGTGGGTAAGCCCTTAGTGGTGGATCGAGTGTATCGATCTTGTCTTGTTTCTTTGGCTGGGTATGACCCTTGGGTAGACTTAATCATTCTGGGGATGGTGGACTTTGATGTTATCTTGGGTATGGATTGGCTTTCTCCTAATCATGATGTCCTTGATTGTAATGCTAAGACTGTGACTTTAGCAATGCCTGGTATTCCGAGGGTTGAGTGGAAGAGTGCTAGTGGTTCTTATCCTAGCAAGGTCATCTCTTTTATCCGTGCTCAAAAATTGGTGGAGAGGGGGTGTTTGTCTTACTTAGCGTTTATTCGGGATACTAGTGTTGAACCACCTTCCATGGACTCTGTTCCCGTGGTTCAGGAGTTTCTCGATGTATTTCCTTCTGATCTTCTAGGTGTTCCTCCCGATAGGGATATCGATTTTGATATTGATTTGGACCCGGGAACTAAGCCTATTTCTATAGCTCCATATCGTATGGCCCCAGCAGAGTTGAAAGAATTGAAGGATCAATTGCAAGATTTATTGAGTAAGAGTTTTATTCGCCCTAGTGTATCACCTTGGGGTGCCCCTGTATTGTTTGTGAAGAAGAAGGATGGGACTATGAGAATGTGTATTGATTACAGACAGTTGAACAAGGTAACAGTTAAGAATAAGTATCCTCTTCCGCGTATTGATGACTTATTTGATCAGTTACAGGGAGCATAATTGTTCTCAAAAATTGATTTGAGGTCTGGGTATGATCAGTTGAAGATTAGGGCATCAGATATCCCTAAGACAGCTTTACGGACTCGGTATGGGCATTATGAGTTTCTAGTGATGTCCTTCGGATTGACTAATGCCCCTGCAGCATTCATGGAGTTGATGAATGGGGTGTTTCGACCATACCTTCATTCTTTTGTGATTGTTTTCATCGATGACATCTTGGTTTACTCTAAGACTGAGGAGGACCATTTCCAACACCTGAGGATTGTACTTCAGAGGTTGAGAGAAGAGAAGTTGTATGCCAAGTTCTTAAAGTGTGAGTTCTGGCTTACTTCTGTGACATTCTTGGGACACGTGGTGTCCAAGGAGGGTATTAGAGTAGATCCGGCCAAGATTGAGGCAGTTAGAGGCTGGACGCGACCTACTTCACCTACTGAGATTAGGAGTATTGTGGGATTGGCAGGCTAGTATCGACGATTTGTTCAGAGTTTCTCTACTATTGTAGCTCCATTTACTAGATTGACTCGACAGGATGTGGGTTTTCAGTGGTCTGATGAGTGTGAGGAGAGCTTTCAAAAGCTCAAGAATTTGTTGATTTCTGCTCCTGTGTTGACTCTACCTGAGGAAGGTGTAGACTTTACTGTGTATTTTTATGCTTCAGGAGTTGGATTGGGTGGTGTGTTGATGCAGAAGGGGAAAGTGATTGCTTATGCTTCTAGGCAATTGAAGTCCCATTAGAAGAACTACCCTACTCATGATCTGGAGTTAGCGGCTGTGGTATTTGTACTGAAGTTATGGCGTCATTATTTGTATGGAGTTCATTGTGAGATCTTCACTGATCATCGGAGTCTTCAGTATTTCTTTAGCCAGAGGGATTTGAACTTGAGGCAACGTAGATGGCTTGAGTTGCTGAAGGACTATGATGTGACCATTCTGTATCATCTAGGAAAGGCCAATGTTGTGGCCGATGCTCTGATTAGGAAGACTCCTAGCATGGGGAGTCTTGCAGCGCTTAGTATTGAGGAGAGACCATTGGCTAGAGATGTGCAGATATTAGCTAACAGTCTTGTCCGCTTGCAGATTTCAGAAGAGAGTGATGGGATGATTGCTTTTATTGAGGCTCGGTCTTCATTAGTCGAGCAAATCCGTGCACACCAATTTGATGATGAAAAATTATGTCTCATTCGAGACAAAGTGTTGAGAGGGGAAGCTATGGAGGCTGTCCTTGATTCTGATGGTGTCTTGCGGATCGGAGGCAGAATTTGTGTGCCCAGGACCGACTATTTGATTAGATTGATTCTTGAAGAGGCCCATTGTACTCGGTATTCCATCCATCCGGGAGCGACGAAGATGTATCATGATCTGAGTCAGCATTACTGGTGGTGTGGGATGAAGAGAGATATTTCAGACTTTGTTTCGAGGTGTTTGACTTGCCAACAGGTCAAGTGTGAGCACCAGCGGCCCGGGGGTGTATCTCAGAGGATGCCTATTCCTACTTGGAAGTTGGAGCGGATTACTATGGACTTTGTTGTGGGTTTGCCTACCACAGTGGGTGGTTATGACTCCATTTGGGTTGTTGTTGATAGGCTGACCAAGTCTTCCCACTTCATCCCGGTTCGGGTAAAGTATACAGCAGAAAAGTTAGCTGAACTATATATCAGTCAGATTGTGCGACTACATGGAGTTCCTCTTTCTATCATATCAGATCGAGGTTCACTATTTACTTCTCACATCTGGAAGGCATTACAACATGGTCTGGGTGCTCAGTTAGATATGAGTACGGCATTTCACCCTCAGACAGATGGTCAATCTGAGCGGACCATTCAGGTATTGGAAGATATGCTTCGAGCGTGTGTGATCGATTTTGGTGCAAGATGGGATTGACATTTACCCTTAGCGGAGTTTGCCTATAATAACAGTTATCACTCTAGTATCCAAATGGCTCCATTTGAGGCATTGTATGGTAGACGGTGTAGATCTCCGATTGGTTGGTTTGATTCGGCGGAGATAGACTCTTTGGATACAGACTTGCTTAGAGATGCTATGGAGCAAGTCCGTATGATTCAGTATAGATTATTGACAGCTCAGAGTCGACAGAAGAGTTATGCAGACCGGAGAGTTAGAGCCTTGGTGTTTATGGAGGGTGATCATGTTTGGCTCCGAGTATCACCCATGAAGGGTGTGATGAGGTTTGGAAAGAAGGGCAAGCTTAGCCCTAGGTTCATTGGACCTTTTGAGATTTTGAGCCGAGTGGGAGAAGTGGCTTATAAGTTGGCGTTGCCACCTAGTTTGTCTGCAGTTCATCCTGTTTTCCATGTCTCTATGCTTCGGAAGTATATTCCGGATGAATCTCATATGATTTCACTCGATTCTGTGGAGCTGGGTCCAAACATGACATATGAGGAGGAGCCTATAGCTATATTGGATAGGCAAATCCGAAAGCTTAGGACGAAGGAGCTTGTTTCAGTGAAGGTGCAATGGAAGCACCGTTCAGTAAGAGAAGCAACTTGGGAGACAGAGTGGTGGAAAATGTAATGACCCAAAAGCTCCTCTTTAGAATTTTAATTATTTATTTAACTTAAGTTAATTAATCGATAGTTTATGGGCTAAAGTGATAATTTATTTAAGACCCTATACCATTTAGATTATATTTAATAAAATATGTGGGTAAAACCTATCACTTTTAGTACATAATTAATTAAAAAAAAATATGATAGTTAAAATGTTAATTGGCATAATGATTTACGAACTTGAATATAAAATTGAGTAAATTTTGGTGCAAGGCTAAACACATAATAAGGTGAGTGTTATTAGTTTTGAAATCTTATTGTGATTATTAATGTGAATAGATTGCTTTGAGTTGGAAGTTCAACGAAAGGGAAAGACTCAAGTCCCAGAGTGAGTTCTGGATTGATTGAGGCAAGTGGATTTCTAAACCCTTGTTAAGCGTGTGAAATTCGTGTATTTCTTTGTGTGGTGTTGAGAATGACTTGGAGACTTGTTGCTTATTTGTTGGTGTTGTATTTCTGGCTGTGAATCGTGCTTTGTTATCAAAATGGTTATCTCCTCATTTTCATTTGAGCATGTCAATTGCATTGTATCTGAGACATGATTGTGGTATAAGGACGTATCATTTCGAGGGTCGTATCGCGCGCCGTGATAGATATTATATTTCGAGGGACGTATCGCGCGCCGCGATTGTTACTTTTATCGAGGGTTGTATCGTGCGCCGCGACAGATGCATGGACAGATATGTCCCCCATGGGTCCCGGACTGAGAGACAGCGGGTGTGTATCGTTAAGAAAGACATGCATCACGATATTTTACATTGCATCTCATGGCATTGCACATTTTATTATTGATGAACCTGAACATGTGTTTTGCTGATCTTGTGATTGTTACTCTGTGAAGTTTGTGATTGTTTAATATTGAGTTGTTATTGAGAATGTGTAAACTGGTAGAGTGTGGTTATTGAGTGGTGTGTTTAGTAAACTGTTAGGCTGTAGCGTGGAGGTTTAGATAGGGTGTAAGGAGTACCCGTATTTTGTTCACTTAACTTGTGTTTAGAGGTTTGCTTGTTGGATACCGCGTGGTTTGGTACTCACCCCTTGCTTCTACAAATTTTTGTAGGTTACGAGCCTGGATCTTCTTGATACCTGTCATTCTTTTCGTTTCCGAGGCATCTTGTGGAGGGTTGTGAGGTAGCTCCTTGTCATCTCAGCGAACTTTTCTACTCCAGTTTATGATTTTGTTTTTACTTGAAAGACAACTTCATTTTAGACTCCTATTTTATTTCAATTCTAATATTTACATTAGAGGCTTGTGCACGTGACAACCTGGTTTTGGGAATTGAATTAATATGACTTGGTTTCATAATAGAAATTGTTGTTGAATTGTCATTACATCCGCACTTTGTTAGATATTTGGTTTTAGGCTGACTTGTCTTTGTGGGATAAGACGAGTGACATCACACCCATTTTTGGGTCGTGACAGATTGCAATTATGTATAAATTAGAAGAAACTAATCAAGATGATATAACTAATCTACCAGAAGTAAGAGTTGATGATATCAACAATAATTTAGAAGAACAATACTCAAAGATAATTGAAACATATACAAAACTTTTATAAAATATAGATAATACAAAAAATGTAGAAATAAATACGGGAGATATAGACATGAATGAAAAACCTAGTACATCAGGAGTAAAAAATTCAAAATATTTAAATCCAACATACTATAATGCAAAATATGCATAGAAAAAAATTTATGAAATAAAAGATAAAATAAATGGACACCTAAACCAACAACGGATCAACATAACTTTTTAGATTTAGACTGTGTAGCATATATAAATAAAAGAATTCAATTATTGATAGCATATATATCAAAACAATTAATAGATAATAAAATAGGAATGATAGAGTCACCAGGATATATAGAAAGAACACTAATAGGAACAGTAAAATTATGGTTACAAAATTTGACAGAACAAAGTATAAAGACATTAAGAAATAATAAGAAATTTAATGGAGAAACGACTACAACATCTATGGAAATATTAAATAAATATGTAATAGCTATAAGAAATGAATTTAGTAGTATGACAACAGAAGTAGAAGAACAAAATAAAGAAAAAAATTATAAATCGAAATTTAATGGAAAAATTAGCAATATGTAATATGTGTTATTTAGATGAATATACATGTGCATTTAGAGAATATTATTATAAAGGAATATATAACACGAAAGAAAGTAAAGAAATAAGAAAATTATATTTTACAAAATTACCAGAACCTTTTAGTTCAAAAATAATAAAAAGTTTGAATGAAGCGGAATTAACAGATACATTAGGAGCTAGAATGAAATTTTTACAAAGATGATTTACGAAATTATGTGAAAAACATAAAAAGACATAAAAATGAAAAAAGTATTAGTAAAAAACTTAGCATGTTGCAAAAATAAAATAGCACCTCAATTTGGTTGTACAGATAGATATTATAAAAAGAAATATAATAGAAATAAAAATAATACAAAATAAAGATCAACATATAATTACAAAAAATCAAGAAAGAGATATTGTGTAAAAAATTACAAAACTAAAAGACCATTTAGGCCAAAAAAAAATTGACGGAATGTACTTGCTATAATTGTGGAAAATTAGGACATATAACTAATGATTGTAAATTACCTAAAAATCCAAAGAGGAAACAGATATCAGAAATAATTATGGAAAATTAAAAATATACATAAATAGAATATGTCGATTATGATTTAGAAAATGAGGATAGTATAGACGAAATATCAGAAAATGAAATAGGTAATGACATAGAATTAGAACCAGATAATGAACTTTATAATATAGATGAGTGAAGCAGATATACAAATAATGAATAAAGAAGAATGTCAAGATAAAGAAACTTTAAAACAAAAATTAATATTTGATAATAGTATATTTGAACAAATAAAAGGAAAATAATTAGATCTAAGTGTAGAAAAAATATTAGAAGTACCAAAAATAAAAAATTGGTTTAAAAGACAAAAAGAAGAATATTATGTAGTAAGCCAAAGAGAACATATCATAGATTGTAAGTATACAAAAGGAAAAGCTAAAATACCAATAATAAACAAGATAATAATTAATAAAGAAATACAAGAAATAAATGCAAAAAACCAAATTAAATATGTACATTTAGGAGGAACCGAAATATTAATAAAAGCATGTTTTAGAGAAGGAATAGATACACCTATAAAAATATATCTTGTAGATGATAGAATTATACAACCTATAGAAAAAAGTATAATAAGTGCAGTAAAAGATAATTTAATATACCAAAAATTTATATTTATAATAAGTGCTAATTACTCAGTAGCAATTAATGACAGGAACATAGATAAATCATTAGTATGTAAGAATTTATATGTTTTAACAACAAAACATAAAATAACAGCAAAAAATAAAATAAATAAAATAAAAATAGAAAACCCCTTAGAAAAAATAGTTACGGTTATAGATAATAATGACAATAGTTATAACGATATTGATATAGAAGAAGACTTAGAGATAATACAAGAAAGACTAAGCACATAAAAAGAATAAATAATAATGATATACCACAAACATCATAAAAAATGAGTACTTCAAATAGTTCCAAAAGAATAAATATAAGTTCACAAAGATTAATAGAAGAAGAAATAAAACCACACCATTATTATATAACAGGAATAACGGAACAAAGAAAATATTTAATACTAATAAATACAGGACAAGAAGAAAGCTATATTACAAGAGAGTTAGTGATGGAAGATAAAATAATAACTACGGAACACTCATGTCCAGAATTACCAAAAGTATTAATAAATATTGAAGAAACAACGCAACAATAAATAATAATTAGAGGTATGCCAATGAAAATAAAATTTAAAAAATAGCAAGGAAATTAAAATATACCATTAGGAATAAAATGGCAAGAACAAGTAAAACCATATAATATAGAGGATAAACAACTAACAATAACTTATCAAAATTAAAAAGTCATAATGAAAAGGACTTTAATATAAGAAATATATGAAAATATATATACTCGCGAAGATAATAATAGAAGGATATTATAACAGATATTATACACCAATGATAGGTACAGGAGCAGAGGCTAATATGTGTAAATACAATTATTTAATAGAAGAAAAATGCGAAAAGTTAAAAACACCAATAGTAGTAACAGGATTTTTTAATAACGGAAGTATGATCACATACAAAGCAAAAAATATAAAAATACAAATATGTGATAAAATATTAACTGTAAACGAAATATATAATTTTGAACTAACAACAAAGGATATGTTATTAGGAATGCTATTTTTAGAAAAATTATATCCACATATAATAACAAAAACACACTGGTGGTTCACAACACCATGTAAACAAAAGATAGGAGCAAGAAGAGTAGGTAACAAAAGAAGAAAAACAACGGAATGGATTAAAGGTAGTGAAAAAATTACACAAAAATTAGAAAATATAAAAGATGAAGACCCTAGATAGAATTAATTATATTTTCCTTAGATAAAGTAAAAATAATCCAATAAAAATTAGAATTATTATATGACAAAGATCCTTTACAAGGATGGGAAAAATATAAAATAAAAGTTAAAATTGAACTGATTGATGAAAATAGTATAATAAAACAAAAAACCATTAAAATATAATTTTAACGATTTAAATGAATTTAAAAAACATATAAGTGAATTACTAAGAAATGGATATGTACAAGAAAGTAATAGTAAACATACAAGTCCGTCATTTATTGTTAATAAATATAATGAACAAAAAAGAGGAAAAAGTAAAATAATAATGTCACGACCCAAAACGAGCCGCGAGTGGCACCCACACTTACCCTCCTATGTGAGCGAACCAACCAATCTAAACCCCAACATTTCAACCATAATAAACAGAAAATAATGCGGAAAACTTAAAACTCATTACTATAACCAATAAATAACTTCTAAAATTAAGACTTATTATTCCCAAAATCTTAAAGTCATCACCACAAGAACATTCTATCCGAAAATTACTAAATCTAAGAGTATCTAGGAAGCTAAAATAAGAAAACAGATGGTCCATGCCCGAACTTCAAGGACATGAAGACATGAATGAGAGAGAATTCAGTCCGAGCTAGGAACAATAGCTCACCCTGAAATCGGACGTGATGAAGACTGGCTAGAGTTGAGGACGAGTTGAAGTCGATGGCACGTTTGCTGCACTCCACAAATCACAAAGAGGAAAATCACAAGTAGGGGTCAGTACAAGGCACAAGTACTAAGTAGGTATCATAGGCCAACTCAAAATAAAAAGCAATATATATCAGATAATAACATAAAATCGACTACCATACTCAACTAGTGACAACAACAAGTACCATAACCATTGGCCACAACCCAAGAACATCTATGAGGACTCAAGCCTCCACACCATAATCATTTGGGAAACAGGTTCTTCAAACTTGAGTATATTAGCATTATTCAAGATTCACTCTCTTTACTATCCTGGTGTCGGAACGTGACACTCCGATCCCCTCAATATTTATTCATCGTGCTATCCTGGTGTCGAAACGTGACACTCCGATCCCCTACTACTATGTGTCGGTTCGTGACACCCGATCCTCTACTATCCTGGTGTCGGAACGTAACACTCGGATCCCCTAATTCTACGTGTCAGTTCGTGACACCCGATCCTCTACTATCCTGGTGTCGGATCGTGACACTCCGATCCCCTAATTCTACGTGTCGGTTCGTGACACCCGATCCCCTAATCTCATTCTTTCAGTTCATCAAGCCTTCTTTTATACCAAGGCATCATCATTAACAAAGAGGTTTTAAGGTTTAAGATTCAAAACCTCATCATGCTAATTCATCACAATTACATAATCACATCATGCAAGCACACAATTAAGCATATAGAAGACTTTCCAAAATTATCCAATACATATCAATCGCTATTTAGAGTTTACTACGGAATAACATGAACCATAACCTACCTCCACCGAAGAATCGTGATCAAGCAATCTACTTCTCCAATGCTTTGCTTTCCTCTTCGTTTCTCCCTTTCTCGTTCGTTCTCCCCTCTTCTCTCTGTTCTTTCTATTTTTCCTTATTCAAACTCTTTTTCTTTTATCCTAATTACCATATAATTAAGTATAAAAGATGATAAAAGTAACCCACTATATATTTGAAAGTTATCTCCTTTAACCCCCAAGTAATTGAATTATTAACATTAAACCACTAACTTTATAATCATAAGCAGGAATAGTCCAAAACACCCCTTAAAAACTTTTAACAGAGATCCAACCCAGTCAGGGTTACGCCGCCTGTGACGGTCCGTCACGCCTGCGACGATCCGTCCTGCAGAGTCGTCACAGAGTTCAGAGTCTCAAATTCATTAAAGAGTCTGTGACGGTCCGTCGTTCCTACGACGGTCCGTCCTGCTCTTCCGTCGCGAAGTTCAGAGAGTTGTTCTCAGTACCTAATTTTTCCAGAGTCTAAGTGTTTTGGAACGAGACCCCCTCGATGGTCCCTCGTGCCCATGACGGTCCGTCGTGGGATCCGTCGACCCAGACAGCTATTGACAGAAATAAACTCTACTGCTCAAAACGACTAAACAGGTCGTTACAATAGATACCAATTTACCCATCATTCGTCCTTGAACGATCACAGGAAGAAAAAAAACAAGGGCGAGAAAGAATACATGAATCTGTGAACAGGTGTGGATATCTTTCTTGCATATCAGCCTCCTTCTCCCAAGTGGACTCTTCAACTGACCGATTCTTCCATTTAACCTTGATGGATGCAATCTCCTTTGATCTCAACTTGCGGACTTCTCTATCTAAAATGGAAAAAAGCTCCTCCTCATAAGACAAATTTTCATCAAGAAGAAGTGAATCCTAACGAATAATGTAGTTTCCATCCCCATGGTATCTTTTCAACATAGACACATGAAATGCCGGGTGCACTCCTGACAGCCCTGAGGGCAAGGCTAATTCATAAGCTACCTCCCCCACGCGCTTTAGAACTTCAAATTGACCAATGTACCTCGGACTAAGCTTACCTCGCTTACCGAACCGCATCACCCCTTTCATGGGTGAAACCTTCAGCAAGACTTGTTCACCCCCATAAAATCCAAGTCTCTAACCTTTCGATCTGCATATTCCTTCTATCTACTTTGAGCCGCTAAAAGCTTTTCTTGAATGCATTTCACTTTATCTAACGATTCCCTCAGAAGGTCAGTACCCCAAGGTCTAACCTCAAATGCATCAAACTACCCAATGGGAGACCTACATCTTCTCCTATACAGTGCCTCAAATGGGGACATATGAATACTTGAGTGATAGCTATTGTTGTATGAGAACTCTGCTAAGGGTACGAAGTTATCCCAATGACCACCAAACTCTATCACACATGCACGAAGCATATCCTCCATAACCTGAATTGTTCGCTCAGACTGACCATCGGTCTGAGGGTGAAATGCAGTACTAAGATCCAACCTAGTACCTAACTCGGCATGCAATGTTCTCCAAAACTTAGAAGTAAATCGTGTACCTCTATCTGATATGATGGAAAGTGAAACTCCATGCAACCGAACGACTTCTGAGATATAGAGCCTGGCTAACTTCTCTGCAATGTAATTCACCTTAACCGGAATGAAGTGAGCAGACTTAGTTAATCTGTCAACAATCACCCAAATAGAGTTATACTTACCCATTGTCTTTGGAAGACCAACCACGAAGTCCATTGCAACTCTCTCCCACTTCCATTCAGGAATGGGCATTCTCTGAAGTGTCCCTCCATGCCTCTGGTGTTCATACTTTACCTGCTGACAATTCGGGCATTGAGCAACAAAATCAACAATGTCACACTTCATGCTACTCCACCAAAAATGTTGTTTTAGGTCACAATACATCTTGGTTGCACCAGGATGTATAGAATACCTTGAACTATGAGCCTCTGTAAGAATAGTGTGAATCAATTCATCGACGCGGGGTACACATACCCTTCCCTTGATTCTCAAAACACCTTCCTCATCAATTTTTGCTTCTTTAGCCTCTCCTCGCAATACCTTATCTTGAATCCGGATCAGTTTCTCATCAGTAAACTGCTTTTCCTTAATCTTGTCAAGAAAGGAAGATCTTGCCTCCACGCAGGCCAAAAATCCTCCCTTCTCTAGTACTTCCAGCCTCATAAAGTCATTAGCCAGAGTCTGAACCTCTCTAGCCAATGGGCGTTTGGAAACCTGTAAGTGAGCTAGGCTTCCCATGCTCCCTGCTTTTCTACTTAACGCATCTGCCACAACGTTAGCTTTTCCTGGGTGATACAAAATAGTGATATCGTAGTCCTTCAGTAGTTCCATCCATCTCCTCTGTCTCAGATTCAAATCTCTCTGAGTAAAGACATACTGTAGACTACGATGATCCGTATAGACTTCACACTTAACCCCATATAGATAATGTCTCCATTGCTTTAATGCAAACACTACCGCAGTCAACTCCAAATCGTGGGTCGGATAATTACGTTCATGTACCTTTAATTGCCTCGAAGCATAAGCAATTACATTCTTCTCTTGCATTAGCACTGCACCCAAACCAGAATAGGATGCATCACAATAAATAATGAAATTCTTACCTTCCACTGGCAGGGTAAGAATTGGTGCAGTAGTCAACAAGGTCTTGAGCTTCTGAAAGCTTTCTTCACACTCGTCCGACCATACAAATGGAACACTCTGCTTAGTCAAGTTTGTCAATTGGAAAGCAATAGAAGAGAATCCCTTGACAAATCGACGGTAGTAGCTAGCTAAACCAAAGAAGCTCCTTACCTCTGTAACATTAGTAGGTCTTACCCAACTCTTCAGTGCTTCAATCTTAGAAGGATCCACCATCACTCCATCCTTAGAAACCACATGCCCCAAGAAGGACACTGAATCTAGCCAAAACTCACACTTGGAGAATTTGGCATAAAGCTTTTTCTCCCTCAACATTTCCAATACAATTCTCATGTGCTCCTCATGTTCTTTCCCGCTCTTTGAGTATACCACTATATCATCGATGAATACAATGACAAAGAGATCCAGATATGGCTTAAAAATCCCGTTCATTAAGCTCATGAAAGCAGCAGGGGCATTCGTAAGTCCAAAAGACATTACTAAGAACTCATAATGTCCATACCTGGTCCGAAAAGCAGTCTTTGGCACATTCGTTGCCTGTATTTTCAATTGATGATAACCAGATCTCAAATCAATTTTTGAGAAGGTACAAGCACCTTGTAACTGATCGAACAAATCATCGATGCGAGGAAGAGGATACTTGTTCTTAATAGTTACCTTATTCAGTTGCATGTAGTTTATGCACGTCCGAAAACTTCCATCCTTCTTCTTCACAAAAAAAAACAGGAGCACCCCAAGGGGATGCACTTGGCCTAATAAAGCCTTTGCTTAACAACTCTTGAAGTTGGGCCTTTAACTCTCTTAACTAAGCGGGAGACATTCTATAAGGGGGTATGGAAATGGGGCGAGTACCCGGCTCAAGATCAATGCAAAAGTCAATATCCCTATCCGGTGGCATACAAGGAAGGTCTGCAGGAAACACATCCAGAAACTCACGGACTATCGAAACCGACTCAATTGAAGGTACTTGGGTAGTATCATCCCTGAGGTGTGACAAGTAAGCTAAACACCCTTTAAAACCATTCTCTTAGCACTAAGAAAGGAGATGATACGAACTGGAGTGGAAGTGTAGTCACCCTCCCACACTAACAGATCTGTCCCAGGCTTGGCCAACGTTATAGTTTTAGCATTACAATCTAAGATTGCAAAATTTGGAGAAAGCCAAGTCATACCCAGAATTACAATGAAATCAACCATTCCTAAGATAACTAAGTCAACATGAGTATTGCTCCCCACAAAAGTCACAAGACAAGACCTATACACCTTTTCAACTATCAAAGACTCACCCACCGGAGTAGAAACACGAATAGGCATGTCAAGAAAATCACAATGTATATCAAAATCAGTAGCAAATGAGGAAGATACATATGAAAATGTGGATCCAGGATCAAACAATACAGAAGCCATGCAATCACAAACCAAAAGATTACCTGTGATGACAGCATCAGATGTCTCTGCTTCTGACCTCCCAGGGAAAGCATAACAATGGGTCCTATCACCTGTCTGTCTGTTGCCCCTACCATGTTATGCTGTAGTATTTTTAACTTGTCCGCCACCTCGGCTGATTTGGTGACAACTATTAACTTGACCAACGCGTCCTCCAGAATGGCGGCGTCTCCCATGACCACCTCTACCCCTAACTATTGGGGGTCTTTAAGTCTGTTTTGGACAAAACCTCCTAATATGTCTAGTCTCTCCACATCCGTAACACTCTCTGGAGTCAAGCATAGGCCTCTGTGAGAACGACGAAGTCTGGGAATAACCTCCAGACTCAGAAAAATGTCGGGCTGGGTAACCTCCTGAACTCTGCCCTCTAGAGTAGGACCCACCAAA
Organism: Solanum neorickii; assembly: GCA_027704865.1. Lineage (NCBI taxonomy): Eukaryota > Viridiplantae > Streptophyta > Magnoliopsida > Solanales > Solanaceae > Solanum > Solanum neorickii. The sequence continues at coordinate 31,655,769 of JAKWJC010000369.1, forward strand.
CTCACCTCCCTTACGAAACTTCTTAGGTGTCGATGACATGGTGAAGTCGTCTGGCATCACTCCCTCCACTTCTATCATAAAATCTACCGCCTCCTTAAAGAATTTTGCTGCACTAGCTACCTGTAAGGCTGGAAACTGCAAATCTGACCTCAATCCCTTCACAAAACGGCGAATCCGCTCCTGTGGACTGAAACAAAGCTGGGTGGCATACCTGGATAATGCACGAAACTTAGCCTCATAAGCAGTAACCGACATCCTGCCTTGCTCTAGGCTCAGGAACTCATCTCTCTTCCTATTCCTCAGCAACTGCATGTTGTACTCCCGGAGCCTGATGTGCTGGTGCAGAAAACTCTGGAGGCGTTTGGCCTTGATCGGATAACCCGCTAAGATAAACAAGAACCTGGTTAATCATCTCTGGGGTAGGTTGGGGTGGTAGTTCCTCATCTTGCACATGCTCATTTTCCCTTTACCAGGTGCTTGTCCTCTTCCTCTAGAGGATGTCCTCCCGTGACCTCTACCACGGCCTCTTGCCACTGCTCCTCTTCGAGCTAAAGCCTCAGTGACTGGTTCAGACATATCTTGTCTTGCCGGTGTTGGTGTTGGCGAAGTTGTTGTCCTAGTTCTAACCATCTGCGAAATAGAGTGAAGATGGCCAGATATCAATTTGTATCACCTAGATACCAATTGGATCCAAGTAATAGCACGAAAGAAATAAAGAATGGAATTTTCTTTAAGTCTTATAGCCTATCAAAGAAAAGTAAAGGCGTCCCCCTACCGTTCCTTAAAACTCTACTAGACTAGTTCTTGTGTGATGAGACCAACGAACCTAATGCTCTGATACCAAGTTTGTCATGACCCAAAACGAGCCGCGAGTGGAACCCACACTTACCCTCCTATGTGAGCGAACCAACCAATCTAAACCACAACATTTCAACCATAATAAACAGAAAATAATGCGGAACACTTAAAACACATTACTATAACCAATAAATAACTTCCAAAATTAATACTTATTATTCCCAAAATCTGGAAGTCATCACCACAAGAACATTCTATCCTCAAATTACTAAATCTAAGAGTATCTAGGAAGCTAAAATAAGAAAACAGATGGTCCATGCCCGAACTTCAAGGACATCAAGACATGAATGATAAAGAATCCAGTCCGAGCTAGGAACAATAGCTCACCCTGAAATCTGACGTGATGAAGACTGGCTAGAGATGAGGACGAGTTGAAGTCGATGGAACGTTTGCTGCACTCCACAAATAACAAAGAGGAAAATCACATGTAGGGGTCCGTATAAGGCACAAGTACTGAGTAGGTATCATCTGCCAACTCAAAATAGAAAGGAATATATATCAGATAATAACATAAAATTGACTACCATACTCAACTGGTGACAACAACAAGTACCATAACCATTGGCCACAACCCAAGCACATCTATGAGGACTCAAGCCTCCACACCATACTCATTTGGGAAACAGGTTCTTCAAACCTTAGTATATTAGCATAATTCAAGATTCACTCTCTTTACTATCCTGGTGTCAGAACGTGACACTCCGATCCCCTCAATATTCATTCATCTTACTATCCTGGTGTCGGAACGTGACACTCCGATCCCCTACTACTACGTATCAGTTCGTGACACCCGATCCTCTACTATCCTGGTGTCGGAACGTGATACTCCTATCCCTTAATTCTACGTGTCGGTTCGTGACACCCGATCCTCTACTATCCTTGTGTCGGAATGTGACACTTTGATCCCCTAATTCTACGTGTCGGTTCGTGACACCCGATCCCCTAATCTCATTCTTTCAGTTCATCAAGCCTTCTTTTATACCAAGGTATCATCATTAACAAAGAGGTTTTAAGGTTTAAGATTCAACAACCTCATCATGCTAATTCATCACAATTACATAATCACATCATGCAAGCACACAATTAAGCATATAGAAGACTTTACAAAATTACCCAATACATATCAATCGCTATTTAGAGTTTACTACGGAATAGCATAAACCATAACCTACCTCCACCGAAGAATCGTGATCAAGCAATCTACTTCTCTAATGCTTTGCTTTCCTCTTCGTTTCTCCCTTTCTCGTTCGTTCTCCCCTCTTCTCTCTTTTCTTTCTATTTTTCCTTATTCAAACTCTTTTTCTTTTACTCTAGTTGCCATATAATTATGTATGAAAGATGATAAAAGTAACCCACTATTTATTTCAAAGTTATCTCTTTTAACCCCTAAGTAATTGAATTATTAACATTAAGCCACTAACTTTATAATCATAACCAGGAATAGTCCAAAACACCCCTTAAAAACTTTTAACAGAGATCCGACCCAGTCAGGGTTACGCCGCCTGTGACGGTCTGTCACTACTGCGACGATCCGTCCTGAAGAGTCGTTATAGAGTTCAGAGACTCAAATTCATTTAAGAGTCTGTGACGGTCCGTCGTTCCTACGACTGTCCGTCCTGCTCTTCCGTCGCAAAGTTCAGAGAGTTGTTCTCAGTACCCAATTTATCCAGAGTCTAAGTGTTTTGGAACTAGACCCCCTCGACGGTCCGTCGTGCCCATGACGGTCCGTCGTGGGATCCATCGACCCGGACAGCTATTACAAGAAATAAACTCTACTACTCAAAATGACTAAACAGGTCGTTACAGGTAATTGATTATAGAAATTTAAATGCAAAAACTAAAACACATAATTATCCTATACCAAATAAAATATTAAATATAAGACAAATACACAGATATAATTACTTTAGTAAATTTGATTGTAAATAAGGATTTTACCATTTGAAATTAGAAGAAGAATAAAAAAAACTTACAGCATTCACAGTACCACAAGGATTTTATGAATGGAATGTATTACCATTTGGATATAAAATGCACTAAGTAGATTACAACATGTTATGGATAACTATTTTAAACAACTAGAAAATTGTGTAGTTTATATGGATAAAAAACAAATAGAATTCCTAGGAATACAAATAGATAAAAATAGAATAAAGATGCAAACACATATAGTACAAAAAATAATAACCTCTAATGAACAATTAGATACAAAAAAAAAATACAATCCTTCTTAGGATTAGTTAACCAAGTAAGAGAATATATACCAAAATTAACGGAAAATTTAAAACCATTACAACATAAACTAAAGATAGATGTAGAATATCACTTTGATAATAGAGATCAAACGCAAATACAAAAGATAAAATTAATATGTAAAACATTCTCAAAAATATATTTTTCGGATGAAGATAAAAAATTTATTTATATAGTAGAATCTGATGCAAGTGAGAAAAGTTATGGAGGAGTATTAAAATATAAATATAATAATAGTAATATAGAATATCACTGTAGATATTATTTAGGCACATATACACATACAGAAATAAAATGGGAAATAAATAGGAAAGAATTATTTTCAGTATATAAATGTTTATTAGCATTTGAGCCATATATTGTATATAACAAATTTATTGTAAGAACAGATAATACACAAGTAAAATGGTGGTTAACTAGAAAAATACAAGATTCGGTAACAATGAAAAAAATTATAAGATTGATATTAAATATATTAAACTTTACATTTACAATTGAAGTAATAAAGACTAATAAGAATGGTGTTGCAGACTACTTATCAAGACAAAGCTACTTAGACGGAGAACAAAAACGAAGATACAATGGAAGAGCTACTCAGAGCCATTACTACACTTTGTACTAAAGTGGATAGTATGGACAATGAGATACAAAAGCTAAAGACTAATGAAGATAACCTGAAGTCTAAAGCTAATTTAAGTCAGCAGCACGACTATAAAAATGCATAGCTACGTCGATCGGAAGACGGTAAAATTCCAGAGATAAAAGGAGGCGATGGGAAACTCCCTAAAATCCATAATGTTTGTTTAAATACAGCTGCAGGTACAAGAAGAAAAGTAAGTGAAAAACCACGAAATACAAATTTAAACCAGTAATTTGCAAAACCATTTATTCAAAATACACAAATACAAGTTGCCATAGAACAACAAACTTCTACCTATGCAGTGAGTAAATAAAACTAGAGTGATAAGAAAAGATACAACTATAGTACACAAACATACATTGAAAATATATATAAAATCCAAAATTATTTAAATATCAACCCCAGATCTAACCAAACCAAAGATCCAAGCCAAGACTATATCACTCAAAAATTTCAAGAATACAATAGACTTTTAGCACAACCAAAAACTAGTGCTACTCTAGTTAAGACATGTTATAGTTATGGATTACTAAGTACAATATATACATATGACGGAGAAGAAATCAGTGGAATACCAGAGTTATACAAAACATTTATTACATATAAAAGAGTTACAAAATGAAACTTATTTTATATTAATTTTTATACAGCACCAGCAGAAATATTATATGAAGAGGTAAAATTTCCAATTCAAGTTATTAAGATAGGATTAGCAAAAGATATGATCATACCAGAAGATATTGGATATCAGAATGAAATACCAAAAATTGAAATACCAATTTTTTATGTCAATAAAAGAATAATTGGTATATTAACTATCATATAAGAATTAGCAAATAATTATTTAAATGGAAATGCCATATGGAGCTATTACGCTAGAGATCAAGTTATGATATATTCAAACTCAAGGGAATTAAGAAGAGCAAATATAGATGAAGTTCAATGATGGATCTTATCATTACTAAATCCATAAGAACAACCTACAACACGAGCATTAAAGAATGAATTTATTTAAGAAGATTTATTAATTAGATATTGTAAACTTATTGGACACAAATATCCAGATCACAGATGCTCAAAATGCAATGGAGAAGATAAAGTTATACCAGATGTTGATTTGGAATAAAGATGAAGAGATAAGAACAAGATAAGGATGAAGAGTAGACAAAGAAAAATGACAAAAGAAGAAAAAGACATAAAGACGGAAACAAAAAAGGTGGCAGACAAAGAAATAAATATCTTTTAAAAAATGTAAAGGTAAGAGATAAGATTCCTTTGTATAGTAAATATCTCTTACCATTTTGAAAGGCCAATATGTATAGCCGGATATTTGTAAATTTTTGTTTAAAAAGTCGTAAAGTATACAGTAGGCGCACATATGTACAAATTTAGGATTTAGTATATATAGATTGCCAAATTGTAAATGAAAGGCAGGCAATGCCTAATAAAAGCGTAAGTTAATAAAAATCCTTTCAAAAATTTCTCTTAACAAAACATATGAACTAAGTTAAAAATGGAGAAATTCGAAATCAAGTAAGATATTTTAGATAGCCTGAAAAATCAAGAGATAAAGGTATATTGTATATACAATTATGCAGAACTAATTTCATATATTCCTGAATATCATATATATGATTCATAAAATTTATGTTAGTTATTATATACTAGAAATATTTGAATCATGAATACAAGTTTTCTAGTAAACGAGAAACAGGGAGAAAACTGCTAGACTATGCCATCCCACAGTTGAAATCGGTAGGCGAGGGATGCCATTAGGGGAGTACACAAGGTTGAGGCGCTGATAAGTAGTAATTATCCGCTAAAGTACGATGCTAGTAGTGACCGAAAAACATGATAACGATACTCTAGTTTATAATAACCTAATATAATTTTAATTGAAATATGATATGATAGGAAGGAATAATTGAAAACAAACCTGCACAAATAAATAAACATGATTACAATGTATGATGAAATAAGAAGCTATAAAACTTTGAATTTATATATACTTACAGATGTAGAAATTGATGACATAAAAAGAGTTATATGGGAAAAAATATTTGAGTATGATTCAGAAGATATATTAAGTCAAATGTGGTATGAAATAGATTTACAAGAATTAGATATAGAAAGAATAGATATATATTATTTAGAAATAGATTCAGATTATTTAAAATATTAGATAGAAACCATAAAAATAATAATAAGGATATTAAATTACTTAATACAAGAAAATTTATATATGTATAAAAGAACCCAAGATATTTCATATATAGAATATATAATATACAATCTTGAAGAAATAATTAGATTAAAACAATTATCAGAAGAAATTTATAAGAAAAATATCAGAAGAAAATTTATATATGTATCAAAGAACCCAAGATATTTCATATATAGATTATATAATAAATTTCTTGGGTTCTTTGATATATATATAAATTTTCTTCTGATATTTTATTATAAATTTTTCTGATAATTGTTTTAATCTAATTATTTCTTCAACATTGTGTATTATATATTCTATATATGAAATATGTTGGGTTCTTTGATACATATATCAATTTTCTTGTATCAAGTAATTTAATAACCTTATTTTTTCCATGGTTTCTATCCAATATTTTAAATATTCATAGTTCATTTTAATCTAAATCTATGATGACTTGATAGGTGTACTAGTATGGGCAAGGGTATGGGACTTTACCTATGCACTGCACACGTGTACCTTGATAGGATATTTTAGTTTTCGTTTCTATTGGTATGAGTATGAATGTATTAGCATGTGTGACTTAATATGTTATGTGAAAGGTTTGATCATATATATGTATACGCACACACATGAATGATGATGTAGTAATTATGCTATGTCCATGGGAAAGGATCTTCTCACATAATTTAGGTTGATGAACTTTCAACTATAACCTTTGATCTAAGTATATGAGGGGATAACTATACTAAGCCTATATTTTATAAGAGTAATTAAATGCTGACTTTTCAATATACGGAACTTAGCTTAGTACCGAGTCAACTTGAATATGAGTGTGTATCCCTTCCTATGGTAGGTAGATAGGTCACTATAAATTTCATGGGGTGGATGGCCTCATTACCCAAAAGGGTGTTAAAGTGATGTTTCGATAAGTGAATAACCATAATGCCCCATCTTGGCATAAAGAGGGTTCTCACATGTACCCCTAACTTCCATCACTATGCTTTCCACACTGGATCTAGCAATGTGATATCACTTAGTATGCTAGCATAAGTTAATGATCTACCTTGGCTAGGTAAGAACACCTTTTATTGATGTAAGGGTCTACAATAGCAAATTCCATGTTTAGCACCCTTGGTCTTAGTGTCAGTTAAGGTTATAGTTTCCCTAAACAAAAAACGGGCAATGAAAATAAATGAATTGGATCCTAACTAGTCGAACTTTAGGAGGTTACTTAGTATAGGTGGAAGTAATGAACCCATCTAGACATTGCACAAGTAGCTCATTAGGCAATCCTAGGAAGGTGACGTAATATTCATCAATTTTATACATATTTCGACAACAACCATTTAGTTTATTTCCAAAAAATCTGATAGTAAGCTGCCTAGCATTACAGTGAACATGCTTTCAAATTCCAAAAATGCAGCATTTAGGCCATTGATGGAAAAAAATGAAAATATGAGATAAAAGACTTTACCAAGACAAGCATACTATCAACAAACCTAGGATAAAGTCTATACAAAGGACTCTAATCCATACTAGGCAACTTATCAAGGACCACATAGATACAAAGGAAAACATTGAAGACTTTTAAGTACAAAATCTTAGAGTAGCATGCTTCCATAAGTAGTCACTAAGCATTTCAAATTCAAATCTTATCTTAAGGCTACCATCATACAAAGCCATATAGTAACACATTATTTCAAAAGGAACTCATGTCAACCAATAATAACTTCTAACATGCTTTAACTATATCATGACATACATTTCTCAATATAACATGCTATTTCACATAAGTTTCATAGATAGCCATAATTGGCATCACATCATAAAACTATGCAAAAATTCATCTTCACACATACTTATTCAACCATAAAAATGAGATAAGCATTTAAACTCACCTTTTCTCCCTCGAGCATAGAGAACAATCACATCTAAAAAAAACAAGAAAACATAAGAGAGAATTCTTTTAGAGTTAAGTTCTATGGCCCAATATGAGAATGATGAAGAAGGAACACTCTTTCATCCTGTTTCCTCTCGTAACATTTGATGTATCGCGACTTACCACGAATGATACAAGAATTTACTAGACGTGGCAATATGATACTTCTTGGACCCTAAACAACTTTTAAAACCTAATGCTATGAAACCACATTTGTCACATCCAGGGAGCAACCCTTAAAAGTAACATGACATACTTGACCTCTCGGAGTTTTTATACAAGCTCATATTTATCATTCATTGCATTGCCATATTAAATTTAGCGGAAAATTTTAATGTTTTCATAGCAGATCATATGCTAGAACTTTAACTTCATATATGCATATATATATATATATATATATATATATATAGATATATATATATAAGTCATAATACATATTTAGACCCTAAGTCTTTTTTCCCTATTACACTCAAAAACCATAGTATGCATTCGGGAGACGAACCTTAAAACATCAGACATACTATACAACATTTAATAAACTTTACATTAAGACATGAGTAGGTAGTCCTTGGAACTTAAGGACCCCTTTTCTTTAGCTTGGAAATCATATATCAAGTCCTTCAATCCTACACATCCTTTAAGCATCCATAACCTACACTTAATGTAAAAAGTAGAGAAGAATGAGATTAGTATAGGAATGCCTTAAGTATGGAATCCATGCAAAACATTCATTTAAAAGGGACATTTTCTAGAAATCATGTTTCATGGCTTGTTTGAATAAATCTTTATAAAACCTTATACCATAGAATTTATATCATTCATATACTTCAATAAAAATATTCAAAGTCTAAACATGACATAAGATAACATATAGAAATTATGACATTTTTGAAGCCAATTTACAGTAACCTATTCCTACTTAACATTGAACATTTCTTTCTTTTATTTATTTATATCGCAAGTAACCCTCTAGTGATACTTGGTGCAATCAATCACCCTAAGGTCACAAAAAAAGTGTACATGCAACCTACATAAGCCAACACATATCCTAATATAAGTATAACACATCATAGACACATTTAAAACAAGAGTTATAGGGTTTACAGTAAGCTACTTTTATTTGGACATATTTTTTAATTTTTTTCATATATATCATTAGAAGACGTTGTTCATGACCCCAATCTTTGTCTACTAGTTCAATGAACATATGGATCCCCATAACCCCATACATTCTTAATAAACCCTTCATGAGACCACAAACCTTAACATTCAATTCATACCTTAATAAGTAAGTAAAGGAAACTTCATTCATATCAATACAAGACCTTCATCATATAATCATTTTGACCAACATAGTGCATATAAGGATAATACCAAATCCTATAGATTCATCCAATGCACATATTCATAACAAGTAGACCAATACTACAAAGTCATGCATATGGACATAAACATAATAATACATATTAGGTCACCTTACTAGGACTTCCTAAGGAGCTACTTGCGCATTGTCTATATGGGTTCATTACTTTCACCTATACTAAGTAACCTCCCTTAAGTTCTCCTAGTTAAAATGTTATTTATTTACTTTCGTTGTCCATTTTTACTTTAGGGATAGCCTAAACTGACACAAAGACCATGGGTGCAAAACATAAAATTTGGTGTTGTAGAGGCTTACACCAATAGAAGGTGTTCCTACAAAGCCAAGGTAGAACATTGACGTATGCTAGCATACTAAGTGAGATCAAGTTGCTAGATCCTATGTGGCAAGCATAGTTATGGAACTTGGGGGTACAGGTGAAAACCCTCTTTATGCCAAGATGGGGCATTATTGTTATCACTTATGGAAACATCACTCTAACACCCTTTTGGGTCATGAGGCTATCCCCCCCAGGCGGTTTATGGTTACCTACCTTCCTACCATAGGAAGGGACACCTACTCATATTCAAGTTCACTTGGTGCTAAGCTAAGTTCCCTTTATTAAAAAGTCATTATTACATTACATTTATAAAATATAGGCATAGGAGAGTCATCCTGTCATATGCTTAGTTCATAGGTCATAGATGAAAGTTCATCAACCTAAATCATGTGAGAAGATCCTTTCACATCGACATGTCATATGCATTATAACTATCTAGAGCATACTTTTCAAGGCTCCTCGTTTGAGTAGATCATAATTCATGTGTGTGTGTGTATACATATATGTGAGCAAACCTTTCACACAACATATTAATTCGCACATGTTAATATATTCATACTCATACATATAGAAACGAAAGCTAGAACTATCATATACACGTGTGCAATGCATATGTAAAGTCCCATACCCTATCAAGTAATCCTAGCTAAGAAAAAACATATGATACTAGTACACCAATACAGTAATCCTAGCTAAGGAAACACGTATCATACTTTCATAAACATCATCTTAACATGCGTAGTAGTAGACACTAGTGAATATGACAACTACCTTTCATTTAGACAGCATGACCTGTACTACTTGTAACGTGTATGTAAATTGAGTGTGTGTGTACAATGGTCAACATGATCAGATAATGGCTATCAACAAAACATTGAGGCAGCAATCTTCTTAGACCACAATACTCTTTCATGCATAAACCACGCAAAACACAATAGCATAGGAGACAAACCCACCTCAAATAACACTTAAGACTCCTGACTTGAGCTATTCATGCATTCACATAGGGGTACATTGGTAAGCGATTGTTAACCATTTCTACTCATCAATGGCAGCACCTATAATTTATCATACCATATATATATACACATGCTTATACAATAGCCATACCACCTAAATCACAACTAGAATAGAAAAGTAGGCATAAGCTTCACATAGTGTAATAGTCATAACCAAACACTCATATATTCATCAAACTGCCTTCAAGGCCATGGTCAAAACATATATAATGACAATAAGTAGATTACAACCTCCATAAGTGGACCATACCACACAATTCCTTACAAGGCTTCATCAACATTATATAGAAAGGTAGAGGGATAAGCCATTCTTACCAATTCATCAATTTTTTTTATCATTATTGATCAATAATAATTTCTCATCATTTATACATTATAGATCAGTATCTATAAGTTCTTAATGAATAAACCAAACCATGTACAAGTCATTACAAGAGCATGATACAACTAGCGCACTGTATCACATATACGGTACAAAAGAGAGAGCTACAAATCATAAAGTAACAACCCTATAATGACTTCTTATATTAGTAAAATAATACAATAATAGGAATAGTTTCTAAAGATTGTTTTATGAAGATTTCATGCCCAAAATTGTAGTTAAATCATTTCCTTAATCTGATGAATTACTTACTTGATACATTGTGGGTATGGGCCTACAACCAATCATTGCACTTGTAAGTATAACATAGGACCAAAGGGATTATTTAAATACACAAAAATAAGAAGAAAAAGACTAAAAAATAAACTAAGTATACAAAGGGGAGCACTCGGGTTCAAGAGGATCGGAATCTCAAATCTTCACCGAAGTTGTTATAAAATTATGTTGATGATACTAATGTCTTGTAATCATATAGAAAATGATTTGTGTGCTTTTAATGCATTAAAATACGTCATATGCATTCCATAATTCACAACTAATGATTTAGGAAAGTCTAGTGATTATACATTCCATAAATGACATGTTGTTTAGGAAGAGCTTTCCTTGATCATGCATAGCCTTATGTGTATGTGTGCATACACCCATACTTAGTACATGTGGTGTACTAACCCAATACAATTTACTTTTTTTTATAGGTGCGGGTCAGAGAGGAGATCGAAGACTCATTGTAGCGGTTTGGACACCAGGTTCTCCACACAATTTGGTAGGCCTCTTGATTCCGAGGATGCTACAGTTTTAGTTTAGCCTAGTAGTAGACATTTCTAGTTGATGTTATCGCTAGCATTTCTTTCATTCTTTTATATTTGAATATTTTTGATGTAATGCCATTTTGGTAACTTATTATACTATATTCATCTTTTGTATCGAATTGGTCCTTTAACAGTAGATTGTTGTTCTTTACTTTGAGCTTAGTAAATGATGTAACTAGTTAATAACTATATGAAGTCTATGTATACCTCATATGTTTAAAATGTTTTAAATTTTCCGCAAATTATACTAGATGAATGTGATAATTGCAAGAAAAGGCTTGTGTACGACCTCTTAGAGGTCAACAACGCCGGTTGTGATTTGGATTTCTGAATCTGGGTCATGACAATAGTTGGTTGGGAAAGTGGGCAGAAGTACAAGTGCAAGCACATGTGTAACCGACCAAGGGGGACCACTCGACCAACCTAACCGAATTTGGTAAGGGGTGGTTAATGGCAGTCGTGCACGGACGGGTCCCTCCATGTGGGGCTTTATTCCCTAATAAACTTTATACTCTGACTAACTTACCTGACAAACTAACTACCTAGGAATAATAAAAATAACCTAACAAAGGTACACGACAACTTAATGTCACATCCCAAGACCATACCCTAGAAATTAGGGTACAATCTTGGATTGTAACCGGCGTCGTCAACCTCTCGAAGGTCTAAGACAAGCCCTTTCATATCATTCATTGCACATACATAGTGAAAAGTAGTGCGGAATTAAAACTTTTCACAAAACATAATATAGTCTTCAAAATCTTTCATATAAAATAATAGAAAAATAAAAAGTCTCAATCTCATCATCTTAAGACACAAGAATCCTTGGGACACGGACCATACTTCAAAATATGAATATAGAAATACTTATCTATTACAATAATTTTAATGAAAACATAAAATACATGTATGCCGTCGAGTCAAGTCAAGACATACTTCTACTTTAGAAAACATTAAAAAACATCTTAAGAGTTGGGATCCTTGATGAAACAAGTTTCAAGTATCAAAATCCATACCTTAAGGATGATAATTCTTCACTAATATGGATGGTGGATAAAATGGATGGAAAAAGTTAGAAACATCACCCTTTGTTAAGTCCCCCATGATGGGACCCTCGACGAGGCATCATCAGGCCAATGGGCCATTGACTGTTCCGTTGCCAAGGTCTGCCTGGGATTGTTTTGGCAACAAATTTTGGTTCTTCCTCAATGACCCTTTGATGATCCTTGGGGACAATTTTCCCAGACGTTTCCAACCAAAATATGATTGTATATAAGTTTAAAACATCATATATGAATTTCATCCAATACAAACACATAAAACTCAACGAAACTCGTCTAGACGTAAAAGGTCGACTCAAGTCATATGTTTTGAACGCGTTGGACATTTTTGGTCGTTTGATCTCCAAACTTCATGAAACTCTAAAAACCCCCTATACATGATATAATAACTCGTATAAGAACCTTAAAACATCATGAAACACAAGTAAACACATAGAACTACATAAGAGACATTTAGATGACTCAGTCGTCGAACGTCTTAGTCGTCCCTTGACGTTTGAGTTCCAACACACCTAATACATTAGCTACTGGATCAATACCATATATTAGAAATAGTTAGGACCTTAGAACATCAATACCAACATGTTAGGCTCTACTAAGCCTAGGTCATCTTCGGGGTCTTACACTTAAGACCTAGTTGGGTAACACCAAACCGTGTAACTAATTAAGAGACAAGCTAGTACCTATCCTAGGATGGTCCAAAAGATTTAGTTATGGTCCCAATGACTTTGGGGTACTTTCGTAATTACCCCAGGTCCCTCAATTAATTAAATTAGCACCTTAATAAATTAATGAAAATTCAAAAGTTAATCCGAGACACTTAGCCAATTTTAAGATTTGGCTAAGTCAAATGTTCTCCTATATCTAGTCAACTTAGGAGTGGCGTTTTAGTATTAACTATTTAATTTATCATATTAACTAAATTATACAACATTTAATTAGTTAATATCAGTTCCTATGACTTAGACTAACGTTCAAACACTAGAAAACCTGCGAATGGAAATAGTAAGAAAAAATGTGTGAAAAACTAAAGTTCTCTTAGGCGATATCAAGGTATTCTTCAAGGATTTAGTGCAAGGTGATCTTCAAATATTCAATTCTAAAAAAGGTATGGTTTTTATCTCTTGGATTCATTTCTCCAAGAGGATTTTCAAACGTCTTATGAATTAAAGAATATCAAAACTACGGTTGTTCCCTATGACATTTTTGAATGTCCACCTCCCTAGTTATCCTTGTTTTCGATTCTAATAGTATGTAGATATAATTTCAAAAATGTTGTTGGTATGTGGTGATAATTGTTCATTATGTGTAGGTTTCTTCACCTATTAAAGTCTAATGAGGCCTATAGATTTGATTTGTATGATTAAAATATTAGTTACATGAGGTAAAGAATGTTGCCAAGGTGCATAAGATTCTCCGAAAATCTTATAGTCTTCAAACTATGTTTCCAACATAGGAACTAGACAGTTTACTCTACCTAAGAGAGCTCGGTATGACGTAGTTTCACTTTGTCCGGTGAAACCACCCCTTTTCAGTGTGGCGCAAATACTAGATTTCATGTTTGGCTCACATGATCTATGTCGGTTAATGCTCAAAGAAAGTATTAGGTCCACTTTAGCCGTGAACCACCTCTTTTCGGTGTGGGGAAGACGCTGGACATGGTTTCACTTTAGGCATCGAACAACCCCTTTTCGGTGAAGGGAAGACACTATATTTCATTAATAGCTCACTTGATCAAGGTTAACTTTAATCGGTGAACCACCCCTTTTTCGGTGTGGGGCAGAAACTGGATTTTAGTTAGCTCGCATTATCATAATGCTAAAGAATTCTTTAAGAGATTAAAAAAGAAAGAAGAAGAAATATAAGTTAAAAGTAAGCTAAGAGACCAAGAGCTTAAGTATGTCAAATCATCTCTAGTTGATGATAATGAAGTCTTAACAAGTTATTGGCTTGTGCCAAATCAAGATTTATGCTCTAATATCTTCACATTATGCAAATGATCAAATAATGGGCATAGCTAAATAAAAATTTGCTTATAATGACTTCTTATGTTATTCCAATAAAGGGAAGTAAAAAATAATGGCTAATCAATGCTTCATAATCTTCATAATGTGAAAATGATGAAAGAAGTGGCTTAGACAATAAAGATTTCATGCCCAATTTAACAAGAGTGGAAAGAATAAGTTGTAGTAAGGGTAGACCAATCATCTCCCTAGTCGCTTGGATTACTTGCTCAATTAATTGTAGGTATCGGACTATAATGAATCATTGCATTTGTAAGTAAGACATTGGATTAAGAGGACTATTGAACTACACAACATCAAGAAAAAAAATCTTAAAAAAAAACTAAGTCCTGGGGGAAGAGCTCTCGGGTTTGATAGGAGCAAATTTATAATTTTATGTTTGAGGTTTTCTAAAATTATGTTCATGATTCCAAGGCCTTATGTTCATATATAAAATGAGTTGTGTGTTTCTAATGCATTAAAATATTTTATATTCATACCATAGTTCAAAAATAACGAATTAAAAAAGTTTAGTGACTTCACTTTCAAGAAATAGCATGTTATTGTAGGAAGAGCTTTCCTTTATCATGCATAGTACTTACGTCTATATGTGCATAAACCCATACCTATTACTATTGTGTACTAACCCTATACTATTACTATTTTTATAGGCGTAGATAAGAGAGATGATTGAAGACTCATTGAAATGGTTTGGATTAGCGATCTCCAGTCTTTGGTAGGTCCACTTGAGTTCGAGGATGCTACATATATCATTCTAGGTTAAAACTTTAGACATAGCTAGAGGATGTTGTGTCTTGCGTTTCATTTAAGATGTTTTATTCAATGCTTTGTATTAAGGTCATTTGGCAAACTATTACGATATAATGATTCTTTCATTTGAATTGTTTAAGCAATTAGAGATGATTGTTTAGTTTGAGATCATTATAATATTATTCTATATAGTTATTATATGAGGTCTATGTATAATTCACTATGTTTTAAAATTTGTATATTTTTTACAAATTTAACTATATGAGCGTTATGAAAGCTAAGAAGAGACTTGTCTGCGACCTTTGAGAGGTTAACGACGTCGTTTGTGTTCGGATTCCAAAATTCGGGTGTGACAAACTTGGTTCAGAGCATGAGGTTAAATTAACTAGGAACTAAGGCTTAACACAACCATGCTGCGTTGTTTTTAACTTATGGTTGTCAAGTGTACCACAATCATGACTTAGGGACTTTGTGATGTTTGGATTTCCCCTTTTTGTTCTCTTTATCGTGTTGTCTAGAGCTATTACATTTTGTATCATTCTAGTGTGTAACTCCTTCTTGTGTATACATGTAGAAAATTAACACAAGGAGAAACTCAGGTTGAAGAGTCGAAGAATGAGCCGCTGGAGGCAACCACGCTCCTCCTCAAGCCCCAGCTGCTGGAGTGCACGTGCCTTTTAACCTAAATGCATTTACGGATGGAGAAGTAAGAGAATCACTAGTTCAAATGGCTTAATGCATTACTACTTAGGAACAGGCTATCATAGCCCAGGCCACTCCGAGGGAGAACCCACATGCTAGAACCATTGCTTGAAGACTGAGGGACTTTACTAGAATGAATCCTCCAGTCTACTACGGGTCCAAGACTAATGAGGATCCCCAAGATTTTGTGGATGAAGTTTACAAGATTATCTATGCCATAAGGGTGAATGAAAAGGAAAAGGCTGAGTTGGCTGCATGTCAACTCAAAGGTATGGCATAAGTGTGGTAAAAAATGTATGCAGATGGCCGAGCACTTGGAGAAGTTCCCATCACTTGGGACATTCTCAAGACTGCATTATTTAGAGGTTATTTACCAAAGAACAGAGGGAGGATAAGGTTGAAGAGTTCATAAACCAATGACAGGGAGGTATGTCAGTCAAGCAGTATTCCTTGAAATTTGTTAAGCTCTCGAAATATTCTTCTTCTCTGGTGTTCAATAGCAGCGATGAGATGAGAAGATTTTTGACTGTTGTATCGGAGGATCTCGAAGAGGAGTTTTGTGAATCCATGTTGCATTAGAACATGGACCTTGGTAGGTTGTTGGTTCATGCACAATAGGTGGAGAAGGGTCGTCGGAGAAAGAGAGGTCGACTAGGCCATAATCCTAGACCGTCATATCAGGATTGTTCAAGCTCTGGTAGGAGTTCGCTTGGAGTTCAGGATAGGCCCAAGTTCAAGAAGGGTCCCCAGCGCTCAGTTAATCCTACTCCTTCCATGACTTTGAATGCTGAAGTAGAGAAGTGTAGCCCAAAAAGGGTCAATGATAGAAATGCCCAGCATAACAACAAGTCGTGTGGTAAATATGGCCGTTTGACTGGAGGTGAGAATATGGTATATACTAATATCTGTATGGGTGTGGCAAGAGTGGTCATATGGTCAAGGACGTCCCGAAGGAGAGGAATCATGATAATGCAGAAACTTAGCCTCGTCGTAATCCTACTGCTGCAGCCAAACTTCCAAAGAGAACATATTCTACACTTTGAAAGGTAGAGAGGAGCAAGAGAAGTCAGCTGATGTGGTCACTTGTACTTTGTATGCCTTCTCTTTTCGTATGTATGGATTGTTAGATCCAGGATCCACTTCGTTATTTGTTATTCCTTTAGTAGCTAGTATATTTGACTTGCTTCCTGAGATCTTGCATGAGGCTTTTCTAGTTAGTACTCCCATAGGAGACCGCATTAAAGCTGAAAGAGTATATAAAGAATGCCCAATTGATATTCTTGATAAAGTCACCATGCTGACATAATAGAATTAGCCATGCTTGATTTTGATATAATCTTGGGTATGGATTTTCTCCATATGTGTATGCTACTATAGATTGTCGAAACAACGAAGTAAGGTTTGAGTTTTCAAATGAGTTAGAGTTTGAATGGGAAGGGCGTGGTTCAAATCCAACAAGCCAAATAATTTTCAATCTTAAAACACATAAAATGTTATCTAAGGGGTATTTATACAACTTATTCATAGTCAATGACTTAGAGCATGAGGTTCCTTCCATAGAATCTTTATACGTAGTGAACGAGTTTCAAGATGTCTTTCAAGAGGATTTACCAATAATTCCGCCTGAACGCAAAATTGATTTTAGTGTTGACTTAGATCCCAATATCAAATTAATTTCCATTCCTACCTATATAATGGCTCCAGCTGAAATGAAAGAGTTGAAGTTGTAGTTAAATGATCTACTTGATAAGGTTTTCATTCAGCTGAGCATATCCCCATGGGGTACTCCAATGTTGTTCGTTGAGAAAAATGATGGAACACTTAGAATGTGTATTGATTATAAGCAACTCAAAAAAGTCACTATAAAGAATAAATACCCTCTTCCCAGAATTGATGATCTATTTGATTAGCTCAAAGGCACAAGTTTCTTTTCTAAAAATAGATCTTCGGCCAGGGTATCACAAGCTTATAGTGAGACAAGACGACATTCTAAGACTGCCTTCCGTAATAGGTACTGTCATTACGAGTTTCTTGTCATGTCATTTGGTCTCACAAATGCACCATCCGCGTTGATGGACCTTATGAATAGGGTTTTTCGTGACTACTTTTATTCTTTTGTCATAGTATTCATAGATGAAATCCTCATATACTCTATGTCCGGAGAAGAGCATAACAACATTTGAGAATGACACTGCAAGTGCTAAGGGAACATTAGTTGTACGAAAAATTCAGCATATGTGAGTTTTGGCATAGATCAATGACCTTCGTTGGTCATGTTGTGTCCTACCAGGGTGTAGAGGTTGATTTGAAAAAGATTAAGGCAGTACAAAATAAGTCGAGACCCTCACTCCTAATAATATTTGATTTTTCTTGGGTTTGGCTAATTATTATCGTAGGTTTATTGAGGACTTTACCACTATTCTTCCCCATTTACAACTTTAAGAAAGAAGAAGGAGAAGTTTAAGTTGTCTGAAACTTGTGAAAAGAGCTTCCAAGAGATCAATGACCGACTCACTTCATCCCTAGTGCTCACATTGTCAAGGAGTGGTGAATGGTCTGTGGTATGTGTTAAACACTCTGGCTAGGTTACATGTATGGTTGGTCGATACAACAAGTGGGGGTGTTTTAGTTCATTCCAGTTATGAATCCTCATTTGATGTAGATGTCAAATCTAAGTAGCATCTCGACCCATTACTCATGGAGTTGAAAGAGTCAATGTTCAGTAAGCTGAATGAATCATTCTCCCTAGGGGGGATGGTGTGCTTAGATACCATAGAAGACTATTCGTGCCCAATATGATGATCCAAGGTTTAATATTAATGTAGAGGATCATGGCTCCATGTATTCCATTCATCCAGGTTTTACCATGATGTATCATCATATCAAGGAGATCTATTGGTGGGAATGTATGAAGAGAGATGTTTCTATGTTTGTGGAGGGGTACCCACATTGCCAATACGTTAAGGCCAAACACCTTAAGCTTGGAGGTCTTACCCAATAGATTGAGATTCCAACATGGAAGTGGGAGGCAATAAATATGGATTTTGTGGTTGGTCTTCCTAGGACAAGAAAGGTGCATGATTCCATTTGGGTCATTATTGACAGGATGACTAAGTTTGCACTCTTAATACCTGTGTAGTCTACTTACAGGGCCACAGATTATGCCAAGCTGTATATTGATGAGATAGTGAGGTGGCATAGGATACTTTTATATATTATTTCGGATAGGAGAGCGCAATTCACTTCTCATTTTTGGAGATCTTTCCCAAATAGCTTTGGTACATAGGTGAAGTTCAGTACTTCTTTTCATCCCCATATGCATAGACAAGAAGAGCGTACCATTCAGACTCTTGAAGACATGCTGAGAGCATCTGTTATTGACTTCAAGGGGAGTTGGCATGATCACTTGTCACTGATTGAGTTCTCTTATAATAATAACTACCATTCAGGTATTGAGATGACACCTTGTGAAGAACTATATGGCAGGAGATGTAGGTCTCCAATGGGTTGGATTGAGGTAGAATAGTCTTCCATCTTTTTCCTTGACATCATATGTGAGTCTACAAAAAAGGTGAGAATGATCGGAGATAGATTTGCTACTGCTTACATTCATCAAAAATCGTATGCTGATAGTAGGAAAAGAGATCTTGAATTTGAGGTAGGAGATCAAGTCTATTTAAAGATATCACCAATGAGAGGGGTTATGAGGTTTAGTAAGAAAGGAAAGTTATGTTTGAGGTATGTAGGTCCTTATAAGATCTTACAACGAGTAGGGGATGTTGCCTATGAACTGATGTTACCAAATTACTTGGGTTCTGTTCATCATGTATTTCACGTTTTGATGTTTAAAAAGTGTGTAGGCGATCCAACATCCATCCTGCCTGTTGACGGTTTAGGTGTCTATGAGAACCTTTCTTATGAAGAGGTTCAAGCTGAAATTTTAGATCGCCAAGTGAAGCGGCTAAGGAACAAGGAGGTTGCCACCATAAAGGTGTAATGGAGAAACCACCTTATAGAGGGGGCAACATGAGAGGCGGAGGACAACATGACATCCCGTTACCCTCACTTGTTGAGTTCTTGAGGTTAGATATACTCTTCTTTAGTCTGATTATGTTTATGAAACTCTAAATTTTAGTGCATAAGGTAGTTTTTGTATTTAAGTACATAACTGTGCGTTTTATACTTACATTATATGAGTTAATATGAGTTCATTCTTGCACTCATGTTCCTATTTTTGTATACCACTTGCGTGATTTATGTGTTGCATGATTATGATGTGCATTAAATTAAAGTAAGATTGTTAAGGAAGTTCTTCAATATCAGATATGAAGATTCAAATAAGCTTCCAGTGTTGTACATCCAGAGTAAGTTGTGAATCAGATTTTCACAAAGATTAAGTTCCAAGTATGTTGATGTGTTTTTGAAAATACCCTCTCTAATTCAAAATGATGTGTAGTGTCATTCGGGGATTAATGTTCCTAAGGGGGGGGAGGGGGATAATGTAACATTTCAGAAAATGTAATCATCTAGATAAGAATTTTTCTTAAGTTTTAAGAATAGTTATTGGGGGTACATAGGCATCCTAATGTCCAATATGGAGTAATATCGGCATATTAGGAAATATTGGCTTAAGGGTGTTAGCCAATTTCTATATATACACAAGGGTGTATAATAAAATCCAAGCTTGTCTAAGAAATGTACCTGCAATGAAAACCATAAGCTAAAAATACACATTGATTCTCAACCCAACACATGAGGAACTACGCTTCCAAGTGTCAAACCTATATACAACGCCAAATGATCTTTTAAAATGATCATGTAGATTAAGCAGTGCCCGAGGACATTGTGAGAATCCTTGGGACATTAAGTAAACATTCCAAATGAAACTTCCAAAATAGTTAGTTGGGAAATTTGCAGAAACACATGTTCAAGAACATGTGTAACCGTCCAAGGGGGACCAGCGACCAACCTAAGCGAATTCGGTTAGGGGTGGTTATAGGCAGGCGTACACGGACGGGTCCCTCCATTAGGGCCTAACTCCTGAACCAACACTAGACTCTAACTAACTAACCTAACTAACTAACTGACCTAGTACCAACCAAAAATAACTAAGGGACCCGACAACCTAAGACCTATTCAGGTGACACTAAACCGTCCAACTAAATAAGAGACAACCTACTACCTTGCCTAGGATTGTCCAAAAGGGATAGTTATGGTCCCAATGACTTACGAGTACTTTAGTAATTCCCCTATGTCCCTTAATTATTTAAATTTAGTAAATTAATTAATTTAATGAAAATTTACATGTTAGGACGACACCCGTAGACAATTTTCAGATTTGGCTAAGTCAAATGTTCTCCTATGTTTGGTAAACTTAGGAGAAGCGTTTTAGTAATTAACTAATTATTTTATTTAATCAACTTAATTAGCCTAAAGTGAATTAGTAAATATCAATTCCTAAGACTTAGACTCACGTTCAAAGACTAGAAAATCCACGACCTTAAATAGTAAGCGAAAACGTAAAAAAAACAAAAGTTCTCTTAGGCGATTTCAAGGTATTCTCAAAGGCGTTCATGCAAGGTGATCCTCGTAGATTCAATTCTGCATAAGGTATGGTTTTCTCTCTTGGATTAATTTTTCCAACAGTCTTTTCAAAAGTCTTATGAATTCAAGAATATCAAAACTACGGTTGTTCCCTATGACGTTGTTTAATGTCCACCTCCCTAGTTATCCTTGTTTTCGATTGTAATAGTATTTAGATATAATCTCGAACATCATGTTGGTATGTTGTTCTAGTTGATCATTATGTGTAAGGTTCTTGACATGTTAATGTCTAATAAGGCCTATATATTTGATTCATATGATTAAGTTATTAGTTACATGAGTTAAAAAATGTTGTAATGTCTAATTATGTTTGAGAAGATAAAGTTGTTATGGATCGTTAATGAATTTTAGTTCGCTATTAAATATCAACATATTTAGAATGATGAAATCACTATAGTATATTCATGAAGTTCATTGAATTGTCTAATGATATTCTCATGACCATTGTCTAGTGAAAGTTTGGATTTTTCCAATAAATTGGCTAACAATATTCTAGACTACCATAATATGTGAAAGTTCAGTATATGCCAATAAATTGGCTTACAACGTATTTCCGAAATATGATACAAAATTGGCTAATGACTAAGTTATACCAAATTCTGCATGACCAATGTAACTTTGAATTCATAACCAAGGGTATACAATCATTGAGACAAGTCCCAACATACCCTTTCCAAATAAACTATGAATATAAGTAAGTACAGTGAACAAAGTTTATAGCTTTCATAAAGAGTGGTATAAACCTACCAAATATCATTGAACAAGATAAGCCAAGTAATGATATAATTAAATGTTTAAGAATTATGAAAGTTACATGAAAGAGGTGTTAAAAGAAGTGAGACATGTCTCATTCACACCTAGACAATTATGTTAAAGATACACACATAAAAGGGTGCTAATAATCGTGAGACAAGTTTCATCAACACCAAGCATATAATGTAAGGTTAAATTCAGATTTCATCACGAAAAGAAAGGGATGGCCGGTTATCAAAAGAGTTAAGTAAGCCTTATAACTAGAAGTAAGATTCTATAATGTTTAAGTCAACTATAAAACTTATAAAGAAAATGAATTTGAGAAAAGCACTGATAGACTAGCAATGAGCTTGTGACAGCACATGTAAGGCTCCACCAAGGTGGATAAGATTCTCCAAAAATCTCATAGTCTTCGAACTATGTTTTCAACATAGGAACTAGCCAGTGGATTCAACCTAAGACATATAGGTATGATGCGGTTTAACTATGGCCAGTGAAACCACCCCTTTTCAGTGTGGGTCAAACATAGTATTTCATGTTTAGGTCATATGATCTATGTCGGTTAATGCTCAAAGAATGTATTCGGTTAGCTTTAGCAGTGAACTACCTCTTTTTGGTGTGGGGAAGACACTAGACTTTGTTTAACATTAGCCAATGAACCACCACTTTTTGGTGTGGGGTAGACACTGGATTTCATGCTTTGCTCACATGGTCTAGGTTAACTTTGATCAGTGATTTACCCCTTTTCGGTGTAGGGCAGACACTGGATTTCATGTTAGCTTGCATGATCTTAATTCTAAATAGTTCTTTATGAAAGTAAGAAAGAAAAAAAGAAGAAATGTAAGGTAGAGTGGATAAGAAAGAAAGAGCTTAAGTATGTCAAAGTGGCTGATTATAATGAAGTTTTAATAAGTTATTGGATTGTACCAAATCAAGATATATGCTGCAATATCCTCACATTATTAAAATGATCAAATAATGTGCATAACCAAATAAAATTTGGCTTATAATGACTTATTATATTATGCCAATAAAGGGGAGTAAAACATAATGACTAATCAATGCCCTACAATATTTATAATTGAAATGATGAAATAAGTGGCTTAGCTAATAAAGATTTCATGCCCAATATAATAAGAATAAAAGAATAATTTTAGTAAGGGTAGCTAAATAATTTCCCAAGTCTTTTGGATTACTTTCTCAATTCATCGTAGGTATGGGACTATAATGAATGATTGCATTTGTAAGTAAGACATAGTATTACGGAGATCATTGAACTACACTACAACAAAAAAAAAAAGATTGAATAATAAACTAAGTTCTGGAGGAAGAGCTCTCATATATGAGAGGAGCAAATTTCTAATTTTTTATTCAAGGTGTTCTAAAAATATGTTCATGATTCCAAGGTATTATGTTTATATGTTAAATGAGTTGTGTGTTTTGAATGCATTAAAATATTTCATATTCATACCATAGTTCATAAATAACGAATTAAGAAAGTTTAGTGACTTCACTTTCCAGAAATGGCATGTTGTTGTAAGAAGAGCTTTCCTTTATCATGGATAGTCCATACATGTATATGTGGATACACCCATACTTAGTACAAGTGTGTACTAACCCTATATTATTATTATTTTTTTAGGCGCAGGTCAGAGATCAGATTGAAGACTGATTTAAGTGGTTTTGATTAGCGATCTCTAGACTTTTGTAGGTCCTTTTAAGTTCGAGGATGATACATCAATCAATTTTGCTTAGAACTTTAGACATAGATAATAGATTTTGTCCCTAGCGTTTCATTTTAGATGTTTTATTCAATGCTTTGTATTAAGGTCATTTGGCAAACTATTACTATATATTCATTCTTTCATTTGAATTTTTTTAATTGATTATAGACGGTTGTTTCGTTTGAGCTCATTAGAATATTTTTATATATATTAATCATATGAAGTCTATGTATACTTCACTATGTTTTAAAAGTTTTCAATTTTTCGCAAATTTAACTATATGATTGGGATGAAAGCTAAGAAGAGGCTTGTCTTCGACCTTATTGAGGTTAACGACGCTAGTTTCGTTTGGATTCCAAAATCTAGGTGTGAAAGTTGTCTATATCACATAGTAAAAGTCCATTATTTGGACTATGAAATTCCTCCCATTGAGTCGGTACCCATAGTGAGTGAGTTTTCGGAGGACTTTCCTAATGACCTGCCAAGTGTTCCGCCCAAATGGGAAATAAACATTTGCATTGATTTTCTACAGGATACAAATGACATATCAATTCTTCCTTATCGGATGGCTCTAAACTCAAGGATTTGTTAGATAAGAGTTTTATAAGGTCTAGTATTTCCCCATAGGGTGCTTCGGTTTTGTTTGTAAAGAAGAAGGATGGGTCCTTGAGAATGTTTATTGATTATAGCCAACTCATAAAGGTCATTATTAAGAATAAGTACCCTCTCCATCGGATTGATGACTTGTTTAATCCACACCAAGAGGGGAGTCACTTTTAAAAAATTTACTTGAGGCCGGGCTATCACAAACATAGGGTGAGAGGTGAGGATATACAAAAGACAGATTTTCAGACTCGGTATGGGCACTATGAGTTCCTGGTAATGTCTTTTGTTCTGACAAATGCTCTGGAGGAGTTTCTGAACCTAATGAATGGAGTGTTTCAAAATTACCTAGATTCATTTGTTATTTTCCTCATTGACGATATCTTGGTATGTTGGAAGAATGAGGTTGAACATATGTGTCATTTGAGGGTGGTATTGCAAACCATTAAAGAAAACCAATTGTCTGCTAAAAATAGTAAGTGAGTTTTGGTTGAGATCGGTGACATTTCTTGGTTACATCATCTCTAGTGAGGGAGTTTAGGTAGACCAAAGGAAAACGGAGGCGGTGAAAAAATGTCCTTGAATTTTGACTCCAAGCGACATTAGGAGTTTCTTGGCTTCATAGGGTTATTATCGTAGGTTCGTGGATGGTTTTGCATCCATTGTATCCCCTTTGATTACTTTTACTCAATTTTGCTTCGGTGTTTACTTTACCAGAGGGTACAAAGGGTTTTGTTGTGTATTGTGACACATCCCTAGTGATTTTGGGGTGTGTGGTTATGCAACACGGAAAGGTTATAGCCTATTCCTCTAGGCAACTTAAGTTACATCAGAGAAGGTATCTCACTCATGAACTTAAATTAGAGTTCGTAGTGTTTGCCTTGATAATTTGGAGGCATTACTTGTATGGGGTTCATGTTGATGTTTTTACCAATCATAACAGTCTCCAATATGTGTTTACCCAAAAATAAATGAGCTTCCAGCAAAGGATGTGGTTAGAGTTGCAGAAAGATTATGATAAGAGTGTCCCCTATCACCCCGAAAAAGCTAATATGTGGGAAGATGCCCTAAGTCGTAAGACTATGGGTAGTGTATCCCACATTGGTGAAGCTAAGAAAGTCCTAGAAAAGGAAGTACATACGTTGGCTAGGTTGGGGGTGAGGTTTGAAGGTTCCATAAATTGGGTTTCTATAGATCATCATAACTCTGAGTAATATCTACTTGTTGAGTTAAAGTTCAAACAACACCTTGATCTAGCCTTAATGGATTTGAAATATTTGGTTCTCGGCAAGTTGAATGAATCGTTCTCATTAGGGGGGATGGTGTTCTAAAGTACTAAGAGAGATTGGGTATTCCCGATGTAGATAGGTTGAGGGATCGGATCCTAGAAGATGCCGATAGGTCCCTCTACTCAATTTATTCGGGTTCGACAAAAATATACCATGACCTAAGGGAGATACATTAGTGGGTAAGTCTAAAAAGGGACATAACGGAGTTTTTCGCTAAGTATCCGAATGGCAATCAAGTAAAGGCCGAACACCAAAAGTTTGGTAGCTTACTACAAGAGATCAAAATTCCTACTTGGAAGTGAAAAGACATAAATATTGAATTTTTAGTAGGTTTACCTCGGACTAAAAAGTCAAATAATTCTATATGGGTGGTTGTGGATAGATTGACTAAGTCCACTCGCTTTCTTTCCGTCAAGTGTACGTATATGGTGGAGGAATATATAAGAAACTTCATATATGAGATTGTGTGCCATCATGTTATTTCATTATCCATCATATCAGATCGGGGTGAACAATTCATATCTAGATTTTGGAGATCATTCAAGAAAAGGTTGGGTACTACGGTGAAGCTGAGCACCGATTTTCATCCCCAAACGGATGGTCAAGCGTCGCGTACTGTACAAACCCTTGAAGATATTTTTAGGGCATGCATTATTGATTTTAAAGGGAATTAGGATAAATATTTACCTATGGTGGAGTTTTTCTATAATAATAGTTTTCATTTGTCCATTTCCATGGCTCCATATGAAGCCTTGTTTGGTAGCAGGTGTAGGTCTCCGATTGGATGGTTTGAAGTGGGTAAGCTATTGTTTCTTGTTCCAGAGTTGATTTAGAAGACTTTGTAAAAGGTTCATACTATAAGGAACTAGTTTTAAACGACATATAGTCGGTAAAAGTCTTATGCCGATCATAGGAGAATGGATTTGGAGCTTGAATAAGGTTAAAAGGTGTATTTGAAAATTTCACCAATGAAAGGGGTTGTTAGATTTGGCAAGAAAGAGAAATTTGAGTCCTCGTTATGTGGGTCCCTATGATATCTTGCAAAGGGTTTTAAAGGTTGCCTATGAATTGAAACTTCCTAGTAAATTTGCTTCGGATTATCTGGTTTTCCATGTTTCTATGTTGAAGAAGTGTATCGGTGATTCTGAGTCCATTCTTCCTATTTAGAGTCTTGGTGTCAAGGATAACCTCTCTTTTGAGGAAGTTCCGGTTAAAATTCTTGATAGCCAAGTAAAGAAAAAAAGGAATAAAGAGGTGGTTTCTGTAAAGGTGTTATGGGAGAATCATTTAGTTGAGGGTGCAACATGGGAGGCTGAGGCCGACATGAAATCCCGTTACCCTCACATTTTTGAGAATGAAGAATATTCAATTTTTTTATTAATATTAATATGACTAGAATTTAATGTTTCTTGATGTTTGGGTGAAGATTTATAAAGAATGCAATTTTTAAGCTTTACATTGAAGTTACTGTAATATCGCCCTTAAAAACTTGAAAATTTGGTTTTTTCTTGTTTTGAGCTATGTTGTTCGTTTTGATATTGTGAGTCTTTATGAAATTATATGCATCATGTGTTGAAATTTAATCTAATAGACTCATGCAATGTATGTTAAGCTCATATGATTAGTGAGAAGGAAATTCGTAATAATGAAGTGATTTGAGCCCTATGTGTAGTAAAATATGTTTTGAAATACCCTTGTTGAAATGACATGGTTTATGTTGATCTGATATTGTTGATTGATTGATTTGCTTGTCTTGAGTATATTCCTTCCTTCAAAAGAGTTTTGGTGGCATTCGGGATGAATGTTCCCAAGGAAGGGGGGGGGGGTAATGTAACACCTTGAAAATCCAAGACGTTTTGTAAAACCCAACATAGGTGTCATAAAGTATAAATACTGTTTTAAGTCAATTTTAATTAATATAGGTCATTTAGGATGTTTAAGAACCAAAACTTCAAGGAACGTCCATGACGTTCGGGAAGTTGGTTCAAAGGGGTGTTAGCGTGCCTTAGCCTATTTTACTAACTTTTAGGATTTGGAAATGTACTGAAATTAGTGGAAGGGTATATAATATGTGTTTAGGTTGTTTCATTGTTGAAACATCTGGGTACGACTTCCAAAGGACCGACTCAGGTACCTTGAGGAGGACCCTAGCTTTGTAAGCAACACTGCCTGGCAGTGTGCATCGACGACACAATAGATGGGCCGTGTGTGAACGAATGGGTCTTTGATGTCACCGTTGTTTCATACATAGCCATTATGGGAAGACCCTCTCCTGCACAGTCTCTGAACTCATCGACGGAGTGCAGGACGAGAGGGGAAGGGTCTGTAGACTCACAGAAGGCCTGTCGTTCAGGGCCTCATCTATGAGGTTCGAGTTTTCTCACTAATTTAAGTTTGTTTCATTTAATTAGTTAGGGGTATAAGTGGATTAATTAGGGGTTAAGGGATTCTAATTAAGTTTATTTAAGACCTAATATAAATACCCCCAACCCTCATTAATCTAAGGCAATTCTCAAATATAAACTCTCTTCCTTCTCTCTTCTTTCTCTCTCTACTTGAACTCACTATTGAATACTAGCAAGGATAAGGGTCTGGGGTCTAGAAAGGAACAAATTCACCATAAATTCATCATCAAACATTAAGGTATGAGATTTAATTCACCTTTGAGACTCTTTCCTTAGAGGGTTCCTTCAAAATGTATTCAAAAGTAGATTTTTCTTATGGGATTCATCCAATTACGAAATTGAAGTTATGAACTAAGTTGTTGATAATTTCTTTAGGTTATATTGAATATATTAACATGAAATTTAACTTTTTTATGGTCATTGTTAATGGTTTGGTCTAAATTTAACGACATGATCCTCAATCCCTAACCTTAGGTTGTGATCTTGACCTATATTGTATTGTGATCTTTCAATTGTCACGGTTATTGATTAGATTTAAATATTCTGGTGTTATTTTGAATAAAATAATATTAATTATAAGCCTATCATTTTAGTTCTTGAGATGTGATTTAGGTTATGAAGAATATTGTAAAATTAGCCAATGTATCTTGTATTAAGATATGATCTAGTGTTGAATTGTGTTATAGAGATGCAATTGGCCTTGATTATCTTATTGGTTATCATTGTTTGATGATGTTACTCTCCTAGTTGGTTTGAGTTATGAGTTTATGGTATGACCTTGCTTTTTAACTATAAGGATGACTTGGTAAACGATCTCTATCTTTACTTTCAATTGTGATTAATTGTGGTTAAGTCATTATAT
This sequence comes from Solanum neorickii, assembly GCA_027704865.1. NCBI lineage: Eukaryota > Viridiplantae > Streptophyta > Magnoliopsida > Solanales > Solanaceae > Solanum > Solanum neorickii. Next base: position 31,685,358 of record JAKWJC010000369.1, read on the forward strand.
TATATTGGAGTATGCCTCGTATTAGGTTTGATAGGATGGTATGATGATTGAATTGAAATGTCTTGACTATGGTTGTTAGGTTAATTAGAATGTAAATGCTATAAGGATGGTGATGTATACCAATGTGCCTTATTATGAAATGTTATGTATTGTGTTAACCTCACTTATATGAATTATGGTGAGAGGACTATACCCATGCAATTCTTATTGAGCTATTGATGACGATGATTAAACATGGGATAGACCTTTTGACCTAAACTATGCTATGATCGTTATTCAAAATCATAAAGACATTCAAAATAAAGAGAGTTAGCTTAAAACTGAGTCATCTTGACAATGGGAGGTGATGACTTCCCGAAGAAGAAAGTTCGCCCTATAGTTCTATATGAGATGTTGACTTCCCAAAGAGGAATACTCATCCAATGGATTCCTATGAGAGAAGGCCCCAACTACCAAGTGGTATAAAGAGGGAATATACTATTTCTTAGGTCTTGAACTATGTACACCAAAAGGAAGACTAGCTAGTGGATCCACCTAGAAAGCTATGTTTGTGTTTGTTTCTACTTTGGCCTGTGGACCACCTTACATCGGTGTAAGGTTTTACAACAACTAATTCCACACTTATGTCATGTGGTCTATGTCAGTTAAGGAAAGTGTTCCCTAAAATAAAATAAATTAATGGATTATCAACTAACTAAGGTGACTTGAGTATTTTAACATAGCCTTGGAAGGGGTATGAGACTCTACCTATGACTTGCACTAGTTGACTTTGATGGAAGCTTTAGAAAGTTTATATCACGTTTTCATATGATAATGATGTATATGATGATAGTATGTTGATGTTACAATGTAAATATCTATATACGATGATTATCATCCTCTTGATACATATAGTTGGACTATATTGTTAATGTTGTACATTGGTTACTTTCTTGTTATGTTTACTTGGTTGAGCAAGGTTATGTGGCTTTGCTTGGTCATTGCACTTGTTGACTTGATAAGGATTCATGAGTAGTGGTCTTGCTTATTATGATATGATTGACTCTTATTCATTCTTGTGATATGAAGCCTTAATGATAGAGTTGTACTAAATCATGGTTTCAAGTATGTTAGGATAAGTATTACTTGTTGAGATAGTAATCATGTTTGGTTTGTTGATATGACTTGTTTGGCTTCGCACTAGGTTATTAAGGGGGTAAAATGGCTTGTCTTTACTAAAAGTCCATTTTTAGAATGTTTTGGTTGTATATGTGCATAAGGTCTCATACATAGTATATGTGGAGTACTAAACCCATTTTCTTTCCTTTTTCCCATACATTTTAGGTTCCGTTCGTTAAAGAGTTTCGAAGGAGACATTGGTGAAGGATTGGATTCTCCATTTTGTCCAAGTGGGGTAGGTCCTCAACATCCGAGGGAAATGCCACCATCTAGTTTACGGACTAGTTATGAGCTTAAAGACTCTTTTATTTCCTTTCTTTTCAATTGAGTACTATACTTTTCTATGACCTATATGTGGTCTTTTTGGATTGATGTAAGGTCTATGTCTATATTGTGATAGTCATTTATATGGTATGAGATGAGACAATCTTTGAGACTATTTTTTAATATTATATATGTATATGTGAGATAAAAGTAGAAGGCTATGTAACCTTCCTATACCAAGGGTCTATGTTTATTTGATACGACTATATATTATTTGTATGTAGAGGTCTATGTAAACCTCCATGTAGTTGTGATGAAATATTTAAATTTTTCTGCATTTTTCAACCTATCAATGTAATGACATGAGACTAAGAGGCTTGTCTTAGTCCTTAAATAGGACGACCACATCGGTTACATCTATAGGGTAAAGCCAGATGTGATAATCAAGAAGTCTCATCAAGTCACATCTAGTAGAGTATTGACTATCGGTATGATTCACGACACATCTATGGGAGAGAGTCTATAGAATGATAAAGTTTCTTCTTATTTTCTACTCCTATGTAGTGCCATAGAGTAAAAGATATGAGTAATTATTTCTTATGGTTTTCCAGGTGTTTCTAGGAAGATGAATACGAGGAGAAAACCAGCTAGCAGAGTTGAGGAGAATGAGGTGCATGAGGAGATTCCTCCTCAAGTTTAGGAAGTTGAGCAATTTCCTCAAACTTCTAAAGGTTCTAAAGGTCATAAATTCCCTATTGTGGGTGGAAGTGATGATGTCCCGGAATTGAGTAATAGGGATATTAAAGAGGCTTTGCTTGGTTTAGCTAGAGCCTTGACTACACAGGTTAATTTGAATATGGTGCCTAGAGTGAATGTTTTTGAGTGTTCTATGACATCTAGGTTAAGAGATTTTGTGAGGATGAATGCTCCTATCTTGCTTGCCTTTAAGGTGGGAGAGGATCCCCAAGAGTTCCTAGACAGAGTGTGCAATGTGTTGAGTGCTATGGGAGTCACATTTAGGGAGAAGGCGGAGTTGGCTTCATATCAATTGAGGGATATTTCTCAAATATGGTACACTCAATGAAAGGATGATAGGCCAGAGGAACAAGGTCCTATTGAAAAGAATAATTTAAGGAAGATTTTCTTTGTTAGTGCTTTCCCTGAACGAAGGGTAAAAGAGTTAGTAAATTTTGTTATTCAATATTCCATTTTGTCGGTTTTATGTTGGAAAATATACTAAAATAAAATATAATGTTTTAAATATTACGTTAGAAATTATATAAGAGACAACAACTTGGTTGGTGAGTTCGATAGTAAATTCACCCAACTGCATTGCTAATCGATTAGCAATTTCAGTTAAGAAAAAAAATATGTTGGTATTTCCTTAGTAAATTACCAACGAATTCTAAATTTGTAAGTACGAATATGTACACTTGTAACTTTCATTACAAATTGGTTAGTATTAGAAACAGAAAAAGAATTCCTGAATAATTCGTTTGAAAGCTTACTAAACGATTGTTAATTTGTCGGTAATGTACATCATTTATGTTCATTATTTTATCCGTGATTGATTGGTAATATACATTGTCATGTTACTGAAAAATGGTACTTTATATTAATGTTCCACTTTAAATATTTATATTAATCAATAGCTTTTACAACTCTTAAAAAGACTGGAAACATAAAGTGGTTCTTTGATAAATTATAACGTGACTAAAACAACGCAAAACCAAAGATGAAAACCTCATATGAAGAGTTCAAAATAAATTCAAATAAGGAACCAAACAATGAAAAATCTATGATGAAGAGTTGCAAATAAATCCAAATACGGGAAAAAAAATGCAAAATCTAAGATGAACAGCTGAAAAATATAAAGTCAAAACCTACTAGGTAATAATAAAAAAATAATAGAGAATACGATGAAGTTAAACTATAACCTAACCAAACCCCATAAGCCAGAATGTACAAACAACAACATACCCAACCGACCCATATAAAACGAAGGGTATTATGAACAAAGTGGTATTAGTGATAGAAATTCATATGAATATGAAGTGAGCAGCAAAACCATCACTAATCATCAAATCCTCTAACCATTGGTAGCGACCTCAAACCGTAAAACATCAGCATTAGACTGCATATAACGAGTTCGAACAATCAATATCAGAATTGAGAATTGAAATAATGGCCTCGGTCTATGAGTATCAACCTCAAACTAGAAGAAATGACCTCAAACCGTGAATAACAAGTAATGGGGCCGCCTACCTATTCAGTAAAACCAAGGAACCAGCAAGACCAAAAGCTTCCATGAGGGCGTTAATGCACCAATTTGTCAAATAAAAATTTAACACATCCCATATTCCTCAAATATCTCAAGTATAATAAGGACCACATACCTAAAGCTTGTAATCTCAAAAATAAAAAAGTGAAAGAATCTAGGTTGAATGACTCCCGTCAAAACCAGTTTAGTGTAAAATTGAGGAAAATAGTAGTTGATCATAAAGGATAAATATGCCAATGCAGTGGCTGGGATCCTACCATGAAATCCGTGAAAATGAGCACACTCAAAATAAAATAATTATACAACCAATGATACCACAATACCAATGAAAAGAGTACTAACCTGCGATCCAACTGATCCTCATAGATGATCTCAGGTCCAATAGTATAATTATAAACTAAAAAAGGATACAACATGCCCATCGCTAATCAACAGTGATAGGACACAGAAGAGAGATCTAATCAGTAACACTCTGTTTAAATAATTGGTACCTATTGTTTCATAATGTATTGTATTGTATTGTACTATGTTGTAATGTACGATATGGTAGATACAATGTTTGGCTAGATTTTTTTTTTTCATATCATTTTTATTTTTTGGTTTGACTTTATTGTATTGCATCGTAATTTATAAATTTTACTAAAATGTTCTTATCGATTCTAGGGTAGGTGTTTCTATTGGGATTGAGAAGTATAGGGAAATGGGTAAAATAATATTATGAAATATTAAATATGGATAATTCAAAATAGAAATTACGCACCAATTAGAAATTACCAAATTGGTTGTTCCACAAATGAGGGTTTTCATTTTTAAGTAACAATGAAATTTTAGTGTACAATACAATATATTTTAAATAACAACAAAAAAACATTGTATATATGGTAACAATACAATAAAATTAGTAAAAATAATCAAAATAGAGTTTAAAGGGGGAGCAAACCCAAGGGAAGATTCCCTACACCATTAAAAAATAATAATCTAGAAACGTGTATACTTTGTGATGTGAACCCTAAACAACACAAATAAAAGCTAGAAATATCAAAGGATATAATGAACCACGAAGGTCGCAAGCATCAATGCAAGAAGAACGACATAGAACAAGTCAAAAAGGGCCAAATCATAACTACGAGGCAATAAAACACAACCTAAAGAATCTAATGTCCATCCAAGTCTAAGGCCACCACGAATAAATCCTAACAGGGATAAGTTAGATCATCTCAGCTACAAGTGAAGGCACAACCTATACTAATAATTCTAACACCTACAATAAGTCCAAGGCTCCTATAGAATCAAGAAAAGACGGGATTTAGTATATAAGTCCAATTAACACCAATTAAGATTAAAAAAATGAGTAAAACAATATTTCATCACGAATAATAAATATAACAATGTATGGGTTGGGATGGTACCATACAATTCATGAAAACGAGCAAACAATGAAATGCTTGCAATCACAAGTAATCAAGTAAGACACTTGAAACCAAATAATTATGCAACCATCACACTACAAATGCAGAGAGTACTAACCTGGGATCAAAGTTGATCCTCACATACGGACTGGGCCAATAGTATAAGCATATGCTCAATAAGGATACAACAGGCTTACTGTTAATCAACAAGCAATGGTACCTAAAAGAGATGTCTAATCAATAAACAAGGATAAAATTCATGGGACAATGCCCAACCCTAATAAGATTACTCTTGTCCAAGACTGTGCACAATTAGAACCAACCAACGACTACGATGAGTCACCAAGTTCACAAGCATCATCACAAGAAGAACGCCATAAAACATGCCCTAAAGGGTGCAAACTATAACTATGAGGCTATAAATTAAAAGCTTAAGCATCTAATGTTCACCCTAGTCTATGGAAGCATCATATACATCCTAACAATGATAAGAATAATCATCTACAATACAAGAGCAGACAATGTTTAAACTAAGGATCCCAAAACACACAATAAGTCCAAGGCTTTGCCTAATGAAGAAAGGATAGGATAACAACAAAAAAGAAAAAACCCAAAAAATACCACATGAAAGTACATTAAATCTATACCAACCATCATCTAAGAAGATAATCAATAAAGTAGACCAAAACCTACCTTAAAGTGAAACACAAGTGCTCTACACACCGCAAACTATCAAAGTGTCAATCACAACATTATTGAAATTGTTTAGACACTAAAATCACATCACATGGAGATAGACCAAAAATTGAGTCAAAACTTATAAGTTCAACCCCCACCAAAAATCTCAATGTTGACTCCATCAAAAAAATCTCAAACTAAGTTTCGATCTTGTCTTCAGAAATATAACACAATTCAAGCCCCAAAAATAGCCCTAACAACAAAATGCAAAATCTCTAAGAAAATAAAGCTAAGGCGATTACTTTGAGGTCAAATTTACCTCAAATAGAGGATCTACAACATCTTCAAATCACATCCTCAACACTCTCCCAACAATAACAGAACACTTCAAATAACTCAAATCGGAAGTCGATGATGGTGGAATCGCCATTTATATATACATACAAAAACCAATTTTTTAAAGATAAATACCAAACATTGGTCACTAAAAGTAAAGTATTGTCTCTAAAAGTCTAATATCTAGTCTCTAAAAGCCTAAAACCAATATCAACACTTTAGCTGGTTTGCTCAAACTCCAAATTTTGTAACATAGTGTCTAGGATTCATTGGAAATCCTTTGCGCGCAAATGATATGTTACCCCATCAGATTTGGAATTTCGAACTCAACTAAAACGTTGAAACATCATCCGAGGTTTTTTCAAATAAATGTAGGTCCTACAACCAAGTTATGTTATAAGCTTAAACCACAAGAAAGATAAAAATGAGATCGCAAGCTTATACGACCACATAGAAGGCAATTCTAGATGAAAATCAACATTTCGAAGTTAATCGCATTGACATAATTTTTCATCCAAGTACGTTTAGAAAGCATTTTTACCAAAGTCAGCCCTTGGCTGAAGCATTAAGTTGGAACGACTAACAACAAAAATTCACACAACACGTCTCAGCACCCGAATCAGACATGCCCCTGTCACGACCCAAAAATGGGCGTGATGGCACTCGTCTTATCCCACCAAGACAAGTCAGCCTAAAACTCAATCATTACAATAATGTGTGAAAATAAAATATAAGTAACTAAATAAAACCACCAAAACCTGGTAGTCACATGTACAAGCCTCTAAAGTTTTACAATTGATTCAAAAGAAAAACTCAAGTCTCAAATGAACATGTTTCTAGAATAGAACAAGATCATAATTAAAGAGAAGAAAGTCTGCTGCGACGGAAACAGCTACCTGACAAATCTCCAAGAAGCCTTGGAAAAGAAGAGAATGACAAGTAAAACAAAAATCCAGGCTCATAAGCTACAAAAATTTGTAGAAGCAAAGGGTGAGTACCAAACCGCACGGTACTTAGCAAGTAAACCTCTAAACACAAGCTAAGGGGGTGAATATAGGTACTCCTACCACCCCAAACCGAACCTCCACAACTACAGCCTGCATTAAAAATCAACCCAACCTAACAACTTAGAGTTTACATAGCACGTAGCTCAACAACAACACTTAAACAAATTAAATATTCTCAACAACAACACTTCAACAAATTACATATCCACAATAACAAGCTCAATATTAATCAATCACAAGTTCCACAGAAAGGTAATCAGAAGATCAGAAAAACACGATATCAAGTTCACTAATGATAAATATGTGCAATGCATTTGAATACAATGTCATGTATAATTATGCATTCCTGACCTAGAGATATACACTCGTTGTCTCTCATTCCGGGACCCATGGGGGACACATCTGTCGCGGCGCACGACACGACCCTCGATATTAGTAACCATCGCGGCACGCGATACGTCCCTCGAAATATAGTATCCATCGCGACGCGCGATACATCCCTCGAAATGGTATGTCCTCTTAAGTACCTTTTCTTTCTCAATGCACATAACACTTGTCACAACCAATGCCTCAGAATAATGCAGATGACAGTTCACACAAATAATGAGGAGATGACAATTTTCATAACATCGCACAATTCACAACCACAAAGATATGATGTTAAATCAACAATAATTCAACAAGCCTTCAACCCTTTTTCAACACAACACACATAAAAAATTAATCACATTGCCTTTTGTTATCCCTATTTTTTTCATCAATAGAATTAATTAATGTGGACAAGTTAATCCATGACCAATCCCGTTACTCTCAAATATATACGACAAGGAAATATACACATTTCATACACTTAACAAGAGTTTAGAAATCTACTTAACTCAAATAATCAAGAATTCACTCACAAACTTGCGCCTTCCACTTTCTTTGAACTCCCAAATAAGTGCAATCTATTCACATAACAATGACAATAGATGTTGGACTAACAACACTCATATCACTATGTGTCTAGTATAGATCCAAAAACTCACCCAAATTCCTAATCAAGTTCCTAATTTTGATATCAATTAATATAGCAACTCTCATATTTTTATGTTTCAAGCTTAGGGCTATGTTTTATTTTCTCCAAATTCATAAATGTAATAGTATGTATATAATACTATTCGTCTAATATGTAATGAAATATACCAATATATCAAAATTGTTATGATAATTATACGGAAGGTTTGTCACCAGAAGCTAGACATGAAAATAAGTTAGGCACTAAATGATTAATGTCAACCTATTCAAGAATCACTAATAGTAAATGTTATACACATTCTATCCTTATTACACAATGGTGAAATATTATGAAATTTTTATTATTTTACTATAAAAGACATATCAATTCATACTTATTTGAATAATGCAGATATAATTAATGTCAATTGGGATAATGAGAAGTTCGCAACTTTAGTTCATCCTCATTATAATAGAAAAATTATATTATTGGGAATATATATACACTCAAATTAATTACCTGAAGCTACAAGAATCCATTTGAGTGGCGGCATGAATGTGAAATACTAATACAACAACTTCCGTTTGCTTGCTACCGCCTCTAAGTGGTTTTCGCCAGAAAGTTGTTATCTTTTTTTTTTTTATGTGTTACTGCTGCTGCTATTGTTAGCAGCAGCTTTTAACCCTTTTTTTCATTTTCAATTGGGCTTAGCCCTTTGTTTTTTTTTCTAATAGTTATTATTATTTTATTATTATTATTATTATTATTATTTTCTTAAAATTAAGTATATTTATTTTTCTTTTATTATTTTATAAAACATAATTAACTCTTAATTTATTTTAAAATTTTTAGCACTCATTTCTACAAGTCATAAATTATTTGAAAAAACTACTAATAATTAAATTTAGATAAATGGCTCAATTTCATAAAACGACTAAGAGGGTCGTTATATTATCCACCACTATAAATCATGTTCGTCCTCGAACATAAAGTAGGTGAAGGAAGAACAACCGATGTTATAAAAAGCTTGAGTTATGAACTACTATTTCGTGTTCAAGTGAGATCCTCCTTAAGACCATTCCATAAAGCTCAACTACTAAGAACTGAACTTTGAAATTGCACTTTGACATACTTACGAATCAAATTTACCAAGTAACAAACTAACCCATGAATCAAATTTAAACCAAGACAGAGTATCCCATACCACAATCTTCATGGCGAATATTTTCATAATTAACTTCAAGACAATTCTGAATCAATATCGGCTGAAACCAGAAGTGAACCATCACAAATTATTTTCAAAATTCCATTCTCATAGCACAATCTTTCCATGGACTTAAGTTATGAAAATTTGATCTTTACACATCAAGTACTAATCAAGGGCGAATCAAACTTATCTAACCCAAAGAAGAACAAGATCAAGTAAACACCCAACAAGTGATACACTCTAGAATGCATAACCTTTAACAATATTGTTGGATGACTGTAAGTATTCATGGAAGTTCTTCTATAAGTTATCATAAGCAAGGTCATGCAGGTAGTTGTATATATTAACTATCCCAAACAACATCAAATCTATCATGACTAAAATAACCACGTCTGCCTAAAGATCCTATCCTATCAAGAGGACATAAGAGGATCGATACATTCGATCTACCACTATGGATTCACCCATTGATGTAGAAACACACGTGGATTTACGCAATGAATCACACCCCCAATAATGTTTGAAATGAAGTAGGTAGTCGACATTAAAATGTACATAACAAAATCTAATAACACAATATATTTTTTCTATAGCGCCCATATCAAACATTCCATTCAAATGACTCCTCTCTTTGATTTTTTGTCACCCACAATTAATCCGTCAAATCCTCATTACAATATAACAAATACTTGATTCATCAAATCTAACATACTTGTCACAACACTCCATTAATGTCATTACTCTTGATACTGACAAACATCATTATCATATCAGCCATTTATCATACTCTCAAACTGTCATTAATATAAAAAAAATATTCTTAGCAAACACATTGTAGTCTTTAAAATATTTGAACTATGGCTCTCTTTATTTTCATTTAACCTTTTCATGACAATTACGAGTCACACTCAAAAATGACACTAATTTCAAATATAAAAGTATTTTCCCATCTCGGCACGATAATTAAATCACACTCATTGTCAACATCACACAACCTCTCACACAATAAGCTTTAACTATCCTTCAAATCATCATATACCCCATGCCAAAACTCAAAGACACTATTGGTCACTCCAATACTTATGTACAATATAAGCTTAAAATATTTACTCACCATCAAATGCCTATGTAAAAAATAATAATAATCTATATCATCCCATAAACAAATTAGATTCAATCCCCTCAAAATTCTAATTAACCGTGTAGAACTCTAGGTACACACTGTTGAACATCAATAAGTTGTCAATCATAATTTGAACAATCTAGCTCGACATAATCACATATAATCTTTCCCACATAATTACTAGTCACCCAAACAAAACTCCATCTTTAAAAAGTTGATGATAATTTCTATTAACTCTGTACTAGTTCATATCTCACAATCATATGTAAACTCATAAATATAAATTATTAAATTCTTCAACTACAAATCAAAGTCTTATACGAGAGGTTTTTTTTTCATCACTTTTCTTACATTCCTCTCATGATAGAAATTTTTAAATACCTTGAACTCTTCAATACACTAAAACTTTTTTTTTTTTTGCTAATTCACATACAAGTCTTATTCTATGTCCAACAACACATGAAATTTTTACCTTATCCTTTAAATAAAACTATTCCTTAGGTATAACAATCAAAAGAAAGCAATTTACTACTCAAATTATTTTAAGTGTTTCCCAATGCTTCATACCAAATGTGATCGATCACTTCTTACCTTACCAATTAATACCTTGACAAAACATACTACCACAATTCTAAACTCACAATGAAAATCTTATATTTCACTACACCATTTTAGGCCTACGTCTACACTAAATCTGAGCACCGCTTTTAAAGTGTTGCCAAAAATATTTTTGTGAACACTTTTTAAATGTAGCCTAATTTTTTAACTTTTTGCAACGATAATATTGGAATCACTTATAAAGTGTACAATTTAATGATATAGACTACACTTTATAAGCTTTGTCATAGTATGAAATAAATGGCAACAATTATGTATATATATGGCGACACTTTTAAAGTATCCTATTTTTATTATTGTAAAAACAACACATTATAAGTGTGGCCTTAAATTTTCACCAAAATTTTATATTCTCTCCAACAATTTTCACTCTCCCTCCCATTTTTATTGGCCAAAGATAAACATTAATTAATAATAAAACATTAAGACAAAAAGATATGACTTTCTCTTTCCTTGAAGTCACGGTATCTCTTTCACTGAAGAACTCACAATTTCTCTTTCAGTGACGAGCTGAAGATCAAATTGAAGATCGAATTGAAGATAAAGCGGAAGATCTCACCGAGCTGATCGAGCTTTCTCTCCTCCGAGCTGAAGATTTCGTCAAGGTAAGTACAATCCTCTTCTACCACAATGATTTCATCAAGCTAAGTACTAAAAACAATCTTCTTGGTATTGAATGATTTTTTTTTGTATAGAAGGAATTTATTGGGGTTGTTGGCAAGAAAAACTGAAGTTAAGTCTTCCCGTCATAGTTTTTTCTTAGATTTCTCATTGAAGAACTTGATTTCGGACAGATTTATGGCTGAAGTTACTTTTTTTGAAGAATACGATTTACATAATAGTTCTTGCTAAATAACACGATTTTGTGTGAATTGGGTTTATCGGGTAAGAATTCTATCTTTGAAAGTCAAAATTTTTGCTTTAGGGTTCCGATATTCTTGTGATTTTAGAAGTTTTTGGGAGTCTAGCTTGTATTTTAGCGGTATTAGTTGAATTTTGGGTGCCCTGAGCCGAATTCTTTTCTCTTTGAACATAAATATGTGATATTTCAGAAAATTGATACTAAATGCTTCAGAGTTTTTTTTTATTTCATTAATTTCCTTTTATTCTTGATAGAACTTGATGGTGCACTTGAGAGAAAATAATGTTACATATATACCAGTTTCATTGCCACCTGTTGTTTCCCCTCTTGAACATTATGCTATGTCACTTTTTATAACTTCTTATATTTGTTTTTATCCCAATATATCATCAGTCAAGTAATGCATGTTGATCAAGTAAGATGAAGTATTGTCCAGAAACATAAGGGGTGGGGAGGGAGCAGTAATTTCTAAGCGTGTTATGCAAGATCTAGACATTACAATTATGAACAAATAGGCAATTTCTTCCTATAAGAAATTTATAAACAAACTAATAGTAATAGAGGTTAACTTCTATGAATAGACAATGCATATTTTCTTATGATTTACAATAATAAGTAACTGTGTATGTCAAAGTTTTATTGGTGACCTCACAAATGAAATATATTAGTGATAATGTAACATGCTTTAAATTTTAGTGTATATAACTTAAATCCTTAGTAAAACAATCGTTTCTATGTGTTTAATTGCTTTATTGATTTTTCTAATTTCAACTTGATGGTTATGTTTTCTCCCCTTTCTGTTAAATGTTGCTAGTGATAATAGAATAGAAATAGAAGATTTGTTTACGTAAGATGGAAAACCTATTGAGTTTTGGATATTGTTGAAAGTGAAGCTTGCTTCATTTAAGATTTGGATGAATTAGGAGAAGCCGGTGCAAACTAAATGGAGAGAAAGCTTTGGATGATGCAAAAGTGTGTTCCTATTTGATGAACTAGATCCCAAAGATGAGCAAATAGATAGAAACTTTCAAATTTCATTACATGTCATGTTCTTGCTGTAGTTATACCGATTGCCATGCATATGGTACTATTCTTCCCAAATGACTCTCCCCTCTTTGATCATGGTTTGTCCATTTTGGTACCCGTATACAGTAGATTCAACTAATAGCATTCTTGTTGTATGCAAGTAGTAAAATCACCAATAGATCTGTTAGAATAGGACTGCGCAAAGGCATATTTTTCTTGCCATTTCTCTTGAGATTCAACTACTAGCAGATTTCTCTTGCTGTTTGGATCTCCAGCATGTCATGTTCTACTAATCTCTATTGCCTTCTTTTAGCAAGAGTGACATTTTTTGTCTCTGGATTTGTCATACTTGAGTTCTATAAATATTTTAGCACTAATTATTAGTCTAGTAGAGTGTATTGTTGTGTAGTATTGATGAATAACATCCAGTCCGTGATTCCATTTGGAGAGGTAGTCAACTATTTAGTTTGCGGTTCTTTTTTCCTACTTATTTTTTGATGATTATGTATTTTGTGAAAAGTTTGGTTCTTGGCATCCTCCTTCTCTTTTATTAGTGCTTATGTTTTCATAAATGATGTGTTTTTGCTTTCCTTGAGCGCAGAGTATATTGGAGACAGTCTATGGGTATGTTGTTATTGGAATATTAATATGATTGAAGTATGATCACTTCTATTAACAATCTAGATGCCAAACTTTATATGAAGGGATTTAATAGTACAATAGGACTGTTTCAGTGTATGAGAATTTTCTTGTTCCTACATTCATTGTTATTGTTACTGTCAAATCTGTAGGCACTCATTGATTTGTATGCCATTTTGAGCGCTGCTTTCTTGAGAGACATATTAGTACCTTTTCTTTAACATCTTTGGATGACACTTATATTTTATTTAATGTGTAAAGACTATGAAAAAAATGAAGAATCATGTGACCTTGTTAATGTTTGGCAAAGTGAAGCATACACTAGATTTTAATGAGTTTGAGTGTCGTACTTTTAAAATTGCTTGGGAGTTGTGATTTTATACCATATTCTGATATGTTGAAAAGATAGACAACACCTGCATTTGCTTTAGTGCACCCTAAGGAAAACAAATTGTAAAAGGACATTACTTTAACATTTGAAGACTTTATAAGTTTACGAAACCATATAAAGTCATATATATTAAAAACTCTTATTTGATGGATGTAGATTCTTCTAAATTGTAAACCCATTTTGTAACAGTATATATTATTTTTTCTGTAGTTTTATACTTTCATATATGCATATTTTGATCAAATTTTTTTGTAAACCAATAAATCTTTTCAACTATTTCAGGTTTTGCTTTGAGGAAATTATTATTATACAGACACCAAAATCAAGTATCACTGATCTGTTAACAATAAAATGACTATATTTCAATATTGAAATAATGACACACAGTTTTGTAGTTGTTATTATGCATAAATGATAAATTAAAATGGTAACAAGGTAATCAAAACTCGAAACTCATTATGAATTGGATCATCTCATAACACATGATGCTTATCCTGATGATTCATAACATGAAACTCACTATGATTTAATGATTGTTACTGAAAGATTGAATATTGATATTTTCTTCTAGGAATTCAAATATCCCATCCAAGGATTGGATTGATTTAGCAAGGTATAGCAAGGTATGTCCCAATGATTGCATGTTGTTCAAGAATGATCATAAGGACGATGAATCATACACTCATTTTAGCTTGAAATAGTACTAACAGCTCACTACGGATGCCAATTTCATTGGACAGGCTGAACATCAGAATCGCCAAAAATCTGGCGAAACAGATGATGATGCATTTAGGACTGTGTTTGGAAACGAGCAGCCTGGCCAACTTAGATGATATGGAAGATCACTGACAACAAGAAGAAATTAACAAGCTAAAACAAAAGCATGCCAATGAAATCACTTTCCTAAAGGAAAAAATAAGAGAAGAAATGCGATGTTTATTCACTCAATTATTCTAAATCAACCCTGGATTAATTTTCAAGATATACCAGGGTGTGTTGGATCTAACCATGCTTCCCCGTTGATGCAAGTAGCGCACAAGCTCTACGAGGCACAAATCTTCCACATTCTTCAGGATCAGCTCGTGATTCTATTCTTCAAAAGGTATCTTGTATTTCACATTCTATGTTAATAGTCTACCTATTGGTATCGATATCCAAGGTAGTTGTGATTTTGTTGCTTGCTTATCTCCTCTCAGTGTTGACTTGATTGATGTTTTTCTGGAAGTTATCCATTGTGTTTTCTTCACCTATTTTTCTGAGGTTTTTCGGTTTTGATTGCTTGCTTTCTTCAGACAGTTTACTTGCACTGTATATGAGATAAAAGGGATAAGATTTGTAGGCATATTGCATCACTTTGTAAGAACGAGGAGCTATGTTTTCTGATTTACTGCCATGCCTTGCTTTATTGGTTTTCTTTTTTTACTTGTATGGTTGGGGAATTATTCTTGTGGAGAAAGGATCTAGGCTCTTTATTTAACATAGTTGTCCGCTGTAGTGATATTATAAGTCTTGTTATAATAGAATTGTGTATGCCTAACAATTCTAACTCATCGTTACTTTAGATTAATGAAACTTGTTGAGTGGCTGATTTATTCTATTGAAAGATCAGTTATTGTGATGATCATATTTAGGTCTCTCTGTTATAATTGTAGATATAGTGGGTGATCCATAAATGACACATCTTAAATTAATAGTGTGAGTTTGAGATAAACATTGAAGTACAGTAAGGTAACAGAAGATCTATGAGCTTGTTATTGAAAAAAAAGACATGACCTATATTTTTTTGGTTTGAAAAAATATGTTGGGCAAAATTTGTTTTTCTGGTTTTGTATTATAGCATGTCGTTACCAGGTCTGATTTTGTGAATCAAAAGACGTGGGATACTTGCTGCCATGTGTTTTTTATCTCCTTCTGCACAACCTTGTTATTTGATTCTTTCTTATGAAGTAGTTCATCTCAATCACCTTCAATTGGTAACTGCCCTTAGCAAGATTAAACAATTATTTATGTGTGTAGTACTGTTGAGTTATGTCAGCTTTATGGCTTCATTTGACTAAAAATTTAGCAGAATGTAGACATGTTGACACTAGAATTTCAGCTTTCCAGCAGTTTTCCTGAGCTACTCATTTTGATGACGTGTTGCATCTTCCATGGAGTTTTTTGGTTTAACAGTATTTAAAATGTAGTTTTTTCATATAGGTTCATGGCATCAACCCTATAGTACTTCTCATCTGTTGATGCACTCTTATTGTAACCTTTATTAGAAAAAAATAGTTACATTCTGTCAACTTTGAGTGTGGTAATGTATCAAGAGTTGTTCTTGATAACTTGGATTGATTTACTCATGTTGATTTGAGTTTGCCAATCATGCAAAACTTGTTAAGCTATCATGTCTAACAATTCAATTGGTGGGAAAATGCCCAACTTGTTAAACATGTTAAGAATCTGTATTACATTTGCAGGTTTCTAAAATTGTTGGGAAAATGCCTAACTTGTTAAACTTGTTAACATGTAAACTTGTAAAGGCTTTTTGGTTTGTACTAAAACTTGTTTGTGTACTGCATTTGCAGGTTTCTAAAATCATATTTGCCTTGTTCCCCATTGTTTTTGTTCTTCCTATCAGCCTCCATGTCTTTACTCAATATCAAATTGTGAATGTCAGCTCCCAATTACTTCTTAGGCAGGAACTGGGAGAGCTAGTCTCTTGAGGTCTTTTTTTTATGTACAAAATTGGAGAATTTCATTCAACATGCAGATTTTTTATGTACATGCTTAGCTAATTCAACAGGATAAACAAGACAAACAACAGTTTGAACTTCTTCAATCTCTTCTTCTTTCTGTCTTCTACAGCTGCAGTTCTGTTCTTTGTTAGATTCTTTTCATCCTGTGCATTATGTTCTGCATGATATTTCTCGGCTATGCGAGTTTTTTTAGCTGCTGGCCTTTTCTCAGCAGGCTTTTTCTCAGCTTTTCGTGTAATCGTGGGAAGAGAAAGGGAAATTTTACAGATGCTCTGAATGGAATTTGAGATGATTTGTGTCTGTTATATCTTTGTATTGACAATACATGCAGTAATCCATAATTCACGTGATTATAAATGTTCTATATGATTTGCGTATATATATTGATTTGGATTGGTTGTCTTACAATGAATACTATCCAATTATGCACTTTCACATTTATTTCACTTACTTATAAATTTATTTTCAATGTGCAGGAAAATGCCAGTAATTGAATTTTAATTGTGGCAGAAGTAAACTCGATCTGTTTTTAGAGTGAACGATGAAGAGTTTTTGTACTATTGTCATATACGTTAGTATGCATTTGGTATTTTTGAATTTATTGATATTAGAGATCTTTAAGAAATTACTTTTTAAGTTTTGGAGTTTTTTAACATGTTTCTTCAAGTTTATTTGAAATATATATCATCGATTGAATTCTGTGATCATATATTGAATATGTTCGATTCAATAGTATTGCTCTAGATGAGATATAAAGTTACAGTTTGTAAGTGTTGCTCTATATGAGATATAAAATTACACTTTATAAGTGTTGCTATATATGAGATATAAAAGGCAACACTTTTGAAGTGTTGCGCTAGATGACCTATAAAAGGCAACACTTTTAAAGTGAGACCAATAAAACTGCAAAGGCAACACTTTTAAGTGTAGTATAATAAAATATAGGTGTTGCTAATGCATCACAACAAAGCATGGCCTTACACTTCTTTGGCTACGCTTTATAAGTGTAGCCAAAAGTGGTGACATTTAATAAGTGTTGCCTAACGTCAAAGGTTACGCTTCTTTTGGCCACCCCCTAAAAAGTGTGGCCTTTTATCAAAGGCCACACTTTTTTCTAGTTTATTGTACACTTTGGTGGGGTGGCCGTAGGCCTAAAATGGTGTAGTCTTTTTTTATCCCAACCATGTAACACAATCCTATTATCTATTAACATTAGCTCATACCTTACAGTTTTTTTTTATTTTATTATAAATTCACGTACCTTAGCTTATTATTGATCACCTTTCTGTCGACTTTATAATATCTTTTGCTAAAAATCCTACCATACTCATTATCAAACTCAAAATTACAAAATAACTAATCATCATACTCGAGATGAACGTTCGTACACTAATTTCTCAAGCTTTATCCAATAGTATTTATCTCATCTGATGCTCCTGTGATACTATATATTACCATAATCAGAGCAAAACTGATGAAATCAAATATCTTTAAACCCGATTCTCAAATTCTCTAAAGAAACCTCCTAAGCACTTGTAGTCAGAGAAAATTTCTCACTCTCACCCCTTTCCGAAAGCTACACTATATTTTACTACTTAATTTTTTTTAAATTCTAACACTAGTTCCTTTAAATCTATCTGAGCGGTGTTTCAACACCTCCTACAACTTTTCTTGCAACCACACTATTCACCAAAGAATATCAAATCATAACATTAGATAATCGCAAGTTGTCATTACCATACAAAATACATTTAGCTAACAATTTTTATCATATAGTTGCACCTCATAACAATCAATCACGAACTCTTATTATCACTATGCCTAGTCCCTTGACTTCACCACAAAGTCAACCTCATCATCAACCTGAAATCCCAATACAACTAGACCAATCAAATTCAAAAGACTAACTCAATTTTATATGTACTTTAGTACTAAAATTCTCAATTACCTTCACACAAGGATACTAGTTAAGACTTCCTCTACCTATAAGTTGCCATCCTAATGTCGATTCACTTTCATGGAGCTTATGATCATATCACAACTCATTTAAAATTCTCGAGATACACTTTACAACCAAAACACATCAATATCGTACCAAAGATCCACCACTAAAAGCTTTCTTATAAATGATGCTTAACTCAAATATCCATAGTAGCAAGCCAGTTGATTTTTCAAATGTTAATGCAACACCAAACTCATTGTGCAATCATGTGATACAACAAATAATTCCTTATGTAGTTAGTATTCACATTTAACAATCAACATATCTATTTTCATTTACCTGTAATACCATATCTTGGAAGTCCATTACATCCACCACTAGAACACATCATACCTATCGAGAAGATTGTACCCAAATGGCCCACACATTTTTCTCTGTTAAGTAAATATAATAAACTACTAAATTCAACTAGTCACTCATCCAAAGCGATATACATTCCTTTGTAGATCAGGTCCATAGCAAAAGTATCACAATCCATAACACTAATCAAGTAAGAATTGGTATTATTTTAATAGTCATATCATAACCCTCTTTGGTATGCACTGAATCTATGAAACTACAATAGAGATTTTGACCTCATCATTCACTAAGTAGCTCATATATGTTATGAACTTTTTACTAAATATAGCTTCAAAATTTATATGCCCATTATCTAACCATCCCATTAATCGTTATACCTCCACTTGTTAAACCGCACTAAATATTGCATATACCACACAAGTACTATGCACTAGGGTAACTAACCTTACACAACCCCTTTAAAGTTTTTTTAAACATTTTAAATCTAGCCACAAATATGTTCCATAAATATATCACCATACCTAAGTACCAGATCTACCATCCCAATCATACACGACACCAACTACTAACATGAGAAACTATGCATGAGTCACCATATAATGAGAGGGAATGGAATGAAGCGATAAGAATAAAATAAGACCAAGTACGCACGATAGAGTTTCAAAAAGTGAAGATTTTTCCTAAATGTCACCATAGCTTCTCGAAGATAAGTACAGACGTCTCCGTACAGATCCTGGAGACTCTACTTTGTCTCGACTTGTATACACGTGAGACCTATAAAGCCGGGGCTCTGATACCATTTTTTCACGACACAAAAATTGGCATGATGGCACTCGTCTTATCCCACCAAGACAAGTCATCCTAAAACCTAATCAGGACAATAAAGTGCAGAAATAAAATATAAGTAACTTAAAAAAACCCCAAAACCTGGTAGTCACATGTACAAGCCTCTAAAGTATTACAATTTATTCAAAAGAAAAACTCTAGTCTCAAATGAACTTATTTATAGAATAGAACAAGATCATAATTAAGGAGAAGAAAGTCTGCTGCGACGGAAAAAGCAACCTGAAAAATCTCCAAGGAGCCTCGGAACAAGTAAAACAAAAATATAGGCGCATAACCTACAAAAATTTGTAGAAGCAAGGGGTGAGTACCAAACCACACGGTACTCAGCAAGTAAACCTTTAAACATAAGCTAAGGGGATGAAATACGGGTACTCCTACCACCCCCATCCGAACCTCCACAACTACAACCTGCATTAAAAACGAACCAAACCTAACAACTCACAGTTTACATAACACATAGCTCAACAACAACACTTAGACAAATTAAATATCCTCAACAACAACACTTCAACAAATTACATATCCGCAATAACAAGCTCAATATTGATCAATCACAAGTACCATAGAAAGGTAATCAGAAGATCAGCAAAACACGATATCAAGTTCACTAATGATAAGTATGTGCAATGCAATGGAATACAATGTCAAGTATAATGATGCATGCCTGACCTAGTAATACACACCCGCTATCTCTCAGTCCAGGACCCATGGGGGATATATCTGTCCATGCATCCATCGCGGCGCACGACACGACCCTCGATATTAGTAACCATCGTGGCGCGCAATACGTCCCTCGAAATATAGTATCCATCGAGGCTCGCGATACGTCCCTCGAAATTGTACATCCTCTTAAGTATCCATTCTTTCTCAATGCACATAACACTTGTCACAACCAATGCCTCAGAATAATACATATGACAAGTTCACACAAATAATAAGGAGATGACCATTTTCATAACATCGCACAATTCACAACTACACAAACATGAAGTAACATCAACAATGATTCAACAAGCCTTCAACCCTTTCTCAACACAACACACAAAAATAATTAATCACATTGCCTTTTGTTATCCCCATTTTTTTCATCATTAGGATTAATCAATGTGGACAATTTAACCCATCACTAATCCCGTTACTCCCAAATATATACCACAAGGCAATACACACATTTAATACACTTAACAAGAGTTAGAAATCTACTTGCCTCTAATAATAAAAAATTCACTCTGAAACTTGTGCCTTCCACTTTCATTGAACTCCCAAATAAGTTCAATCTATTCACATAACAATCACAATAAGATTTTGGACTAACAACACTCATATCAATATGTGTCTAGTTTAGATCCAAAAACACACCCAAATTTCTAATCAAGTTCCTAATTTTTATATCAATTAATATAACAACTCTCATATTTTTAAATTTCAAGCTTAGGGTTATGTTTTATTTTCTCCAAACTCATAAATGTAATTGTATGAATATAATACAATTCTCCAATATGTAATGAAATATACCAATATATCAAAATTGTTATGATAATTATACGGAACGTTTATCACCAGAAGCTAGACATGAAAATAAGTTAGGTACTAAATGATTAATGTCAACCAATTGAAGAATCACTAATCGTTAGTATTATACACATTCTATCATTATTACACAATGGTGAAATATTATGAAATTATTATTATTTTACTATAAAAGACATATCAATTCATACTTATTTGAATAGGGCAGATATAATTAATGTCAATTGTGATAATGAGAAGTTTTTAACTTTAGTTCATCCTCATTCTAATAGAAAAATTATATTATTGGGAATATATATACACTCAAATTAATTACCTGAAGCTACAAGAATCTCCATTAGAGTGGCGGCATGAATGTGAAATACTAATACAACAACTTCCGTTTGCTTGCTACCGCCTCTAAGTAGTTTTCGCTAGAAAGTTTTTATCTTTTTATTTTATTTTATGCGTGACTGCTGCTGCTGTTGTGAGCAACCACTTTTAACCCTTTTTTTTCCTTTTCAATTGGGCTTTGCCCTTCTTTTTTTTCTAATAGTTATTATTATTTTTTATTATTATTATTATTATTATTATTATTTTTATTATTATATTTTTCTTAAAATTAAGTATTTTTATTTTCCTTTTATTATTATATAAAATTTAATTAACTCTTAATTTATTTTAAAATTTATAGCACTCATTTCTACAAGTCATAAATTATTTATAAAAACTACTAAAATAATTAAATTTAGATAAATGGGTAAAATTCATAAAACGGTTAAGGGGTTCGTTATAGCCCATATCATAATATGGCCCTTACATCACTGATGAAGCTGTCAAAATTATATTTTTAAGTTGTTTTCTTGAACAATCTAGTGAAGTTCACCTTTTAAGATTGAAAGGCGCCAAAATACGAGACCCTGTACAAAATCCAAGATGAGCGATTCAGTGACCAAACAATCTGTCCCAAAATGTAATGACTTGTTGTTTCTACATGAAAGCACTATATGTTCAAAAGAAAATAAAATAAATAAATTAACATGGAGGGTCATGAAAATCTAATATCCTTCATAGGTTTTGGATGAAGATACAAGCTTTGAAATTGCATATTTCTCCAATATTAACAATTAGTAATTTATTCCTACTTATGAGTATTCCACTCTAAAATTTTATCAATTTTTAATAAAAATATAATTTTTTTTCATAGTAATCTATTTTTTGTTCTTGATCATAGCAAGTACTTCATCCCTGAAAATTTTTCTTATCTCTTTTTTATAGGAAAACATCCATCAAGATATATTTTAATATTTTAAAATACTAAAATATTTATGTTACTAATAAAGTTTGTAGGTAAAAGTTCTATGACGAGTTTTATTTATTTTCTTGATGAGTTTTCAAACATCAGAATTACACCCCACCCATTTCTTGATGACCTTAAATCTCACATACTTCCAATTCTACCTTCGACTAGCCTAGCAAAATCATAGACATCTTTGAGGATATATAATTTTTTGATACCATACAAATAATTGATATGTAGAAGTAAACAATGATTTTTGTCAGTAATAATGTTTTCCTCATATATAACAAACATTAACCAATGATACATCATGATCTGATAAGATACAATGCAAATAAAATATAGAATCTATAGGGAGTCCATTGGAAAAAAATACACGAATACAAAAAACATATAGCTAGACAATAGGAAATTGTACCGAAATCCTAAACTAAAGGATAAAAATTATTATACATTAATATTTATGCCGAACAACATTAGATGTAGACACACATGTCA
The DNA here is from genome assembly GCA_027704865.1 of Solanum neorickii. Classification (NCBI taxonomy): domain Eukaryota; kingdom Viridiplantae; phylum Streptophyta; class Magnoliopsida; order Solanales; family Solanaceae; genus Solanum; species Solanum neorickii. The sequence continues at coordinate 31,708,550 of JAKWJC010000369.1, forward strand.
TTTGTGGAAGATACAAATTAGTTAGAGTGTTGTTGTGGTTGATACCAATTTGGACAGACCTATAAACTATATTCATATTCCATTCAACTATACATACATTCATATGAATAACTTTGTATTTAGTTTTACCCTATTAACTATATACTCTAATATTCATAATAACGTGCATTTCTTTTGTATGAGAAGTGATGATTATCATTTATTTATTTATTTTACTTAACATTTGTAATATTTTATTATAAATAGTATTGTATATTTTCCTTCAAATTACTAGTAATTCTAACTTAGTTTATCAATTAGGACCCAGTAAAAATCCTAGACCCTCCTTTTAATCATAGACATCTATCTCATCTTGATCAATGACCGAGATTAAATCCTTTACCATTCTTATTTAGTAACCCATAACCTAAATCACTAATTCATCTTTCTTCCAAGTTGAAGACGAGATTCCCCACACCCTCACTATCCTCTCCACAATAGTTATCGTACTATGAAATCGTTGAAAAGAGCCGCCCACCTCTAGTAAAACCACAACACCCTTTCTCCTCTTTTCCCTCAGTTTCGAACCAAGGAGACTAGACACCAAAAAACCAGCACACCTCTCTTATTCCCCCTCCTTTATTCTTCAAACATTTTTCCAGTAAAACAATCACTACCTTCTCCTCCACTCATCAAATTGACAACCACCTAACACTAAATTTTCACGGATCAAAATATTTGAAATACTATTATCAAACACAATTATAGATTAGTTAGTGACACCCAAAACCTCATCTTCCTCACCATAATAAACCTTAAAAGTGCAACCATTGCAAAACCATTATTAAATCACCATTCTTGCAAGGTCGAAAATTTATAATTTTGATTAAAAATCCTCTTTAGTTGTTAATTTTTAGCAGTGTTGATGTACGTTCCTTGACCTAAAATTAAATTTTTTGCTGGTTTTAAATTCATCTTGTCTTCAAATTTGGTGGATATTTCAATTAGGGGTGGAAAAATCAAACCTCACCCGCCCAATCCATTTATGTTTGTGTGGTTTATCAGCCCCTCTATTTATTAGCTAAATCTATTTCAGTCTATTAAAAATTGTGATGATATCTAAAAAAAAATAACCCAAGTGAAATTTTATAAATTTATTTTTTTGATTCTTTTCTAGTTTTACATTTTATATATAAACATAATAAAGAAAACTAATAAATTTATTAGGTACAGAAAACTTTAGAAAGAACAGATGAAACTCTTGAACTTAGTGAAAACTGAGTTTGGTTGAGTATTAACCCATTCTATTCCCCACTACCGAACACGTTTTGAACCATGTAAATATTGGTTGGGTCTTAACCCCTTTAGTCTATTCACTCATTTTGACCCAACCAATTTTTTTCTAATCTGCTAACTTCATTTTAAGCTTAAAAGGTGTTTTTGCTTTACCCAAATACTTCAAAAATTTAAAATGATTAAAACCTCAATGATACATATAAATAAGTTAAGAGTTTTTGAAATAGTTTTTAATTTTTGATGTATTTGGTAAAACAAAAAAATCTTTTACCTTAGGCTTCAAAGTATGACAAGAAAAAAAGAAAATTAAATGTAGGTAGCTACCTACTTTTGAATTTTAAATAACTTATAAAGTTTATCCACACACCCTCTTAGTCTTTTCTTACATTAATCTATTCAGTTTTTCATATTTCACCACGATATATTTTGAATTATTGACATTTTTTCCACACATTTTCCATACATAACTCACAAGATTCAACTAGTACTCTCATTTTGGACCTCGTAAGGTGTCTAATACGTTCCCTTCGAGTTTACTTAAATCCTAACTCGGCCTATTATTTCACAATTTTTTTAATTTTTTATTAGTTTAGTGTGGGATGGTTTCCCAATGCACACTTAATCTATTAGGTTGTGAATCTTCTCTTTTTAGAACTCGATAAAGAGTTGTCCCGTCTTTGACCCATCATTCATGAGAAAAATATGACGCGGAAATTCTTGCATAGAACCTCTAGCTACGAGAGGTTTTCTTAGGGGCATCCGATATAATTAAAATAAAATCAATAGGACAAAGCTATTAAAATTATTGCAAACAACGTTTCCCTAATACAGTCATGACTCCCGAAAAAAGATAGATCCGTCTTATTGAACAAGTCATTGAATAGAAACTAGAGTCTTGTTTATTTCACAAATCTTTTATCATTGAAATGACATTCTTTAATTATCACCAGAGTAGATCAGGTTCCATCTCAAACTTTGCAAATATTAAAAGAATACAAAGATTATGTCTGGGTTTTGCATTCTCTCATAAGGGGAAGTATTTAGCCTCATCATTTGTTGATTGTTTGATTATTATATGGGAGGTAATATTTGAAGCATAAATTTTCTAGTGATGAGGAACCTATTCCATTTATAATATTGTGCCTTGAGTAAATGTATAGATATATTAATAGGCATGTCTTCGGTTCCAAAACGAATTTCTTCGTTCTCAAGACTTACCTATGTGTGTGTGTGTGTATATATATATATATATATATATATATATATATATATATATATATATATATATATAGACACACACACACATTAATAAGTGCCCACATCCCACAATCAAATAACATTCTCGATTAACCAAGTGAGAAGCTGATTGTAATCAAGGCCCCATGATATGAATGACACAAGTTCCTGGTGACCAGAAAATTGTAGCCTCAATCATTTACTTCCATATGATAACAAAAATCATCATCTAAGGACATTCATGTCACATTTGGGGAGCATCCTCTAGACGTAACTGGCGTCGCCGTCCTCTTGAGGACTAAGACTACCCTCTTAGCTTACATCATTACATTCACAGTCCAAAATACAAAAAATTTAAAACTTTTCTATATATATCTTGAGGTTTACATAGACTTCATAGATAAATATAATATAGTTATACCGAGTATACATAGACCCTTCGTATAAGAAGATTACATAGTCTTCTACTATTATTACACATAGATATATATATTTAACATAGTATTAAAACTGGATGTCTCATACCATCTAAAATAAGAGTATTTCGACCGACATATCCCATACATAATTGTAATAAAGCCATATACAACCTATACAATGTTTAGTATTATATTAAAAAGGAACAGACTAGAAGTCTTATAACTAGAAAAACATCAAAAGCTTGATAGTGGCATTGCCCTCAGAAAGTCAGGACCTACAATAATTGGATGAGTGAGAATTCGAAATCTTCCTTCAAAGTCGTCTCAAAAGCCCTTCAAGGACCTGAACCCAAAATGTTGGGAAAATGGGAGAAAATGGAGTTAGTACACCACTTGTACTAAGTATGAGACCATATGCACACATATCGTAAAATCATATTAGAAAGGGACATTTTATTAAAGTATGAAATTTACTTTGAAAAGCCTTATACACATTCAAGAAAACGATACCAATCAATAAGACATCTTCATTAAGTAAAGCAAATGTATATCATAAAACCAACAATACTATGTCTAGTAAAGCCAACATGAATATTACAAAATTGAGCTCCTAATCCAAACAACTCCACCATCAAGCTATAACATCAACAAGCATGGGTAAGAGTTCAATACATCATAACCAAAGCAAGACAATTATTCATGAACCCTCATTAAGTCATCTAGTGCAATGACTAAGGAAAACACAATAACCTTACTCAATTAAGTAAACCCAACAAGAAACATGACCAATGTCCACCTTCACATAGCATATAACTAATAGTACATGTCATCATACTTTTGCAATAGTGACCAAACACATGTTCATAAGTGAAACCAATCACCATATAGTATCATCAATGTGCAAGATCATCAGATACATAGCATGTATTTATAAGCATATACACATATAAGAACAACCTCCTAAAGCTTTCTTCAAGGCAAACTAGGGCAAGGCATAGGTAGAGTCTCATACCTCTACCTAGTTCAGGTCAAACCTCCTAAGTGACCCTAGATACTTGTATTTCATTACTTCATTTTCCTTTAGGGAACACTTGCCTTAACTTATATAGACCACAAGAGATAAATGTGAAATCCAATGATTGTAAGACCTTACAACATTTGAAGGTGGTCTACCGGCCAAAGTAGAACAAAAAATAAACATAGTTTTCTAGATGAATCCACTAGCTCGTCTTCGTATGGGGGAAACAAAGTTAAGGAACTAGGAGATATGTATGAACTCTCTACGTTCTATTTAGCTGTTGGAGCCTCATCTCATGAGAATCCATTGGGTGATTATCCTTCATAGCGGAGTAACACCTCATGTGGAACTATAGGGTGAATTTTCCTCGATGGTAAGTCAATACCTCCCATTGTCAAGTTCTCTCGGTGTTAAGCTAACAAACCTTTTAAATTACTTTGAGTTGTCTATTATTATAAAAATTAGTTTAGTTCATAGGTCTATCCCTTATAAAATCATAATCATAGCTCAATAAGAATTGCATGATTATTGTCGTTTCATTACAATTCATATAAGTGAAATTAGCACATTTACGTATTGACATCATATTAAGGTACATGGGTAAGTTATCACCATCCTTATAACATTTACATCTTAGAAAACAACGCATAATCAATAGTTCAAGACATTCCAATTCAACATCATAACAACCCTATCAATCATAATATAAGGTGTACTTCAACTTAACATCATCACTTAATCACAACTAACTATAATTGAAGTATAAAATAAAGATCACAAGACTTACTCAATCTCCTTCACAATGTCATCATCAAGGTCATATCAACCCTCTACTCTAACAAAAAATGGTTTTAATATTATCACACACAATAACCAACATAATAACAAGACCAATTGAATCATTAAGCAACAACTCATCACTATAATAGCAATGAATTAGAGACTAAGGTCATGTTCATAATCTACTTCACAACCTAGGTCAATTACTCAAGATCTAGTATATTTGGATTAAAATAAATCACAATCTAATCATAATTATCATAATATCAACATAGGATTGTAATCAACACACTGACCAAGCCAATACAATTTAATATAAGATCGCAACCAAGGGTTTAAGGGGATTAAGTAATCTTCTACAATTTAGACCAATACATCAAGAAACAACATAATTGAGTTATAATACATGTTAATATACTCATAATATCCATAAATAAATCATAAACAAAGCAATTCACAAGATCAACTTAGTATTGAACGAAACCCCACTTGAATATCATGTTTTTAAAAACATATTAAAGGAACCCTTTGGGGAATGAGATCCCAAAAGTGAAAGGAATCCCATACCTTGTTGATTTATGAAGTTTGATGGAAATTTTTTTGATATCTAGAATCCCTAGAACCCCTTGAATTTGACCTTATGTGGTGTTCTTTAACTATGGAGAGAGAAAGAAGTGAGATGGAAGAGCAAATTTGGTGTTGGGAATTATGAGGGATTAGGTTAGTTTATTAGGTTAGGGTATTTATTTGTGATATTAACTAACTTAATTATACCTCCATTAACCCCTACCAAAATAACTAACCAACTAATTAATTAAATTAACCTAACTTTAAACGTGCAACAAAATCAGAAACCTGTCAAATCCTAGTCTTGGCCAAAAATCTAAGTATCCATCTGACGGAGGCAATCGACCCCCCATCGATTGGACCACGATTAGTTAGTTGCATTTGTTAGTGGACACTACCTTGGGGATTCATACGCGTACCTTTCAACTATGAACTAACTATAATACATGTTGGACACCCTTCAACCAAATTTCATCATTTTCCGACTCCTAAAACTAAGTCAAATAGGTTAAGGCACACTTGCACCTTATTGAACTAGTTTTTTAGACGTCATGGACGTTCCTTGACGTTTTGATACCTAAACTTCCTAAATGACTAGTATTCACTATTTTTGGCCTTAAAACAGTGGCTAAACCTTTTTGAAACCTAAGTTAGTCTCTAGAATACATCTTTGACTTTCAGAGTATTACTTTCCCATTTTGAGAGAACTGCAAAATACCAAAAATCATCTTTGTGTCATGTAATATTTTCAAAGTTTATTTTATCTTTTCGGCATGTGTTAAATTATTGTGTTTGAAGTTTCATATGTGGTGAGATTTTAGTTGGAAGCATGTTGATGAAATCATAGAACTTACCTTCTTAGTCTAAGTGTTAAAGGAATGATCTTGCGCATAAATTTTGAGACTACCTTTTGAGGGTGTACAACCATTGTGGCACCATTTGAGCCTAAACTTTTTGTTTTACAATTGCAATTTTTTATCAAATTATTGATTACTGTGGTTTGTGTGTTCCATTATTGATTAGTAGATTCAACATCATTCATTGTAGCTTTTTGATCATTGTAGCATATATCATATAATATATCATTATACATTAGTAAAAGTGGAGATCTCCTAACTTGTAAGTGGAGATCGCCATTCTGGAGGACGTGGTGACCAAGGTAATGGTGGTCACCAAATCAGTCGGGGTGGCGGGCAAGCTGGAGCTACTGCAGCGCAACATGGTAGGGGATACGGGCAGACAGGTGATAGGGCCCATTGTTATGCTTTCCCCGGGAGGTCTGAAGCAGAGACATCTAATGTTGTTATCACAGGTAATCTTCTAGTTTTTGATTGCATGGCTTCTGTATTATTTGATCCTTGATCCACATTTTCATATGTATCTTCCTAGTTTGCTACTTGTATTGATTTACATTGTGATATGCTTGACATGCCTATTCGTGTCTCTACTCTTGTGGGTGAGTCTGTGATAGTTGATAAGGTGTATAGGTCTTGTCTTGTAACTTTTGTGGGGAGCAATACTCATGTAGATTTGATTATTCTAGAGATGGTTGATTTCGATGTAATTCTGGGTATGACTTGGCTTTCTCCAAATTTTACAATCTTAGATTGTAATGCTAAAACTTTGACATTGGCCAAGCCTCAGACAGATCCGTTAGTGTGGAAGGGTGACTATATTTCCACCCCAGTTCGTATTATCTCTTTTCTTCGTGCTAAGAGGATGGATAGTAGGGGTTGTTTAGCTTTCTTGGCCCATCTCAGGGATGATACTTCCAAACTACCTTCGATTGAGTCTTTTTCGATACTCCGTGAGTTTCTGGATGTGTTTCCTGTAGATAGGGGTAATTATATTTGTATTGATCTGGAGCCGGGTACTCGCCCCATTTCCATACCCCCGTATAGAATGGCCCTGGCTGAGTTAAGGGAGTTAAAGACCCAACTTCAGGAGTTGTTAGGTAAAGGCTTTATTAGACCAAGTGCATCCCCTTAGGGTGCTGCTGTTTTATTTGTGAAGAAGAATGATGGAAGTTTTCGGATGTGCATAGACTATAGGCAACTGAATAAGGTAACTATAAGAACAGGTATCCTCTTTCTCGCATTGATGATTTGTTCGATCAGTTACAAGGTGCTTGTACCTTTTCATAAATCGATTTAAGATCTGGTTATCACCAATTGAAAATACCGGCAGCAGATGTGCCAAAGACTGCTTTTCGTACTAGGTATGGGCATTATGAATTCTTAGTAATATCTTTTAGGCTTACGAATGCCCCTGCTGCGTTCATGAGCCTGATAAACGGGATTTTTAAGTCATATCAAGACCTCTTTGTTATCGTATTTATTGATGATATACTGATATACTCAAAGAGCAAGAAAGAACATGGGGAGCATTTGAGAATTGTATTGGAGTTGTTAAGAGAGAAAAGGCTTTATGCCAAATTCTCCAAGTGTGAGTTTTTGCTAGATTAAGTGTCCTTCTTGGGCCACGTGGTTTCCAAGGATGGAGTGAGGGTGGATACATCTAAGATTGGAGTAGTGAAGAATTGGGTAAGACCTACTAATGTTACAGAGGTAAGGAGCTTTGTTGGTTTAGCTAGTTACTACCGTCAATTTGTCAAGGGATTTTCTTCTGTCGCTTCCCAATTGACAAATTTGACTAAGCAGAATGTTCAATTTGTATGATCGGATGAATGTGAAGAAAGCTTCCAGAGCCTCAAGACCTTGTTGACTACTGCACCAATTCTTACGTTGCCAGTGGAAGGCAAGGATTTCATTGTTTACTTTGATGCATCTTATTCTGGTTTGGGTGAAGTGCTAGTGCAAGAGAGGAATGTAATTGCTTATGCTTCGAGGCAATTAAAAGTGCATGAACGTAACTATCCGAACCATGATTTAGAGTTGGCTGCAGTCGTGTTTGCATTAAAGCAATGGTGACATTATCTATATGGGGTCATGTGTGAAGTCTATACAGATCATCGTAGTTTACAGTATGTCTTTACTCAGAAAGATTTGAATTTGAGGTAGAGAAGGTGGATGGAATTACTGAAGGACTATGATATTACTATTTTGTATCACCCAGGAAAACCTAATGTTATGGCAGATGGTTTAAGTAGAAAGGCAGGGAGCATGAGAAGTTTAGCTTACTTACAGGTTTCTAGACGCCCATTGGCTAGAGAGGTTCAGTCTCTGGCTAATGACTTTATGAGGCTGGAAGTACTAGAGAAGGGAGGATTTTTGGCCTGTGTGGAGGCAAGATCTTCTTTTCTTGACATGATTAAGGGAAAATAGTTTACTGATGAGAAGCAGAGCCGAATTTGAGATATGGTATTATGAGGAGAGGCTAAACAGGAAATAATTGATGAGGAAGGCGTTTTGAGAATTAAGGGAAGGGTATGTGTGCCCCGTGTTGATAATTTGATTCACACTATTCTTACAGAGGCTCATAGTTCAAGGTATTCTATACATCCTGGTGCAACCAAGATGTATCGTGACCTAAAGCAACATTTTTGGTGGAGTAGAATGAAGCGTGACATTGTTGATTTTGTTGCCCAATGCCCGAATTGTTAGCAGGTAAAGTATGAACACCAGAGGCCCGGAGGAACACTTCAGAAAATGCCTATTCCTGATTGGAAATGGGAAATAATTGCAATGGATTTTGTGGTTGGTCTTCCAAAGACATTGGGTAAATTTGATTCTATTTGGGTAATTGTTATCAAATTAACTAAGTCTGCTCACTTCATTCCGGTCAAGGTAACTTACAATGCAGAGAAGTTAGCCAAACTATATATCTCAGAAATTGTTCGGTTGCATGGAGTTCCACTTTCCATCATATCAGACAGAGGTACGCAATTTACTTCTAAGTTTTGGAGAACATTGCATGCTAAATTAGGTACTAGGTTGGATCTTAGTACTGCATTTCACCCTCAGACCGATGGTCAGTCTGAGCGAACGATTTAGGTGTTGGAGGATATGCTTCGTGCATGTGTGATAGAATTTGGTAGCCATTGGGATAACTTCTTACCCTAAGCAGAGTTTTCATACAATAATAGCTATCACTCAATTATTGATATGTCCCCATTTGAGGCACTGTATGGGAGGAGATGTAGGTCTCCCATTGGGTGGTTTGATGCATTTGAGGTGAGACCATGGGGTATCGATCTTTTGAGGGAATCGTTAGATAAAGTAAAATTCATTTAGGAGAAGCTTCTAGCAGCTCAGAACAGGCAGAAAGAATAGGCATATCGAAAGGTTAGGGACTTGGATTTTATGGAGGGTGAACAAGTCTTGCTGAAGGTTTCACCCATGAAAGGGGTGATGCGGTTTGGGAAGCGAGGTAAGCTTAGTCCGAGGTATATTGGTCCACTTAAAGTTCTGAAGCACGTGGGGGAGGTGGCTTATGAATTGGCATTGCCTCCAGGATTCTCAGGAGTGCACCCTGTATTTCATGTGTCTATGCTGAAAAAATACCACGGGGATGGAAACTACATCATTCGTTGGGATTCAGTTCTCCTTGATGAGAATTTGTCTTATGAGGAGGAGCGTGTAGCTATTTTAGGTAGAGAGGTCCGTAAGTTTAGATTAAAAGAGATTTCATCTATCAAGGTTCAGTGGAAGAATCGGCCAGTTGAAGAGTCCACTTGGGAGAATGAGGCTGATATGCAAGAAAGATATCCACATCTTTTTATAGATTCAGGTACTCTTTCTCGCCCTTGCTTTTCTTCTTGTGATCGTTCGAGGATGAACGATGAGTAAATTGGTATCTATTATAACGACCTGTTTAGTCGGTTGGAGCAGTAGAATTATTTTGATAAAAACTGACTGGGTCGACGGATCACGCGACGGACCGTCATGGTTATGACGGACCGTGATGGACTCTGTCGTCCCATACTTGTTTCTTCTATTGCTCTCCTCATTTACCCTCGAAGGCAGGTAGGACGAACCGTCACGTGAACAAGGGCCCGTCGAGCGTCTCCTTTCCAAAACACTTCAACTCTGAAAATCTGGATACTGGGAGCGACTCTCTGAACTCCGCGACGGAACATCAGGATGGACCGTCATAGATACGACAGACCGTCACAAGCTTCACTACTGAATTTAACCCTCTGAACTTTGTGAAGGACCTACAGGACGGACCGTCATAGATACGAAGGGCCGTCACAAGCGGCGTAACCCCGACTGGGTCGAATTTTTGCTAAAAGTTTTAAAGGGGTGTTTTGGACTATTCATGATTGTAATTATGGAATTAGTGGGGAAAGTTTAATAATTTATTTACTTGAGGGTTAAAGAAGATTATAAGGGAATAAATATTGGGTTACTTTTATAATATTTTATAATTGATTGTATGATAATTAGGGTAAAAGAAAAAAGAATCTGGCGAAGAAAACTAAAAAGAATAGAGAGGGAGAACGAGCGAGAAAGAGAGAATGAAGATGAAAGCAAAGGCATTGGGAAGTATCTTGCTTGATCACGATTTTTCGGTGGAGGTAGGTTATGGTTTATTTCTATGTAATAGATAAACTCTAAATAGCGATTGATATGTATTGGGTGGTATTGTAGAGTCTTTTATATGCTTGATTGTGTATTTGTATGTTGTGATTGTGTAATTGTGGTGGTCAGAATAATGAGACTGTTGAATCTTCAATCGTAAATCCTCTCTATTAAGATAACGCCTTGACATAAAGAAGGCTTGATGAATTAAAATAATGAGATAATTGGATCGGAGTGTCACGTTCCGACACGGTAGTATTAGGGGATCGGGTGTCACGTACCGATACGATAGCATTAGGGGATCGGGTGTCACGTACCGACACTGTAATATTGGATCGGAGTGTCACGTTCTGACACGGTAGTATTAGGGGATAGGAGTGTCATGTTCTGACACGGTAGTATTAGGGGATCGGGTGTCACGTTCCGACACGATAAGGATAAAGAGAATGAATCTTGAATTATGTTAATGTACTCAAAATTCAAAGAACCTATTTCCCAAATGAGTATGGTGTGGAGGCTTGAGTCCTCATAGGTGTGCTTGGTGTTGTTAATGGTTCTTATACTTGTTGATATTCACCTGTTGAGTATTATGGTTGATTTTATATTATTATTCAGTATAGATTGCTTTCTATTCTGAGTTGGCCGATGATACCTACTCAGTACGTGTTCCTTGTACTGACCCCTACTTGTAATTTTCTTCTTTGTTATTTGTGGAGTGCAGCAAGCGTGCCATCGACATCGACTCGTCCTCAGATCTAGCCAGTCTTCAGCATATCAGAATTCAGGGTGAGCTATTATTCCTAGCTCTTGCTGGATTCTCTCCTTCACGTCTTGATGTCTTTAAGTTCGGACATGGACCATCTTTTTACTATTTTTAGCTTCTTAAATACTCTTAGATTTAGAAATTCGAGGATAGATTTTCTTTGTGTGATGACTTCAAGATTTTGGGAATATTAATTATTTAACTTTAGAAGTTTATTTAATTGATTTCGTTAATAAGTTTTGGATCTTCCGCATTAATTTTACTATTTATAAATGATTTACTGGTAAATGTTGGGGCTTAGATTTGTTGGTTCGCTCTCCTAGAAGAGTAAGTGTGGGTGACACTCGCGGCTCGTTTTTTGTCGTGACACAAGCAAACAAAAATAATTATACAACCAACACAACCACATTGCAAAAGAGAAGAGACTAATCTTGGATTTAACTGGTCCACCTATATGGCCTAAGTTTTTCCCAATAGGTCCCTAAAAATCAATCAGATTTTTGATTACATACCATTAACTAGCACTAGGGTTTCTAAAATTTTAATTGATTATCTTGTTTTAGTTATTTCAATGTTCACAATTAGATTTTCATTTTATTACTTGGTTTCATATATGAATTTTAGATACGTAGCTATTTAATTCTTTATTTCTTGAATTACACATGCTAGAAAAATAAATATGTTATTTCTTATATACATTCTTTATTTTTTGAATGTGTTAGTGTCAGTATAATTATGTTGCATTCTTAGTTTGCATGTCAGTTTTGAGCTACCTAGTATATTAAAGAAACTTAGACTTAATGTATGAATTATTTAATTCTTTAGGAGTAACATAATACTGAGTTGGACTAGGGTCAATCACCCATGTAGTCCGAAAATTACTAGCCACAGAGGTTTTAAGTTCCCTATGTGGGGATCATTTAATGATCACACCACTCATGCCTTTATACCTCAATCAGGGTATATTGGGTCCTCTCAATGAAGCGTATACCTCATACTTCACTTTAAGCTTATGTGGTTTTATTTTCGGTTATAAGTATCTCTCACAATACAGCCAGACACTATTGCATTGACGAGGTCAAGGTATTCAATATCAACATTTCATAACTTTGTCGTCGCATCTAGTTTTATTATATTTAGTATTTCAATATCCTTCCCATGTTAAAATTATATTATTGCTTTGTTAAATTATATGATATCTCATCTTTACTGTATTCCTCAAGATCAGTTTCTATCAAGTAAAGATGCGTACTCTATGCTGAATCTTCTGTGATATAGGTTTAGGTCCTCGGTAGTCAGATCGCATATTGATCGCTTCTTGAATTTCAATTTAACATCATAGTTGTGAGTCATCATTCTTCGGGAACTAGTTACATGTTTATCTTTATCACTTTTTAGTCTTTTTGTTTCTTTTTGGTTAATTTAGCTGTGGAATGTCCTAGAATTTCTTGTCAATTCGGAGGCTTATTTTAGAAATAATTACTTCTAGCTTTAGTTTTAGAGTTTAATTCCACTTTTGTATTCGAGCTCTAAACTTTGATATTTGTAGTTTAGCAAATGAGTATTCCTAATCGTATATAATATGATTCAGCTTACACACAATATAATTATTTAGTTTATCTTTAGTATGGTTATGATTGTGCTAGCAGGGTTAGCTTGGGGTCACTCGTGGTCCTAGGTCTCGTGTCCTCATATAGTGTCAGCCTTGAAACGTAATAAACTTGGTATCCGAGCCATGTTTAAGGGTCCTAGGTTGTCTGAATAGCTAGACTAAGTAGTGTGTTTTAAATGGGTGTGAATTGCACCACATCTAATGATATGGAGGATTTTAAGTGTTTTAAGAAGAAAAACATTTTCTTGTTATAGTTATCGTGCATATGGTGTGGTTTTATCCCATTCTAACTTGACAAACTACATTTAACATCATTCCTCCTCATAGAGCTAATGCAAGGAACAAAAAAGCAACTCCTCCAGTCCTAGACCAAGAAATCCAAAATAAACAGTTTTGGAATGCCATTCAAATGTTGGCTGAGAGTGTGCTCATGAGAACAATCAGCGTGTTCGAGTTTTAGCAAATTTTAATTTTGGATCAGCTGCACATGGAGTGCAAGATTTTGTTTGGATTAATCCATCAATTTTTTTAGGATCAAAGATTGGTAATGATCCTATGAATTTCTTGGAAGCTATCAAGAAGATCTTTGAGGTGATGCAGGTAATTGGGAATGATCAGGTTAACTTAGTATATTACCAAGTTAAGGATGTGGATCGTATCTGGTAAACTTAGTGGAAAGAGAACAGGGGTACATTTGCAGTCCTATCACTTGGGATTCCTTCAATGAAATCTTTCTAGAAGGTTTGTACCCAAAAGAGTTAAGAGAGGTAAAAGTTCATGTTTTCATGAATATGAGGCAAGGTAATATGACAGTCCAAGAGTATTGGTCAAGCTTACACAACTCTCTAGGTATGCTCCTTATATAGTTTCCAATTCTAGGGCTCAAATGAATATATTTTTTATGGAGTGTCAGACTTACTAAGAATACTGTAGAAATGCTATGTTGTTTGAAAACATGAACATTTCTAGGCTTATGATTCACAATCAGCAGGTTGAGGGTGATAATAATAGGGAAAAGGATAACGAGAACAAGAAGTATTGAATGGAAATTATGAGTATTCTCAGTAGAAATAAGGTGGTGGAGATCTCTCAAAGAGTCAACAAAGTTTTCAGCCCCAGCCTCTTCATCAGTAAGTGTTTCATCCTACCAGAACATGTATGATTAGATAGATAGGTCATCGGGATATTAGTGTCGGAGAAGTTTTTCAAGCATCATGAATTACCCAAACTGTTCCAAGTATGGTAAGAACCATCCATACAAGTGCCATGAAGTAAAGAAAAGATGCTTTTGTTAGTATTGTCAGATTTTGAGGGATTTTCCTTGTAAACATAGTCAAAGAGGTAACAATGGTATAATTAAATCCAAAACTTCAGCAGCACTAGAAGGTCACCCAATAACAAGGGTAACTCATCTTGTTCGGGTGGCGGTTAATGCCAAAATAGGTTGTATGCTCTCCAGACTCTCCAGGATTAAAAGAATTCTCCTTTTGTATTTACTGGTAGATTATGAGTCTGTGACCTTGATGTTTGTTCATTTTTAGATAGAGGGACTACTCATTCTTTTGTAACTCCTTATATAGTACTCTAGTTGATGTTAGTCTGAAAACTCTCTCAGAACCTTTCTCATTCTCTACTTCAGTCGGTGACCCAGTTATATCTAAAGCAGTATACATAAATATCCCTGTCATGATCTCTTAGAAAGTCATGTCAGCAGATCTTGTAGACTTAAAAATTGTAGACTTCTATATCATTCTAGGCATTGATTTGATACATTCTTTTTATGCCTCAATTGGTTGTAAAATGAGGATTGATTTTTTAAGTTTCAGACGAACCAATCATAGAATGGAAGGGCAGTAGCTTAGCGCCTATGGGTCAATTCATTTCATAAGTTAAGGCCAACATAATGATCTCTAAGGGTATTTTATATCTTCTAGTTTGGGTTAAGGAATCTAGCTCCGAAACCCCAACTCTTTAGTAACTTCTAGTAGTCAATGAGTTTCCAGAAGTGTTTCTAAAAAATGTTCCTGGAATTCCTGTTGAAAGGTAAAATCAAATTTGGTATTGATCTCTTCCAGACACCGATTATATCTGTATTCCTCTTTAAAAAATGGCTCCAACTTACCTTAAAAAAATTGAAAGAGTAGTTCAAAGACCTTTTAGATAAGGGTTTCATCAAACCTGGTATTTCACCATGGGGTGAACAAGTGTTGCTTGTGAAAAGAAAGGTGGTTCTCTCTTAGTTTGCATTGATAATAAGCCGTTGAACAAGGTCGTCATTAATAATAAGTTTCCTATCCCCAGGATTGATGACTAGTTTGACCAACGTCAGTGCAGTATTCGTTTTGCAAAGATAGACCTCAAATTAGGAACAACCAAATAAGTCACAAACAATGACATTCGGAAAACAACCTTCAGAACTCGATATAGACATTTTGAATTTGTATTTATGTAATTTGGACTAACCAGTGCTCCTGCAACTTTCAAACATTTTATGAACAGTGTTTAAAAATTACTTTTACTATTTTACTATCGTCTTTATTGATGATAGCCTTATTTACTTTTGGAATGAGGAAGAACTTGCATATCATTTGAGAGTTTTTCTACAAACTCTCAAAGACTGGCAGTTATTCATTTAGTTTCGTAAATTTGAGTTTTGGTTGCAATTCATTGCTTTCCTTAGACATATTGTGTCTAGCAAAGGGATTCTACTAGATTCAAAGAAAATAGACTTTGTGAAAAATGGACCAAACCTACATTTCCTAAAGATATAAGAAGTTTCATTGGTCTAGCGGGTTATTACAAAAGATTCGTTAATGGATTTTCATACATTGCCTCTATGTTCACTAACTTGACTTAGAAAATAGTCATGATTCAGTGGTTAGATGATTATGAGAATAGCTTCATAGAACTAAAAAGTATACTAAGTCAACTCCTATTTTGACTCTACTAAAGGGTTTAGATGATTATGTGATCTATTGCGATGCTTCCAGAGTTGGCGTAGGTTGTGATTTTATCGAGGTAAGGTTATAACTTATTCTTATAGAAAACTTAAGGTACATGCGAAAAACTATCTAACTCATGACCTCGAGCTTGCAGCAGTTGTGTTTTTACTAAAGATTGTTAGACATTACTTGTATGGTGTTCACCTAGATGTGGTCACAAATCATAGAGCCTTCAATATGTGTTCTTCCAGAAAGATTTGAATCTTCACCATGGAAAATAGATTGAGTTCCTTAAGGACTATTATATAAGTGTGCATTACCATCGTGGTAAGGGAATGAAGAAGAAGATGCTCTTAGAAGACTATCTATGGGCTGTGTAATACATGTTGAGGAAGAAAGGAAGGAACTAGTAAAACAGGTTCATAGACTTGCTTGCATAGGAGTTTGCATTATTAGCATATCAGACAGTGGTGTAACTGTTCAAAATTGGACAGAATCTTCATTGGAAGCAGAAATTAAGGAAAATAAAGATAATAATCCGATATCTCTCAAACTAAAAAGGTGCAGTCCATAAATCGAAGGTTGAGGTATTCTGCCAAGGGGGAGATGTTGTGCTTAACTATCAGGTTTAACTATGTTTTCCTAATAGTAGGGAGTTATGAAAACATTTTATTGCAGAAGTTTATATTTCCAGGTACTCTAGTTATCTAGGCTCCACTACGATGTGCCGCGATATGTGGGAAGTCTATTGCTTGAAAACTATGAAAAACGACATAGCAGATTTTTTGGCTATGTGCCCCGGTTGTCAGCATGTAGAACATTAGAAATCAAGAGGTATGAATCAAGAGATCAACATTTCTATTTGGAAGTTGAAAGTGTACAACATGAATTTCGTTACAGGATTATCTCTTACTCATAAATGACATAACTCTATTATGGTGATGCTTTATAGAGTTACTAAGGCTTCACGCTTTCTAAAGGAGAAGATTACAGATTTGGTGGACGAATACAACAGTATTTACATTACTGAGATAGTAAGGTTACATGGGATTCCTTTGTCTATCTTTTGGGATAGAGGTCCTCAGTTTACCTCTCAGTTCTAGAAGTAATTTTCACAAAGGTCTTTATACTCAGGTTAATCTTAGAACCTTATTTCATGCACATAATGATGGTAGGCAGAGAGTACCATTTAAACCTTAGTGGACATGTTTAGAGCTTGTTTGATCTATTTAAAGGGAGTTGGGATGAATACCTTCTTCTTATTGAGATCTTCAACAAAAATAGCTACCATTCCGACATTAAAATGACCCCTTATGAGGAATTGCATGGGATTACGTGTAGATCTCCTATTGTTGGTTTGAACTAGTTAAAACAACCTTTATAGGAGCAGATTAAGGTCATGAAGCTCTGGGGAAAGTGCAACTCATTAGAGAGACACATAGGACAATCGACAGTCGCCAAAAGTTTTATGAAGATGTAAGGGGAAGGGAACTAGAGCTCCAAGTTTATTATTGGGTTTTCTTCTAAGTGTTACCTATGAATGGGGTTATTATATTCGGCGAAAAAGGGGATCCTAGTCGTAGATATTTAATCCCTTTGAAGATTCCGAAAAGGATTGGTATAGTGTCTTATGATTTAGAGTTGCCAACAAAATTATCAGTGCATCAAGTCTTTCACATTTCACTATTGAAGAAGTGTGTGGGTGATCCAAAATCAATAGTGCGATTAGAGAGCGTGGCAGTTAAAAATAGTCTAAACTATGAGTATGTACGATTTGAGATTCTTTATCGTCAGTGTAGGAGATTAAGTAACATGGATGTCTCTTGATTCAAAGTTTTATAACAGTGTTTTTCTTTAGAGAGAGCTACTCACGAAGTAGAAGACGCCATGAAGGCAATGTATCCTCACCTCTCTCCTTTCGATTCAAGTCAAGCTTGAGGTAATAGTTCTTATTGATTTATAGTAATTTATTCATAAAATAAGTCTTAGTACTATTTTCTTAAGTTGTACTGGCATATTTAGCCTATTTTCTCTTGGAACTTAGTTCATTCAGAAAGTAATCTGCAGTGTTTAGTTGTAGGGTTGTGAATCTTTCCTCTCCATTTATTGTAGTTTAGTCAACATCGAGGATGAATAATCCTAAGGAGGAGATATTATAACACCTCAAAAATATTACCTAGAAGTTTTTTTTCAGAAAACTACATGAAAATGTGAACCACAAGAAGGTTCACGAACCGTGATAGGGTCCACAGTCCATTAACGTTCCCGTGGTCATGACTTGGAAGTCATGAGGCACATACATCAGACCATGGGAACCTTCAGGTCCGTGGTGTTGAGGACAAGCGGTGGTGATTTTCTTTAGAGTAAAGGTTGTTGCCCCGCTAGTCAGCCCCTTAGACCCCCACGTCCAAGTGAAGACCACGAGGACTTTCACGCTTTGTGCTCCTCCCAATTGGTCGTGGTGGCATCAGTATGAGGCTAACCAGTTAGTCCCTAAGACAAGCCCTCATCCTAATTGAGGACCATGAGGAATATCATGGTCCATGGTCCTCCACAAGACCCCTCGGCAAGACCTAAAAACCGCCAACTCCTATACGAAGTGCAAACCACAACTATTTTAACGATATGGGGTTCCTTTCATGGTCTGTGGAAGTGGTCATGGTCAACTTTGTCTGCAACTAATGCTAGGGTCTTTTGATATTTTCATATTTTATTAGACCCATAAACTATGTCGTTTTAAATCCAAACAATGTGGTTTTGATCAGGTTTAGCCTAGAAACATAAGATGAACTTACGTAAGTCTGATATTTCATTAAAACATTGAAATTTAGAACCTAGAAAGAAAAAAAAGGCGACAGAACCCTAGTTGAAGAACGCGATACGAATTCTATTAGTTCCATCTTGATATCAAAAGATTTCTCTGTGGAATTCATCAAAAGTATGTGGTATTTCACTAGTGGGTTCCTTTGTCCCATTAGGTCCTTAGAATTTATTCAGATTCTTGATTCCATACTATTAACTTGAACCAGGGTTTCTTGAATTTCAAAATAATATTATTAATTAGTTATTTAAATGTTTTCAAATAAGATTATAATGTTATTACTTGGTTTCTTGCATGAATTTCAAATCCTTTGATATGTATTTCTTTAGTTCTTGAATTACACATGTTAGACCAATAATTTAGTTATTTGAGATATACATGACTTAGTTTATGACTGTATCGTTATAAGTATGATAATGTTGCATTCTTA
Organism: Solanum neorickii; assembly: GCA_027704865.1. Classification (NCBI taxonomy): domain Eukaryota; kingdom Viridiplantae; phylum Streptophyta; class Magnoliopsida; order Solanales; family Solanaceae; genus Solanum; species Solanum neorickii. The sequence goes on from JAKWJC010000369.1 coordinate 31,727,896, forward strand.
GTTTGCATGTCAGTTTTGAGCTATCGAGTATATTATATATTCATATATTAATGTGATAATAATTTAATACAATGGGAATAGCATAATACCGAATTAGACTAGAGTCAATAAACAATATAGTCCCAGAATTAGAAGCCACGTTGGTTGTAAGTTCCCTTGTGGGCATCATTTAGTGATCACGGCAATTATGCCTCTATATCTCGGGGTAGGGTATATTAGGATATCAGACTCCACATTTAGCTCATATGGTGTAATGGTCAGTTATTAGTAGCTCCCACAATTCAATATTCTCTATTGCATCTACTATATTTTAGTATTTAGTCTCAACTTGTTATAACTTGGTCATTGCATCCATTTTAGTTATGTTCAATATTTCAGTATACTTATCATGTTCACATTATATCATTGATTAGTTTAGTTTTATGTTATTTCAACTTTAGTCTATCCCTCGTGCTCAGTACCTACCAAGTACTGACACAGACTCTATGCTACATCTTCTTGTAATACACGTTAAGGTTCTCTACAGTCAGATCATGCATAGATGGATTCCTGATCTTTCGTTCAACAACATAACTGGTCAATCCTCATCCTTTGCGGACTAGAGACATGTTTCTATTTTTCACTTTTTTGTGTATTAGCTTTTATTTTGCTAGATTTAGTTGGGGGTATATTTATACATTTATGAACAAGGTGGAGTTTCACATTTCTCATGATTCACAATTATATAAAATCATTGGTCCTCCCCTGGAACTAAAAATCAAACTGTTAGCATACTTTAACATGACACTCAATCTAGTGAATATACTGGAACATAGCAAGTGATCCCATAATTATGTCAGAAGATGGCAACTGATCCAAGTTAGTATCAGAATGCAACAACTAATCCATTCAACAAGACATTATAACAATCATAAATTACATTCTCATAATCATATGGTAAAGTCATGATTCAGGACATTCATCTTACATATATCCTCATTTACATTTAATGTGATCAACAATGCAACATTCACATACAAACTTGTATCATAATGAAGTAAGAAAGAACATACATAGCACAATCATAGAATTACTAAAAGTACCTACGTCAAAGAAGCTTACAACTATAAAAAAATAATCCTTCACTTTATGGACTCGTTCTGTTTATTCTTTGTCTATACAAATAATCGCAATAACACAAATATCATTTTAAAATACTATTTACCCAATTACATATAATTCTTACAATCCCTAGATCATAGTCAAGATCCTAATATCAAATTTAGTGCTTTTCCCACAATAAATTCCAGATAAAACCTTATAACTATCGATAATCACCCATTAGATTACGTTCTACATACCAAAAAATGTATTAGGGGATTGAAAGTCATTCCTTTATCCTAACGACTGATGGAACATTTTCAAGAAAAAATTAGGATAGTTTACTTTCATCTCATGTTCGAAAATTTCATGATAAATTATTCTTAGGATTTATTTACAACTTTAAGTTGCATCTGCCTGCCACATCGGTCCTCACCCTCTACAGAGGCCCCAGCAGGGTGACCAAAATACCGACCCATAACCTTGCATGAAACCCATGAGCTTGTTTGATAAATTCAAAAATACCATTTCACAACAAACCTTCAACAAACAACATGAGAGAGAGAGAGGTACGTGTTCAAGTTGAAATACGAAGTACAATATGGTCTACTAAAACATAAAAATAGAAATTATCAAAAAATACATGTAAAATTAAAAGGGGTAGCACGAATGTCGGATGGGCATTTTGTTTTTCAAGTATCATCTATAAATGAGTCATAAAAAACATTTAAATAACCACAAGGAGAGAGATTCTCAAGATATGAATAATATAAGAATATTTTGATATACGGATAATTTAAACTACTAGTAAACAATTAAATATTTGCGAAAATGCTAGACTACAAGGGATAGAGTATTTTCTCGAACAACTACCCCGAATGAACTGATTTCTTTCAAACATCAACAACTATAACAATGAAGAACAAACCCATGTAAATTATTCTATTATTTAAATCTAGATGGGTAGGATTGAGTTTATAATTTACTCTCTCGAGCTAAGCATAGCTTGACACAATATAAACAAATTATTAATTAATAATCATAGTTCTAAGTATTTTCTTTCGTGCAAGCCAAGAACACAAAATTAGAACAGCATTTGCAATTACAATTCATAAATTAAACCACCATTGATGATTAAACTCACTTCAATTTATAATTTAAACATATAATTAGCATTATTCCTAAACTAATTTAACCCATAATCACATGATCACACCCCAAGAACTGGGGTTTTAGCCAAATAACATAAAATAGTAAAATGATTATTGAATCAATTATCCATCGATTGGGTAAGATATTTTTAGTCTTTTAAATTCTCAATTTGTAGAATTATCAAAATCCACGTCAAAAATCTCCAAATTATATCCCTAAAATTCATTACAATTATACAGAGAAAAGTGTTGTAAACAAAGTTTGCCTAAGTCTAATGTAACTAACTTTTAAAACATATGCCACTTTCAAAATAAATGTTCAAAATCTAGTTTATAGTTACAAAAAATAAGCCACATAGGGAAAATTGTTGAATTGAATCAGGTTTGGCGAACCACTCGTCGAACCGTCCATCGTCTTCTTTCCTTGGCACTCAACATCCTCAAGTTTAGTAACTTTAGGTGATTAGTCTTTGCATGGCCAAACTGCTTGGCGATCGTCCACTACTCCATTTTATCACTATCTTTGTTGTTTCCCTCAGCTCCGAGACAGTAGAAATTTAGGCATTCAAGCTAGCCATTTCGCTATTATCCAAATGCTCTTGATAAACACAAGACGTGCCTCTCTTCATATCATTAGTTTGTTTTGTTCCTTATTGACTGTTAGTGTCCGTGTTTTGTTTCTTAATCCATAAATCTGGAAATCAAGGATTTAACATCAATTTATTGTACAAATTAAAATTTTGAGGACACTAAATCTATACAAACAAGGCCGTAAAAGAGGCTAAATCTCGAACTCTTCACCCACATTATATTCATAAGTTCCTTTTACAAATTTCATCCATTATATTAGGAATATTGAGTTTTTTTTAGTTTTGTGCTTCATTCTTTAATATGAGTTTTAATTGAGTTCTTCAGATGAGGATCTTGCGTTTGAGTATTGTTCTTGAGAAATTTTGAGTTGAATTCATTTTAATTATGTTCGATTTATGAGTTCCAAAGGGTTTCAGAGAAATCGTTCAATTCTTGGTGAGTTAGACATGAAAAAGGAGAAAGAAAATTTTTCAAAACCTGGGCATAACAGTTGGGTGCTGCTTCACTCATTGCGCCCAAGATAGTTTCAAGTATCTTGGGGCCTAGAGAATCGTTCCAGAAAATTTTTCAAAACCTGGGCATAACAGTTGGGTGCTGCTTCACTCATTGCGCCCAAGATAGTTTCAAGTATCTTGGGGCCTAGAGAATCGTTCCACTCTATTTTCCCAGAACAACCTTCAATACTTTAGGGGTTGGCGCCCCACACTACTTAGTACGCCAGATCCCTAACATTTTGTCATTTTTTCACGTATGTTCCCTCGAATCATACGTATGTGTTCTTATTGTTGTACACACTAAATACCTCCATTAATACTTGATATAACATGCATATAACTCTTTAATTCATAATTAAAATATAATATATAGTTAAGTGTGGAATTCAACAATTTCTTTTGAATCATTTTTAGAAGTCTCTTAGAAACTTATTAAACTTGTATTAAAACTTGAGTTCTTGAGTATGAATATAAGGAGATTGGAGTTTAGATTTTTCAAAACAATATAAGGGAACTATGTATTCACAACATTAAATGTTTTTACATTATAATGAGGGGAAACTTAGATTTCCAAATGAGTTCATGTGGTGTTTTGATCACTATATCTTTCAAAAGGACCTTTTTAGTAATAATATAAAAGTTTGAGCATCCGGAAATGTTTTTAACCATATGAGGATGATTTATATTATTGGGAGTATCATTGGGTACCAATACGGGGAAGAGTTCAGAAAACTCAAAGTCCTCAAAAACCATGTGTGCCATTGTGGCTAAAAAGGCGTCATACTTTTTAGATTATTATTTATTAATTTTAAACATTGATTTTTTGATCCATTTGTTTAAGATTTATTATATTCTAACAAGGTGTAGGGATGTTCTTAAACCGTGGGTGAGACGCTGCATTATCACATACTTCATTGTGATGGTTGTCAGTTACATTATCTTTAAATTAAGAGTAAAAGATTATATTATCATACTTTTTAAATTCATTTCAGTGATTATCTAATGTTTTAAAACTCTTTTTAATGCATCTTTATTGTTGGTTTTGATATTGAACTGAGTTTAGTAATTGTGAGTTTGACTATGTTTGAGTTGAGAGATAATTTTAGTTGAGTTTAGATGAAGGGAGTATGTCCTTCCTTTTTAACAGTTCAAACATATGTATATTCTTTTGAGTACTTGATTTTTCATACCTTCCATGTAATAAAGTCATTTACTATGCATATTTAGTGATGAAGGTACAACAATTTAGGGTCATCAACACGCGCACTATTGGTTCCACTTGTAATTCTAATGATGCTTTGGTGAGGCTATTTGCTTCCAAAGCAGTCTCATTTACTTTTTAGTTTTGTTAGGAAGTCATGGGTATTGTCTCAACATTCATCATTTTCATTATAAGCTTCATATAAAGTAGTATTTTGATGAGTCTTTTCAAAATACAGTTACATATTTAAGACTTGAGTCGAATAGTGACATTATTGAACATTTTAGATTACATTGAGCTAAATTGATATTTTTTTGTTATGATTTCTTTATGAGTTTACATTTGAGCGTTCCTAATTGTTGATTAAGCCTTCCTCTGAGAGTTTCCCCAGGTCAAGTGTCACGACCGAGGAGCACCATTAGAAGCAACATGGCATACTTGACCTTTTCGAGGTCTTATACAAGCCCTTAGACATCTTTCTTCGTGTTTTCATAAAATTAATGGAAAAATTTAAAACTTTTCCATAGAATAACACAATTCAAAAACATTACATCATTTAAAAATCATAAAAGCATAGTTAAGACATTAAGTCTCATATTGCCATCGTAGACACATCATCAATATAATAGAATAGGGACATGACCCTTAACAACATAAAAGTATAATGTGCACTATTACATTAACTTAATTTGATCTCTCAACATGAAATTCCTTGAATCATTAAGGACAGAATTGAAAATAGGAATATCTACCCATGCTCTGCATTCTAGGAAAGAGCCTCTAACAATCCCCACCTACACTTTTAGTAAAAAGATGAAGAAGAAAGGTATAGTAAAAGAATACACTAAGTATAAAACAATGAAAAAACATGCTTTAAATAGCACATTTAGTAAGAAACCATGAATCACATCTTTTAGTAAAAGTTTATTTAGATTTGATACAATATGCATAATATAGTTCACATACATTACATAGACAAAGATACTATTCACAACAACACATAAAGCCATATATCAAATTTAAGACACATTTAACACCTTCATACCATTACATTACTTTTACCTTAACTCATTAACCCAAAGCAACCCTTAAGTAAAACTTAGTGCAATTCTTGAGTAGTTTCCTATTCCACCATTCATACCCAAGTATCACCTTGAGGTCAGCAAGGGGAACATTCATACAACCTTCATCAATTCAAACATATGCATTCATAAGTACATAACATATCATAAAATTGAAACTTCACATAATAACCATCACCTAAGACAACCCCAAGCCACACTAGTGCAATGTGAAATTAGCATCACATTACAATATTTACACAAAGTTTTCATGTGAAAAAACCCTAGACTTGCGAACATCACATTCAATATGTCACAACATAGGCCGTTAAACTAAGACATAAAGTCTTTGTTAGACACCCAAAATGAATTAGGTTTTCTAGAGAATCACTTGTAACTATATGATTTTTAACATGTTTATGTGTTTTAAAGTATTCATGAGTTATTTGAAGTCATTTTGAAGTCAACGTCATGGGACGACCAAGACATTCGACTTCTAGTTACTAAGAGGCGTATGATGTTTTCATGTGCTTATAAGCGTGTCATTGTCTTATGAAGTCCTTATATGATAAATAATGATGTTTATAGGCAGTATGTTGAATGTCACAAATTTTAAAGGTGAAACGTCCAAGAACGTCAAACACCTTGAAAGTTAGCCCTTGAATCGTACATTTGTGTGTCTTGAGTATGCCTAGCATGTTCGGACGTGTTTTGAGTATTTTGTTTGGGTAAAACGTGTGTGGAAGATACATGAATTAGTAAGTATTGTATTTACATTGGAAACATTCGGGTTCAACTTTCCAAGGGCCCCACAAGAGACACTCAAGGAGGATCCAAAGGCTATCGAGATACTACCTTTGCAGTGTCAATAGACGAACCCCAACTGACACCTCGTCCTTCAATTGATGCCCTGTTGATGGTAGGCATTGATCAAAACTTTGAGGTTTGAGCATAGCCGTAGATGAAGCAGTTGCAGTCGCAAACGACGGTGCAACAGGGTGGCTCGTCAACCATATAATGCCCCGTCAATTGTGCTCGTCGATATAACCTGCAACTTCAATGCTTGCAGGCTGCTTCATTAAGGGGTGAATTGGAAATTCACCCCACGTGATAACCTTGCCCTAGTTAGTTTATTTGGTTATTTTTGGGTGTATTTAAGGGATAAAAAACGTTGCAACCCCATTCTCAATTCAATTCACAATAATTATACTTTCCTCCCCAAAAATACTCTCTCTAGAACCTCCATTGAAGGTGAAGCTTAACAAAAGCCTGGATCTTGGATTTCCATGGTATTTTAAAAATGTTTTAGAGGTATTATTCTATATTAATGTATGGTGATCCTTCATCTCTAGTTAATATTCCCTATAGAGAGCTCCTTCCAGTGTTTTCAATGCAAGTTCAGGATCAAACATCTTCTTCTTCAACCTAGCCATGTGTTCTTTCTCAATACATTTTGAATGGACTAATCATGATAAATTGATTATAATTTAATGAATCTAAAGTGGATTTAAATCTAATTTCATAATGAACCCATGTACGCTTCAATTCTAGTTTTAGCCTATGTAAGGGCATTGTGATTGTTACTTTGTATTGATTAAATTATGATTCTAGCACGTTAAATTGCTTATATATACTGCCTAATATGTTTATTGATGATGAATTATGTGTTGTTGGTCCAATGAGGATTTCTACATAAAGACCTTATCCCTACTTCCTATAGAATGTTAATGCATGACCTTCACTGTTATCTTGATTTTTTGGCACTTGTAGTAGGATTTCATTTGGATTATAATTTCTTTAACTACTTTATTATGTTAATATTTGAAATTAATTGTTGTTGTGAGTTTTTTATGATCAATGTAAAGGAATCTTTATAACGATTGATCTAGGTTTTGTCAGCCTATAGATTGATAATTTTATATACATGATATGATTTCAATCCTAGGTTAAATGAAGCATGAGTTATTCTTATTGTTTCTTTAGATAGTTCCCTATATTAACTTATTGATGAAATATGATTATGATCAATGCAAGGGCAATTGTTTAATGATCGATGTCTCTCTACTTTCTAGTGTATTGATGATGTAGTGTACTTGTTAGTAGCATTATCTTGTAGTGGCTTATGCATGATTTTATTTATGTCATAGTACAATTATCTACTTCCCTATACATTAATTATTTATGAAAAAGGTGTATTGGTCAATGGTGATCAAAAATTGAGGAATTGGTAAGAATTGCTCTTCCTCTCTACTTTTCTATAGTATTGATAGTTGATAAAGCCTTGTATGTTATAGTGTGGTATTATCCACTTATGGTGGCAGTTTTTACTTTATTTCCAATACTATATATGTATATATATATATATATGTGTGTGTGTGTGTGTGTGTGTGTGTGTGTGTATACACCTATATATGTTATGTGAACATGGACATGAAGGTAGTTCCATTATGAATGTGTGATGGTGATGATCACCCTACGTGAACCCTATGCCTAGTTTCCTATTCGATCTTTGATCTAGGTTGTGTGGCTAATGTTATGAGCATGTAAATGGTTACATTAAGATTATGTATACGGGTAGCCTATGATAAGGTCTTATGTTGATTGTTTTGTGAAGTAACGATTGTATATGTCAATAACGAATAGACCTTACTTTATGCTATAGTAATTCTTGAATAAATACTTCTATCCTATGTTATCAATTCTATGATGTTTTGCGATGTATCATTCAGTAGGATGACTTTATAGGTGTACTAGTATGTACAAGGGTAAGGTTACTTGTCTATGAATTTCACACGTGTACCTTGATAGGATTGTTCCTTGGTTTGGTTTTCTATGTTAATGATATGAATGTATGGTTAAGTAATGAACATGTATTATATGCATTACAAAGTAAAGTGTGAATATGTGTTACCTTAGTGTGTTATGTGAAACGGTTTCTCACATGTATGATGATGTAGTCATTTAGGAGCCTTGAAAGGTGTGCTCAAGTGTACCCTAAACTGTATAGTGTTTTACATATGGTATGTCCATGTGAAAGTATTTATCACATGATATAGCTTGATGAACTCACATCTACAGCCTATGAGCTAAGCATACGAGGAGTCAATCTCCTAAAGCCTATGTTTTTACAAAGTAATGTTTATAATGCTCTTTTAATAATTGGGAACTTAGCTTAGCACCAAGTGAGCTTTACAAATAGAGGTGTTGGTTTCCCTTGGAGGAAGATTCACCATTGTGTTCTCATAAGGTGTTGACTTTCCTCGGAGGAACATTCACCTATGGTTCCACATGAGGTGTTGACTTCAATTTGTGAAAGATTCACTCAGGATTTCTTATAATATGAGGACTCCAATTCTCATGGGCATGAAGATGGTCCAAAAGCAATATCTCTTAGTTCCATAACTATGCTTTCCATTTAGGATCTAGCAAGTGATTTCACTTAGTATGTTAGCATGTCTTAACGTTTTACATTAGCGAAGTAAAGCACCTTCACTTGGTGGAAGGCTCTACCACACCAAATTCCATGTAGCACCTATGGTCTTAGTGTGGATTAAGGATATAATTTCACTAAAGTAAAATGTAAAATTGAAGTAAAGTAAGGAACATAACTTGGATAACCTAAGGGTAGTTGCTTAGTGTAGGTGGGGATATGGGACTTCACCTTTTAATTGCACAAGTGGCTCTTGAGGGAAGTCCTAGGAATGTGTTTTAATGCATGTGTCTATGTTTATGTTCCTTATTCATGAATTTGTAGTGTTTTCTACTTGTTGTGATGAAATGCATGGTATGAGTCACTATGAAGTTGTCTTATTGTATACCCATAATGTTGGTCTTCATTACTATATGATGAAGGTCTTGTTGGCATAAATGAAGTGATCTACATTGCCTTGTTGATGTATGCAATAATGTGTTAAGTACTGTGGTATCATGATAGGTTTATTAAGTATGTCTGAGGTTATGAGGCTTCACATGTACATTACACAAGTAGATATAGATTGGGATTGTGTGTAAGTACTCATAATGTTCTATGTGAAGAAATATTAGTATAAGTGCAAAGTTAATAGAGTTCACTGTAATGTTCTTATGGTCTTGACTTGAATGAGTCTTGTAGTGTGCTAGACATTATGATGGTATGTGTTGGATTATGTAGGTTATATGTATTTCTTGAGGCCTTAAGGTGATTCATTGCACCAAGTTTCACCAAAGAATTACTTGGAAGGTTAAAGAATTAAGAAAAAAATGATTCACTGTAAAAAGAATACGCTCACTGTAATTTAAAAGTGCTTACTCTAAAATGGACCTAAAATGCCTTTAACGTATTGTATGATTTTATATTATGTTTGACCATGAAATATGCCTATATGAAGTATATAACTTATATAATACTTATTATATAAATTTTTTATGAATATTTTCTCAATAAGGCATGAAGTATGATTTAAAAAAAAATTCCCTTTTAAATGCATGTTTTTACGTGGTTGCCATACTTTGTGCATTCTTATACTAACTTAATTTTTCGGTACTTTTTACAAAAAGTCTAGGTTACGGATGCTTAAAGGATATCTGTATAAATGAGGAGCCTATTATTTGTTTCCTAAGATCATGCAAAAGGAATCCTTAAGATTCAAGGATGTGGTATATCAAGTTATGTTTTAAGTTGTCACGTCCGGGTTTACCCCCAAGACGTAGCCAACGTCGTCCTCCTAATTAAGGGCTAAGTCTAGCCTTTTAGTTTCCATCATTACCTTCATAGGTCAAATTTAGCGGAATATTTCAATCTTTTCGTTGCTTCTAATTGGAGGTTTACATAGACCTCTGCTTACACATAACATATATATATTGCGTATACATAGACCCTTCGTATAGGAAGATTACTTTGTCTTCTACTTTTATTGCACACAAGTATATAAAATATAACAAAGACATAATAGTCATAATAGTCGTTTCATCTCATAACCAACTAATAAGAGTGTAAGAACTTGTGCATAACCCATACTTCAAATTAAAAATACCTCACATGGGCTATACATTGTTTCATACTAAATGAAAAGAAAGAACCATAGAAGTTTTTAACAAAAAGCAACTCCATAAGCTAGATACTGGCACCTCCCTCGAAAATTAAGAACCTACCCTACTTTGATGAATAAGAGTTCCAATACTTCTTCAAGTTGCCTTCAAAACACTTCAACGACCGGAGCATAAAATTTTGGGGGAAAAGGAAGAAATTGGGTTAGTACGCCACTTGTACTAAGTATGAGACCACATGCACACGTACTTTGAAATCATGCTAAACAAAGGGACATTTCATAAAGTACAAAATTTTCATTTAAAACATTTAAGTACATTTAACAATATCATACAAACAATTATTGCATATTCACTAAGTCATAGGCATGTACATCATAAGACCCTCAATATCAAGTCTAGTCAAATGAACATGCATAACTTATAGTTGAATACCTATTCAAGTAACTCTATCATCAAGTCATATAAGAAAAAAGAATATATACTAGTATATTTCAACATAATTAAAGCAATTTAATTACAATGAAACCCTATGTAATAAGCAAGTGCAATGATTAAGTAAAGCCCCATTACCTTAATCAATCAGGTAAATCAACAAGAATCACGTCATGATCAAAGATAGGGTTAAGGATTAAGGAACATCTTCTACAAACTTGACCAAACAATCAAGATATATTATAATTAAGTTATAATACATGTTAATCGGTTCATATTATCCAATCGAAGCGTAAAAAACCCAATTCATAAAATAATTTTTGAGTTTGGGAAAGACCCACATGAAAACTCAGCTTTTGAAAATAATTTGAAGGAACCCTTTGAGAGAAGAGGTCTCAAAGGTCTCATATCTAAATGTTTGATGAAGTATTGATTGTGAAATTTTAACTTAACATCCCACAAATACCTCCCCTTGCTTGTCTTTAATGGTGTCTTCCAATCGAGAGAGAAGTAAGATTGAAGGAATAAAGTTTTGTTTTGAGTGTTATAATTAGAGTAATGGGGTTAGGGTATTTATATGGGGGATTAATTAAGTTAATTATAATTCATTTAATCCCTTAATAAAAAACAAGCCCTTTTGTTAGTTAATAATAAGTTAAAACGTGCATGAAAATTAGACCCTCAAAGACGAGTCCTCGACCGACGGTCAATCTGTGAGTCGACGACTGGTCCCTCTTCAGTGATGCACACTCATCGACTTTTTCAGAGACTGTGCGACTGAGGGCATAAAACAAATTTTCTAATTGTTGGTCAATGGTTGACATCGATGCCGTGTCAATCAACACACGCCCCGTCGATGCCTTTTCATTGGTGCACACTACCCAGGCAGTGTTTGACTCCACTTGCAAAGGTCATCCTCAAGGGCTTTTGGTTGGTCCTTAGGGAGTTTCACATAGAAGTTTTGACTACGAATCAACTTAAACCCATGTTATACACACTTCCACCAATTTTCATATAATTACAACCCCTAAAAGCTAGTCATATAGGCTAAGGCACTCTAGTACCTCCTAGAACTAGTTTCTATACGTCATTGACATTTTGGTTTCTTGAATTCCTAAATGACTTATAAACAATATAATGGACCTTAAAAAGTGTCTAGACCTAATGACACTTATGTTAGTCTATACAACACGTCTTGAGTTTTTGATGTGTTAAAAAAGTCTTGTAATTATATACTTTTGATTATTTTGTAAGGTTTATGTTCCTAATATACTCTAATGTTGTTGAGTCTAGGATGTCAAAAAGAGACTAGAGTCTAAATATGTACTTATGATATTTCTTATATAATTAGGTGACGTTTTAGCATATGATGTTCTAAGAATGTTTCAAATTATCTGCTAAATTTACTTATAAGAATGCGATGAATGATAACTTTAGCCTTGTATAGGACCTCGGAAAGGTCAAGTACGCCATGTTACTTGTAGTGGTTTCTCCTGGTCTTGATAAACGTGGTATCAAAGTATGAGATTTATGAATGTGTGTTTAGGTTCCAAAATTCTCATATTGCCACGTCTTAGAGACTCGATCATTGGTTGTGAGTCGCGACACATCTAAGAGTGAGAGTCTATAAGACGATAAAGTTTCCCTACTTCATCATTCTTATGTCGTGCCATAGAACTTAACATTATTAGGTGTCTCTTTATATTCATGGCCGGTAGTCTTTTTGATGTGATTGCTTGGATGAGATTGTATATCAATGAGAGGGAGAAAAGGTGAGGTTTGGTGCTTATCTTGCTTTTATAATTTCATTATTATGTGTGAAGGTGAACTTTGGTATGCTTTGATAATATGATGTCCTTTGTGGCTAGATATGAGATCTATGTGAAATGGCATATTATGCTGAGAAATGTATGCCAATATATGGTTAAAACATGTTAGAAGTAATTATAGTTAAAATTAGTTTTCTTTGGGATTGACGTTCTATGATATGACTTTTCAAGATGACAGTCTTATGATATGGTTTAGACCTAAAATACATTGAAAAATATTGTAAATAGCTTAACATGCATGTTTAAATATATGTTTTGTCTTGCATGGATTGATGCCTTTTAGGATTGATCCTAGAAGTAACGGTAGACGAATTGTCCATATAGGGTGATGATGTGGGTTTGATTGACCTAGATGTTACGTTACTCTATTGTTGAAAGAAAAGAAGGGGGTCTATGGATAAGTCTCCTCTATTGTTTCCCGAATATTTTGTGACCCTTGATGTTCATGCTATAGTTGAGACCTTATATGGTTGGGTAGTATGACCTATCTTGAATATTATGAATTTATTTTTGGTGTTAGGCCTAAAGGAATGATGATAGTTGAGTAAAGTTTCTCTTAATTGGGTCTACCCTAAGTGCTGGATGGTTATGTGATTAATACGGTTGTAGATATTTCTATCTTTTCCTTCAATGTTTATTTGATCTTATGACTAATGAGTTTCTAATATCTTGTTCATGATAGGAGTCTTGTACTAATGTATGAGTTGCATTTTCTCCCTATGCTATATATGTCTTAGGTTACACTATGTTATGTATGTTATGAAAATTCTAAATTTGCATTAAAAAGTATTTTTGACTAAGTTCATGATTTCTAATGTTGATTGTGCATCTTTATATACTAGTTGTGCATTTAAATTCATGAGATAACGTAAGAATAATGTTTGAAGTCATTCTTAATATGTAATGTTTAGCCTTATAATGAGAAATAGAGCCTCTTTAAAATGAAGAATGATGACTTCCTTGAAAATTGTGTGACTTGTATGCTTTGGAAAGCATGATTGTATGCTCACTTTTGAAAAGCGAAGGAATGTTAAGCTATTGTCCTTGTGTGTGCCTATATATTGTAAGACTCCCCTAATTGATGTATAATTATGAAGGCTAGTGATAAGCTAGAAATTGAAATTTTGTGAAATTGCTTCGTATTGTTGTGATGTGTGTGGTATGAATTACAACTTTGACTACTTTATGAAGAAAAATATTGTGAGCATTTCAAGGTTAAAAGTTGAGAAATTCTCATTTTAGACCTTTGTAAATTGCTTTCCTATGAACACATGAGACATGTAAGTGTGTGTAGGAGAAGGAAATTCTTCCATGGACACTACTAATCATGGTATGGTTAGTATGACCTTCATGGCAGTAAGTCTAATTAAGAAAGACCCTTGTTGATTTGCTTAACTCAAGTCTAAGTGCATTGAAGTATGAGTGCCTTGTTATTTCTTGAGTTTTGTTGAATCTTCCTAAGTATTAATTAACGATGGTTTAATGATTAAATCTTAACAATATAAAATGTAAAGACCATGTTATGATTAGGATAAGGATGTTCCTCCTATGAACATGATAAGAGCTTACGTATTTGATGTAGTAAAGAGTGAGTGACTAAAGGTTTTGCTTGCTTATGGTTCATTGACTGCTAAATTGTTTGAATATGTGTTCCTTGTAAGTTAGTGCATGGACTTCTATAGCGATGATGTTGTGAATGTTGTGAGCTGCCCTATAATTTATTGATGTTCTTGTTGTGATTAAAGTATTCTAAGTATCATTCGAGGACAAATGTTCCCAAGTGGGGGATATTGTAAGACCCACAAAATAAGTTAGGTTTTCTAGATTCTAACATGATCTTATAGTCTTTTTAACATGTTAATTAAGTGTTTTAAATAATACATAAGTCATTTGAAGTCATCTGGAAGTAAAAGGTCAAGGGACGATCAAGGCTTTCGAAGATAGGTCACCAAAAGGCCTTAGATGTTTTCATTTCCTTATATGTGTGTCATTGTCTTATGAAGTCCTAATATGATTAATAATTATGTTTATAGGATGAATGTTGAGTTTCATGAAGTTTAAAGGTCAAACGTCCAAGAACGTCCTAGACTTTCGAAAGTTAGCCTTTTAGACATTCATGTGTGTGTCTTGAGTGTGCCTGGCATATTTGGACATGTTGTGAGTATTTGTTTTTTGTGAAACTGATGTGGAAGTCCTTGAATAGTTAAGGATTGAATTGATTTTGGAAATGCCCGAGTACGAATCCCCAAAGGCCCCACAAGAGACCCTCAAGGAGGACCTAAAGAATGTCGAGACACTCCCTTTGCAGTTTCAATCAACGAACCCAAACTGATGCCTCAGCCTTCGCTGCGTCGATGCGAGGAGTTGATCAACACTTATACGTGTTAGATTAGCCTCCCAGTAAGCAATTGCAGTCGCAAACAACAGAGAAGCAGGGTGGCTCATCAACCAGACAACGCCCCATTGACCGTTCCTGTCGATGCAGCCTGCAACTTCAGTGCTTGCATGCTGCTTCATTAAGGGGTCAATTTGAAATTCAGTTTATCATATGTTTGGGAATTGTGGTGGTGGCATTGTAATGATTGAATTGTGATTCTATCACATTGAATGATTATATCTACTTCGTCGTTAGTGTATTGATGATGAATTATGTGTTTTTTGTCCAATGAGGACTGATGCATGAAGACTTAATCGTTCTTTCCTATTGAATGTTAATACATGACCTTTAGTGTAATATCTATTTTTTGCACTTGTAGTACGATTTTGTTGTTATGATTTATTTACTTTTGCCTTATTTTGATATGATAGATATATTGTGGGTGTGATTTATTCATGATCAAAGTAATGGAGTCTTTGTAAGGATTAATCTAGGTTCTTTTAGCCTATAGATTGATAATGATATATACATGATATGATGTCAATTCTAGGGTAGATGAAGCATTATTTAGACTTGATTTTTATGTGTTTAGATACTGCCGTAGATTAATATTATTTATGAAATATGATTAATGCTCAATGTAAGGGAAATTGGTTAATGATCTAGGTCTCTCTACTTTCTGGTGTATTGGTGATGTAGTGTACTTGTTGGTTACCTTACCTTGTAGTGTCTTATGCATTATTTAATTTATCTCAAAGTACAATAAGCTACTCCCATTGATGAACAAGGTGTATTGATCAACGGTAATTAAAGGTTGATGAATTGGTTAGAATTGCTTTCCTCTCTATTTTTCTATAGTATTGATAGTAGATGAACTCTTGTAAGACCATTTTGTGGTGTGATCCACTTATGGTGGCAGTGTTTATTTTATTTCTAATATATATATATATATATATATATATATATATCTGTGTGTGTGTGTGTGTGTGTTTGTGTGTGTGTGTGTGTGTGTGTGTGTGTAATGTGAACATGTTCTTGAAGGCAGTTGCGTAATGAATGAGTGATGGTGATGATCACTATATAAAGCCTATGACAAGTTTCCTATTCTAGTTATGATCTAGGTTGTGTTTATAATGTTATGAGCATGTAAATGGTTACATTATGTTTATGTATAGGGGCTTATTATGATAAGGTATTACGTAAAGTGTTATGCAATGTAAAGATTTCATATGTAAATAATGATTAGAGGTTATTATAATGATATAGTAAGTCTTGAATAAATGTGTGTTATGATATGTTATCCATTCTCTGATGTTGTGTGATGTATCATTCACTAGGATTACTTGATAGGTCTTATAGTATGATCAAGGGTATGGGACGTTTTCTCTTAATTATACATGTGGACCTTGATAGGATAGTTCCTATGTTTTCTTTACTATGTTTATGAATATAAATTTATGCTTAAGTCATCAACATGTTATATATGCATCTATAAAGTAATGTGTGAATATGTGTGACCTTAGTGTGTTTTGTTAAAAGTTTTATCACATGTATATACACACATGTATGATGATCTAGTCAATGGAGGGGACTTAAAAGTTGTTCTCAAGTTTACCCTAAACTAGATGGTGCTTTACATATGTTATGTCCTTGTTAAAGGGGTTCTCACATGATATAGGTTGATGAAAATTAATCGATGACGTATGATCTAAGCGTATGAGGAGTTAATCTCCTAAAGCCCATGTTTATATAAAGTCATGTTGATAAAGGCTTTTTAGTAAAAGGAAACTTAGCTTAGAATTAAATGAACTTGACAATGAGAGGTGTTGGTTTCATTTAGAGGAAGATTCACCATTGGGTCCTCATAAGATGTTGACTTCCCTCACAAGAAAATTCACCTATGGTTCCACATGAGGTGTTGACTTCGCTTGGAGGAATGTTCATCCATGCTTTCTCATAAGATGATGACTCCAATGATCATGAGCATGGAGAGAGTCAAAATACAATATCTCTTAGTATGCTAGCTTGTGTTAATTTTCAACATAAGCTAAGTAGAGCACCTTCCATTGGTATAAGGCTCTACCACACAAAATTCCATATAGTACCCATGGTCTCAGTGTCGTTTAAGGCTTTAGTTTCACTAATGTAAAATTGACAATGGAAGTAAAGTAAGGACCCTAACTAGGATAACGTTAGGTTAGTTGCTTTGGTTGGGGTCTGGGACTTCACCTATTAATTGCACAAGTGGCTCTTGAGGGAAGTCCTAGGAAGGTGTTCTAATGCATGTGACTATGTTTATGTTCCTTATGCATGACTTTATAGTGTTGTCTACTTGTTGTGATAAAATGCATAATATGAGTCCAAGGGAAGTGGTCTTATTGTATATGCATAATGTTGATATTAATGACTATATGATGAAGGTCTTGCTGGTATAAATAAAGTTGTCTATATTGCCTTGTTAATGTATGAAATAAAGTGTTGAGGCTTGTGGTCTCATTATAGATTTACTAAGTATGTATGAGGATATGGGGATTCACATGTACATTGCACTAGTAGTCTTAGATTGGGATTGTGAGTAAGGTCTCATAATGTTCCATGTGAAGTAAAATTAGTATAAGTGCAAAGTGAATATAGTTCACTGTAATGTCCTTACATTCTTGACTTGAATGGGTCTTGTAGTGTGTTATACTTCTATGGTGGTACGTGTTGGCTTGTGTAGGTTATATGCATGATTTCTTGTGGCATTAATGTGATTCATTGCAACAAGTATCACTCATTGGTTATTTGGAAGGTTAAGGAATTAAAAATATAAACGAATTCACTCTAAAGAAAATAAGCTCACTATAATGTGAAAGTGCTTACTGTAAAATGGTCCTAAAATTTCTTCAATGCATTGTGTGATATTATAGTATGTTTGACCATGAAATATGCCTATATGAAGTATGTAAATGATATAATGCTTATTGTATAAATGTTTTATGAATATTTTCTCAAAAAAGCATGAAGTATGATTTAACGAGAAATAGCCCTTTTGAATGCATGTTTTTTTATGGTTACCATAGTTAGTGAATTTTTTGTACCAACTTCATTCTTCTCAATATTTTACACAAATCTGTAGCATATGGATGCTCAAAGAATGTCTCTATAAATCAGGAACTTGTTATGTGTTTCCCCAGAACAAACAAAATTAATCCTTAAAATTCAAGGATGTCCTATGTAATGTTCTGTTTAAAGTATTGTAGTTTATTATGATTATGTTGTAAGGATCATGTCCCTTATATACTCTAATGATGTTGAGTCTAGGATGACAAAAGGACACTAGAGTCTAAATATGTAGTTATGATATTTCTTATATAAATGAAGTGATGTTCTAGCATATAATGTGCTAAGAAAGTTTTATATTTTCCGCTAAATTTACCTATGAGAATGAGATGAATGATAACCACAGACTTGTATAAAACCTCCGAGAGGTCAAGTATGCCATGTTACTTTTAGGGGGTGATCCCCAGTCCTAAAAATAAACATAATTCATAGAACTCATTAAGAACTCATTCACTTATTACTTCATTGTCATAACCCATTAAGTCTTTAAGCACATCTCAAAAATAAATGCATGATAATAATATTAATATCACTTATTGAAACCATCATCAACATTGCATATTTAGAGTTTATTTTATCAGTACATCATAAGACCTTAATCATAATCCCAATTTAAGTCTACTAGTGGAATGTACATGTGGATCCCCATAACCTCACACATACCCAGTAAACCAACAAGGAGATCACAAGCATTGCCACTTACTGCATACCTCATCATGACAAGTATAGCCAACAACATGCATACTAAGTAAAACCTTCATCATGTAGACACAATAATACAAATACTATAAAATCACTATAACATGAATTTGAACAACATAATATCATGCATAATATATATACATACAAATATATACATATAGAACACACCTTATCATTCACATCAAAAGCTACTTGTGTATTGCATAGGTAAAGTCCCATTCTGTCACCTACACTTAGAAACATCTCTTAGGTATTCCTTGTTAGTGTTCGTCATCTTACTTCCATTGTTAAATTTGCAATTAGGAAATTTGCCTTAACAGACATTAGACCATGTGAGCTAATCATGGAATCCGGGGTCAATCTCTCACACCGAAAGGAGGGCATCCTACTTGCCAAGGTATAACATATATATGCTAATATAATCTAGGTGTATTTACTTGCTAAGGTTTCTATGGGGGAACATAGTTAAGTAAATATGATGTTTTTACTAGAAACTCTCTTCATGATAATTAACATTGGAGTTTCATCCTCATGAAAACATTAAATGAACCTACCTTTCTTTTCGGAAGGAACACCATATTCGGTGAACCTACCTTCCTTTTTGGAAGAGACACCACATTTGTTGGACCTACCGTCTTTTTTGAAAGGGGAACCACATTTGGTGAAACTACCTTCCTTCTGGGAAGGAACACCTCTTATTTCCAAGTTCACTCGGTGCTAAGCTAACATTCCCTTTTTGAAAAGTAATTAAGTCATTAAACAACATTATAGTATAAGATATGATTTAGGATATTAACCACATATATACATATGCATAGCTCATAGGTTAATCATGAGAATGTTCTTTCATAAGAAACTACATTATGTGAGAATATAATATCACATAATCATAACATAGTCTAGTATAGAATACAATTAAGTAAACCATCTAAGAGACTCTCATTAACTAGATTATGATTAACATGCTTCATTCATAAATTCACGTGTGTATGTGTACATATATGAGGAAACCTTTCATGTAAACATATTTAGACAACACATGTCTAATTATGAGTGTGCATGTGCACATATATAAGGAAACCTTTCGAGTAAACACATGTAGAGAACACACGTTAAATCTTCATTAGTCATATACATTACATACATTGTAATAGATAAAGGTGCATTTGAGAATCATCCTTTCAATTGACACCATAACATATTATACTTGTAGTTATGCATGAGATTTGTGTGTACATGTTATCGATGAAAGCACTCTCCACTGGATAACAAAAAAAAACAATATCTCTCCAAACATGAACAACTCACATATAGAGCATTAGGGACTATAGATCACACACCCACATTACATCATAAAAGATAAGAACGTATCAACATTTTAACAAAAGATTCTTAACATGCATAATATCACACATTAATATTGGTGACATAGGTAGGGGTTATTATACAAAGTACACCATACCTTACCGTAACATCATTATTCACATTATACCTCACATTATCAATACACGTAGATTATGATACCAGAATTGAAGACTACAAAAAACCTCTATAGTCATGGTAATAACCATGTCAATTAACTTTACACCTATTGCCTTCAAGGCAACGATCAAAACATGTTTATATAGACAAGAATGTAAACACCGCCCCCATAAGTGGACAAACCATACAATGTCAATTCCAATACTATAGACAAGAAATTAGGTAAACTTACCAATTCTCCAATACATGATCTTCATAGATAAATCCCCAACAATTCATAATCAATTGATATAAATAGAAATATAATTAAACAATATATCATATTTCAATTAACATCCAATACAGATCACCAAACACACTTTAAAAGATAAATTGAGAGATTAAGGAGATCGTGGGTTCTTCCAAGTAAATACATTGGAAATCATCTTTTTTTAAAATTTCATTAGAATGACTTTGGAAACAATTTCACAATGAAACATTGTTTAGATAGAAAGTTATAAATTTTGATCTTATAAATACATTGGAAAATATTAAATAGAACTCCTAAGATGAAAGTTAATCCAAGGATCAACGGTTACCATACCCTAATAAAAGAAAAGCCCACGAAATGTGGAGAATAAAACACATGGAATACATCCTCTAGCTTGATCTTAAGCTTTGTCTCCAATGGAGTTGTAGAGAGAGTTATATTTGGGAGGGAAAGGTTTGATTTGAAGAATGAATTCTAATTTGGGGTTTCATGTTTTGACTAACTTAACATAGACAAATAGATAAAATAACCGTCCATCTTTTATTTGGAGCGTGGGGTGAATTTCCAATTCCCCTATTGGATGGTTGTGGCTTAATAGTAAGTTGCAGGCTCAAACGACGACCCCATCAACAATCCGTGGATGCGTTGACAGAGCCATACTACACATCGTGGTCTGTGACAGAGGCTTCTCATTTAAGGTTTAAACTTTCACAACAAACAGTGGATCCACGCACCCATATGAAGGGGCGTCAATCAGTCTACTGGGCATCGACCAAGGCTGTGGTTCGACATTTTTTTGGAAGCCTCTTGAAATTCTTTGGGTCATCTTTAAGGAGCCTTAGGGTGATCCGTGAGGAGTCCTTCCCGGATGTTTCGACCCTAAACACTACCATCTACATAGTAGGGCACCTCTATTAATTTTAGACTCCAAAAAACACTTCAAAACAACTACTTCTAGACGTCTTGGTCGTCCTTTGACGTTAGACATCGAACCTCATCAAACAAACCATTATAAAATCTTAAGGCACATGTAAGATATAGATTATACTTGTTCATTTTGAGGTTTGTAACAATATACCCCCTTTGAGAACATTCATCCTCGAATGACACTTAAAGCACTTTCAATCATTTTACAGGACTCGATGAACCATATAACATCCCACATAATTAGACATAGTATAACATAATATTCAATGCACCAAACTTACAAGGAGCATCAACTTTATATCATCATGCACTCATTTCAACATAAGCAACTTGAAACTTCATTCTCTCACTCCTAAAGCATCAAACACATAGATACTTCTCATGTTCGTAGTAGGAACTTCCATCTCCCTATCATTACATGATATTTACTTTTCATCTCATAAAAATCTCAATATGCTTTAACCATCAAATTACACATAGGCATGTTAAACATTATTACTCAAGCGGAAAATAAGTAAGTCATAATAAATCCACATAAATCATGAGTAATGTAGATAAACAATAGTATTTATTGTTTAGACATAATACAATCAAGGACATATATCTCTTCACCATCTTCAGTTATTTTCATGGAGGAATTTTCTTCTCCTTGACATACTCATATGTCATTATAAAGTTCTTATGCAAGAATTTTAAGGAGAAATACTCAACATCTAACTAAAGTATGTTCATAATCCCACTACAACCATTTTAGATGTAAAGTCACACTAATTGTGAACTACACTTATAAAGTGTTTCCTAAAGTAGTTTTTGGGAACACTTTTAACGCCTAAACACAATTTTAAACTTTTAGCTACAATTATCTTTGCAACACTTCAAAATTGTACTCTTAAATGGTATACGCTACACTTCATATTTGTTGTTACAATATAATATAATTGGCAACACCTATTTACATGTATGACCACACTTCTAAAATGTCCTATTTTTGTAATTGAAAAAACAAGACCTTATAAGTTTGCCTTAATATTTTTCACTAAAACATTTAATTTTTCACGCTCCCTCCAATTATTTTTAACTCTCTCCCCCTTTTTAATTGGAGAACAAATTAAACATTAATATATCATAATACATTTAACTTTTTCATGCTTTCCTCTTTCTCTTGATTTTCCTCTTTTGGCTTTCCTCTCTGTCTTTCGATTTTTGATAAACCAAAGAGAGCTGAAGAGCCAACATGAAGAGAGATCAATAACAACTTCTTTATTCCGATACAGATTGTGATAAAAGTAGGCTGAAGAGTAGACATCGACGAAGAACTAAGTTGAAGAATTGAAGACATACTAATAGCTCATGTCATTTTCTCCAATAATGATTTCTTGAAGAGTAAGTACCATTCTCTTTTCTGATAGATATTTCTTCAAGTGTTAGTATTCAAACAAGTATTCTTGTTAGCTAAAGTGTTTTTTTTTTTGTGTTAAGAAGGAATGAATACTTTTTGGTTGTTGGCAAGATGATGAATTAAAGCTAATTAGTCTCTCTGTCATACTTTTCACTGAAGTTTATCACTGAAGAACACGACTTCAAACCCATTTTTTTGTAGTAGGTTTTATCAAGTAAGAAATTTCATTTTGAAATTCTAAATTTTAGTTTTAGGGTTTTGATATTCTTGTGTTTTTATACTATTTAAGATAGTATGAATTGTATTTGAGCTTCATCTATTGATTTTTAGGAGTGTAGCTCATAATTTAGCTTCCATATATAAACCCCTTTTTTTATTGCTGGCGGTTGGAAAAAAGTTGTTATTTGTTAGGGAAAAAACCTTTAATGCAACTGAAGAAAATAGTTAATATAAATACATATAAACACACTGAAGGCAGGGAGAGTCAAGTGTCGATAAGAGTATCACATTTTCTAATTCGTTTTGTGGATCTGTTTCCCAAGATTTCGAGTCAAAGATTCTGCCACGAATTCTTATCAATCGTTAGTGTTCAAGTTACTTTGTGAATATTGTTTCCCTGCTCGTCCCGTTCTAGTTCACTGCTTGAATAAAGTTAATGTTGTTTTCCTCATAGTTTCCGGTGCATATTAACTTTATCCCCATCTTACTCCACTTATGTGCTTACGTTGTGCATGTTCTTGTATCCCCATACCTCACTCTTGGGGTTACACTAGTTTTTTTTTGTTTTTGTTGTAATAGTAGTACACATAGTTTAATATTACAATCTTCACATTAAAGTGAACCATCATGTTATAATTTATTGTGTTAGGTCATGAGTAATATATCACAATCTGCACATATAACACGATCTCTTTTCTTTGGTCAGATATCACATATCTGTCTATCTTCAGGTGGGGGTTGTTGTTTGTAAACAAATAGTTTTACACTGCTTGGCCACAAATGATTCTAAAAATATGTGACTCTGTGGCCCTTCCTTTGCTTTTCTTGTTAACTTCTGCAGATGCTTAAGATTTTCCTTGTACTTATTCTTATTTGTGGTATCTTTTGCTTGTCAATGTTTAAGATGTTTCTTGATATACTAGGTAGATATAAAATATGTGATATTTTTTCCTATTTTCATGGTTAATAGTTATGTTTGTGATGCAATCAACTAATTCTTTAGCTTCTCTAAATATATACAATATCTATATTTGAATTGTCGACATAATAATATGCATCTCCTCTATCTTTTCAATTAAACTCCAAGGTACCCTCCACTATCGTTGAATAATTTTCTTGAGATTTAGCGAGTCTGTATCTAAAATGACCTTTGTAAACCCACACCTCTTGCAGTAACTTAGTGCTTTCAAAATTTCTGTGATTTCAACTTCCATGTTTGTCGTGTTGCCTATAATTTGTCTTTCTAAATATACTCGATCTCCTTGTCTTCATATAATACAAAATCCACAAGAACTCTCTCCAAGGTTGCCTTTGCTAGAGCCATCTGTATTACACTAATGAAGTAAATGAAACATCCCGACAAATGGTATGGAATAGATCGTAACCATGGATATTTTGCTCTTATGCAGTGAAAAGAGCAATCCTTGGCAAAGAGGGAGGGTATTCAAGAATAAAATCCTAGCCAAATCAACCAGAGAGAAAAACCATGACATAATTGACTTATCATTCATTTGTAATGTTGTAGTGAATGCTTCCTCATACTTGTGCTCCCCTAACAGTCTAGATATCTTTTTGGCTGGATCTGGAGGTGTTGCAATCTTTTCGTGTAGCAATGATCCATATTTTAATGAGGTTGAGTGTATTTGTGGATTGGAAATCTGCATCAGAAACTACAAGAGCAAGCAACTGTCTCTGACTATCAACAAACTCTCTGCTCAATGTTTGTGTCATTGCCGATGCTGAATTGAAGGCATCTCACAAAGAAATTTCAAAACGTGAATGCACAAAATGAAATTGTTGTTGTGAAGAAACTGTGTTGTCAAGAATGACATTCTAAAATGTTTAATTTACTTGCTCATACATTGCCTTGCATGAAATCTCAAAGGTAGGTATCACTGAAACTTCAAGACTATATTTAATTGTTTCCTTTAGAGTTTGCTTGCAAGAGGTTCGGAATTTTTCTTGGATTTTTCTATCTACAGTAGCCTTGGATATTATATTTACTAGTTCTAGTTCTAGTTCCAGTCCTTGACCTTCTGTACGAGTAGTAGTCAAAGATAGTTCAGCCAATTTTCAGTTTAGACAAAAAATTATAAATGCATGGAATATTTATGATCATGACTTGTAGTAATAACCTGAGACCTCTCTGGAACTTATTGTTTTTTCTGAATGTGATACTTAGGGTGGTAGCCGGGGATCTATCGTCTTGATTCACTTTTATATAATAGGTACATTGATGCCTTTAATCTGATTGTTAGTGTTAAATTGGCTTCTTTTGGACGACCACAATGATCAAGGATGTGAGATGCTAAAAGGAGAGTGTTTGTCTAGGGCACAAATTGTGTGGGAAAGAAGGAAAGACAAAATTTTCTATAAATAATGCGACAAATACAAGGATGGTAATTGCAGATTGTAAGATACATATATTGGGATCATTTTTTAACATTAAGATTGCTACAGATTCACTTTGTAGTCTCAATATGGGGTCTCCTTCTGGTATGTTTTATTCAAAGCTCAGAGTAGTTTGGAACTCCCAGTTGGCTGGCCATTCTTTAGAGGATTGTAAATATTCCCAATAAGCATTGCGAATAGTTTGGGCTCAAACTATTTTTTGCAGCTGATTTATGTTTCACATTATGAATTTTTCCTTCTATTGTAGTGGTGGGAATTCAACAATAGACTTCTCATTTATCTTCTTGTAGTACCTCTTGGTTTTGATCTTTTCGAGGTTGTCATTGATGTACTATTTTCTAAGAAAAATTTCTCTTGTTTTCGACACTCTCCTTCTCCTATGTCGTTGCTTTAGGATTAGATTGTTATCTACTAGAATCATGTCCATCTTATAAACATGCATTGCACTACTCTTGAACCCAATCATACCATACCTCTTGGTCAAAAACTCTCCCAGTAGGATCTTGACCTTTTACTATTTGTAGAAGAGGGAATGTGACATCCATCTCTACAAGAACCCTGGAATATCAGATTCTCTCATGTTTGCTTATGCATTCATTTCCATACACTGGAATTCCTAAGGTACTAATTATTCTCCTATGTTAGTCCATGCCCCAATTGTTGAGTCGAAGGTTTGGGAACTTTACCCACAGTGGTACAACATTTAGTACCGCATTGGCAAAATTGAAGCTTGGTTCCCACGCACGCACAAATAATGGCTTATCTTGATTGTGAAGATATATGGCCCGGACATTAAGGCTTCATCAATTTCTTCTTTGCTTCTGAATCTAAAATCAAAGTTGTCATCACTCTGATAATAAACTTTTTGTTTAGATATGTAGTTCCATTGATTAGGTATATATCGTTCAATTGCGCGACTTATTATTTCATTTTTAATATGTAGGAAAATATTGGCAATTGAATTTGAATTTTCTCCATAAGTAAACTCGATCTACTATAGTGAATGATGAAGGGTTTTTATTCTATTAAAATATACCTTTAAATGACGTATTTAGTTTTTTGGAATTCATTGATAGTAAATATCTTTAAGCAATCGTTTTCTATGTTTTGGTTGTACAAGACATGTTTCTTGAAGTTTATTTGAAATATATAGCTTGAATTTAATTATTAGATAATTTTGTGCTTTAGGTCACTTGAATACATACATACACACACACGCACAAAAAAAAACACACACATATATATATATATGAAATTCAAAAGAGTAATGTTAAAGTTACATTTATAAGTGTTGCTCTACATGATATATAAAGTTTCACTTTATAAGTGTTGCTCAAGATGAGATATAAAGTTACACTTTCTAAGTGTTGCTCTAGATGAGACATAAAGTTTAACTTTATAAGTTTTCCTCTAGAGGAGACATAAAGTTATACTTTATAAGTGTTGCTATACATGACCTATAAAAGGAAACACTTTGTAAGTGTTTCTCTAGATGAACGATAAAAGGAAACACTTTGTAAGTTTAACCAATAACACTGCAAAGACAACACTTTTAAGTGTAGTGTAATAAATAATAGGTGCTGTTAATGTATCGCAACAAAGAGTGCCCTTATACTTCTTTGGCTACGCTTTATTAGTGTAGCCAAAGATGATAACAGCTTCTTTAGGCCATCCCCTAAAAAGTATTGCTGAAGTCAAAAAGAGTAGCCTTTTGTTAAAGGTCACACTCTTTGCTAGTTTAGTCTACACTTTAGTGGTGTGGCCTTAGGCCTAAAATGGTGTAGTCTACACACTTGAACATAGAAATAACTATCAAAGATCTTCATTCTAGGAAATATCCTCTAATAATCAACTACATTTGTGCAAAAAGATGAACAAGAATCGTATTAGCACAAAAAAGCACAAGGTATGATAACTATTCAAAAACATTCTTTAAAGAGGACATTTAGTCTGAAGCCATGCATCATATCGTTTACTAAAACTTCATTAACGTTTTATACATTACAAATAATATTGTTCACATAAGTTATATAGGCAAGAGTACTATTCAAAATAACATATAAGGCCATATATCACATTTAAGACATATTCAATATCTTCATAGGATTACCTTTATTTTTACCTTAACTCATTAACCTAAAGCAACCCTTAATAATACTTAGTTAAATGCATAATTAGTGTCCTATTCAACCACTAATACCCAAAGTATCACCTTAAGGTAACCAAGGTTAACATTAATACAAACTTCATCAATTGAAACAATTACATTCATGAGTACATAAAATATCATGAAACAAAAACTTCAGATAAGAACCATCACCTAAGAAAACCCGAAGCACACTAGTGCAATGTACAAGTAGCATCCCGTAATACTTTTCACACCAAGTGTTCCTATGTAGCCACCCTAGATATAGGCACATTACATTCAATAAATCACAACATATGCCTTTAACCTTAGGCATAAGATCAACATACTTCATCGACCACATATAAGAACTTATTCACTTATTACATAATAGTTAGAACACATTTGACTTTTGATCACATCTCAAGACAACATGCAAGAGAATACTATGAATATCACTTAATGAAACCATAGTCCACATCGCATATTTAGATATCAATTTATCAATATATCATAAGACCTTACTAATAATTCCAATCTAAGTTTACTATAGAAATGTACATGTGGAGCCCCATAATATCACACATAATAAGTAAACCCATAAAGAGATCACAAGCATAGGCATTTACTTCATAGATCACCGTGACAAGTAAAGCCAACAATATGCATACTAAGTAAGACCTTCATCAAGTAGACACAATAAGACCAATACAATACATATCACTATAACAAGTATGTTAACACCATAATTTCATGGATAAGATCTATAAATACATATAGATACATAGAGAGCCTACCCTAGAATTCCCTTTAAGAGAAAGTTGTGCAATTTATAGGAAAAGGATTATGCCCTCATCTACTCTAAGAAACATCCCTTAGGTAATCCTAGTTAGTGTTTAGCATCGTACTTATATTGTTCATTCTACATTTGGGGAACTTCGCCATAACCGATATTAGACCATTTTAGCAAAACGTGGAATAGAGTAGCAACCCCTCCGACACAGAAAGGAGGGCATCCTACATACCAAGGTAGAACCTATAAATGATAATAGAATCTAGGTGGGTACACTTGCTAAGGTTCCCATGGGGTCACATAGTTAAAGAACTAGGAGGTTGTTATAAGAAACCTTCATCATGATAATCAACATTTGAGTTTCCACCTCATGAAAACATCAGGTGAGCCTACCTCTTTTTGTGAAGGGACACAACAT
This sequence comes from Solanum neorickii, assembly GCA_027704865.1. Lineage (NCBI taxonomy): Eukaryota > Viridiplantae > Streptophyta > Magnoliopsida > Solanales > Solanaceae > Solanum > Solanum neorickii. The sequence continues at coordinate 31,756,969 of JAKWJC010000369.1, forward strand.
TTGGTGAACCTACTTTCCTTTTGGGAAGGGACACAACATGTGGTGAACCTACCTTCCTTTTTTGAAGGTGCAACACAATTAATTTTTAGGAAGAGGCACCACATTTGGAGAACCTACATTTCTTTTTGAAAGGTACACCACTCATTGACAATTTCGCTCGGTGATAAACTAACTTTCCCTTTTTGAAAATCCTTTAAGTCTTTATTAAATATTAGAGTATAAGATAGGCTTTAGGAAATTAATTCATTATATACATAATACATAGCTCATAGGTTAACAATGAGAATGTCCTTTCATCAAAATCAACATTATGTGAGAACATCCTTTCATTTAGTCATAACATAGGCTAGTATAGAGTACAATTAAGGAAACCTTCCAAAAGGCTCTCATTCACTATACTTTCGTTAATATGCTTCATTCTTATGTGTAATCCTTTCATGTAAACACATTTGTACAACACATGATCATACTTCGTTAGTCATATACTTTACATGCATAGTAATAGATAAAGGTGCATATGAGAATCATATTTTCCGTTGAAACCATGAACATATACTTATACTTACGCATGACATGTGTGTATACATATTGGTAATCTTGATCAAATAAGAGAAACCACCTACCTATTGTGGAAACCACCCTCCAAAGGATCACAACAAGCATAAAATATCCCTCAAGTCATGAACAAATCACATATAGAGCATTATTGATTATAAATCATACACCCACATTACATCATAGAAGACCAAAAAATATTTAACATTTGAATAGAAGACTTATAACATGCATATCATGAAACTTTCATATAGGGTTACGTAGGTAGGGATCATTCTACAATGTAGGCCATAACTCATCATAACATCATCATTCACATTATACTTTATATTATCAATACATCTAGATCATGATACTACAATTGAAGACTACACAAAACCTTCATAGTCATGATAATCATTATATCAATTAACTTTACTTCTATTGACCTCAAAGCCATGATCACAACATGTATATATATAAAAGAATGTAAACACCACCACCAAAAGTGGATAAAACAATACAATGTCAATTGCAATATTATAGAGTAGAAATTACATCAACTACAAATTCTCCAAGTCATGATCATCATAGATAAATACTTACAAAATTCATAATAAATTGATATAAATAGTAATTCCCTTAAACAATACATCACAATCTAATCAAAATTCAATTAACATATAATTAAGATCGCAAGACCAACTTTATAGGCTAAATAGAGAGATTAAGAAGATCATGGATTCTTCAAGGAATTACATTGGAAGTAATATTAAAAACATTGTTTAAAAATTGATTCATCATTATAATGATTTGTAATACTATTTTACAGTGAACCCATGTTTAGATTGAAAGTTTAAAATTTTATCTTAGAATTACAATTGAAAATCTTTGATAGAACTCCTAATATTAAAGGTTATCATAGGATTAAGGGTTACCATACCTTAATACAACAAAAACCCACGAACATTCGATAATAAAGCACTTGGAATCCATACCCTAGCTTGATCTTTAGCTTGTTCTTCAATGGAGTTCTAGAGAGAGTTTTATTTGAAAGTGAAAGGTTTGATTTGAAGGATGAATTCTAAATTGTGGTTTCATGTTTTTAACTAACTCAAACTACCCCAAAATAGCTAAAATAATTGTCCATTCTTATTGTAATGTGGGGTGAATTTCCCAATTCACCCCTTGGATGTCCATGTCTTAACAAGAAGTAGCAAGCTCAAATGACGGCCCTATCTCTCACGACCCACATGTTTACCCTAGGAGTTAGGGTATTCTTAGGTCATGAAACGTCGTACTTGACCTCGCAGAGGTCTTGTACAAGTCCTTGACATCATTCACAACATACATGTTTAAAAAGTTGTGCAGAATTAAAACTTTTCACCTGAAAACATCTAAAAATATCTCTCATATTAAAAATCATATAAAACATTAAGTCTCAATATATGCCATCCTCAGACATTAAGAAATACTTAGGACACGGACTGTACAATATGAATATACAAACACTTAGTCTATTAAAAATTCTTCGAAATAAGAAACCAAAAGACATATATGCGCTCAAGTCAAATAAGGACAAACTTCAAACTTGCTTGAAAGATCCTATAATCCAAGCTTCTCTCTCAAAATGACTTTAACCTATAAATGACTTTAGACATAGATAAGATAATGGAATCAGTACAAACACTTGTACTACGTATGCCATACTGCATAAAATTATGAAAATAGACATTTATTGGAAACATGCTCTTTTTTATTTAAAGATCATTATATAAGCATAAGAACAACATTTAGTACTTTAGAAACATATAAGATATCACATAAGAAATTTATAAAACATTAAGAAATATTATAGTGAACCAAGTCACTTACAGTGAACTAAACAAGTATTAAAGTGAACAAAGCTCAACTTCACAGCGGACCCATTTAGCATGCAACACTCTCACTAAAAATTATCCTAAGACTCACTTAAGTAAGACAAAGAGATAAGTCTCATACACCTCCAGTAACACCTAAATTATCCTTAAGACCACCTATAATGAGATAAATACACTTACAATACTCCAAACACATAAACATGAAATCCTCTTACCAAATTTGATTGTAAGGTTCACTTTAGTAAGTTGTGAAGCGATTGACCATACATCCCTTCACACACACTTAAGAGATCCTTTAGAGTACCTACGATAAGATCATTCTTACTTTATACAGTAACAGACATATAAAATGACATTCTCCTCCCAAAGGTTATCAAAAGACTTACTAATGTAACTAAAGAAGAGAACACCCATATTGACATCTCCAAGATTACCTAAATAATCCTTCAAAATACCTAATTTTGGATCATGTCTAATGTATTAACAAACTTCACTATCTAGAGTCTTCTTAAGACTTCCCTAGGTAAGATTTGAAGTAAATATTTCTATGCCCCCTTTACACGCACCTTAACTTGAAAACCATTAACTACTCTAGGTAAGTACTTACTC